>OW240917.1:139744368-139851171 GCA_933207985.1 Pelobates cultripes
CTGTCAGCCTCTCCTCAGGCTGCGCCCGGGCGGTGCGGTCCGCCTTCATGGACGCACCGCCCCGGGAAAGCTGCAGCCGCCTGAGGCTCTCTGCAGAGCGCTCGGACAGCTGCAGCATGGGGGGGCCGGCGGGGCTGGTCATGGCACCCCCCACCCTGGTGGCACCCGGGGCGGACCGCCCACCCCCCCACCGCCCCCCTTAGTACGCCACTGCTATACATACATATGAATAAATATCAAGTAGTATTATTTTAATTTGTCATTTTTCTAACCGCGGTGTGAATGTAATTTAGAGAGTTTCATGATCTATATAGAGGTGGCCAAATAGTACATCTACGGCTGTTGCAAAACTACAGCTCCCACGAAGCTCTGCTAGCCCTACAGCACCAGTTCCACCACAGCTGGGGATCAAACCTATGCATGCGGTGCCAATATGGAATATCAAAGTCAAGGGAGAGGGAGGTGGGTGTTGCACCTTAAATATCTTTAGTTGCAGTATAAGAAGGAGCTACATTATAGCTCCACAAAGTGTAAGTGCACCCTTTTCTCCTGGCTAAAACATAATACACTATCAGATTTCTGTCTTCTGCCATTCACATCTTTTCATATACTACAACTAAGGGCATTTAAGGCGCTACAGCCACCTTCCCCTCCACTATATTTCTATCAACCGGAGATGAGAGAGCCAAACTATATCAGTATACTCTGAGCACTTCACTTACCATTCTTTGCATTTATTTCTCAAAGTAATCTATACATGTTCAAAGACTTGAATAGGAAGATACTAGTAAAATAGCGTTCAGTCCCTGCCCTCCATGGAAGTAATACGTTTAGGTCACTGGCATTTTCCACAGCTTGCTTAATATAAGGACATGATGACATCACAAGTGTCTGGACACCGTGGGCTTTGTAATCCCAAACTGCCAGGGCAGTCAGTATATATTTAGTTAGTAAACAGCAGACAGAAGCCATTGTTGTTTGTCAATTGTTTCACTACGCCACAAAAAACGTCATAAAGAAAATCAGGTTTTTAGGAAGCAGTGAATGCATTCCTCCTCACCTGCAGCCAGCTGTATAGTACCGTACCCTTTTATGAGACTTTGGCTTGCTTGAGTTCCACTTATAATGCAATAGACTTTTCTAACATCTTGGTGTGTATGTTGGATGAGGTGGTTTCATTACACAGACTAATTTATAATTTCATACTGACATTTCATATTGTTTTTCCAAAGAAAATACAGCATCGGATATATATTATTGCTAGTAGATTACTGTATTTACTTGAATATAATCCATACCTTTATTTTGGGGCAAAATTTGAAATTTTCTGGTGAATTGCTTTCCTATGAAATCACACAGGCGAATTAAGACTGGTGAATTTAAACAGGTGAATTCCAACCAACAGATAAATTCAAATAGGCGAATTCCATTCTGGCGAATTCACACAGGCAAATTTTGTTCCTTAAAGAAAAAATTGCTTAAGAAAAAATAGACTTAACAGAATAGACTTAGCTGCTTGATCCAAGAAGACATCTGACTGCTATTTTGTGGTCAAGAAGGAATTTTTTCCTAGTTTGTTGCAAAATTGGAAGCGCTTCAGACTAGGTTTTTTGCCTTATTGTGGATCAACAGCAAAACCATTTGTGAGGAAGGCTGAACTTGATGGACACAAGTCTCTTTTCAGCTATGTAACTATGTAACACTAAAATTAAAATCCCATCAATGTTACTTTGGTATATGGTAATAAAAATTCATTGTGGCACAATGTTGTATAGTAGTATAAATGCGCATTACATTCACCAGCAAAACATTTTTCAGCACCCAGGTTTATAAAATTGAGGCACGCATTAGATTTGAGTAAAAACAGTATATTTTATGTCTTAAAAGCGAACCTGTCATAAAAAGGACAAAAAAATGCAGAAAGTGACACCCATTTGTAAATGCATTAAATAGATAGTGCATTGAACAGGTTCTAAAAACAAATAAAATGTCAGAAATGAAAGAGATACTAATCTTTAAAGGGATATTTTAAAAACCATAAGCACTCCAGCTCATTAAAATGGTTATGGTGCAACGACTCAGACTCCGGTGCTCTCCTCTCCTTTTTCTTAACCTGCCATTTGGCTTATTCTCCAGTAGTGTTACACATTAGCCAGTTCAGCTTTGTATGGCAGTGATAGGATATTGAATTGCTTCATTTTATTCCTTCCTACTGTACTTGCTCAGCATTCAATACATCACAACAATGATAAGCGATTGGGCCCCACAGTAACATGTAATCTATCTTTTCTATGAAGGAAATTTGTAATAATATCATAGGTAACTCTATGGTCTTCACAGGAGCAACATAATGGCTAAGGTGCCCTCTGCAGAAGACAGCCAGCTAAAGCTCTCATTATAACCTAATTGGCTAAAGAGACCTCTCGCATTTAGACTGATCGTTTTCTATCACTCGATGAAGGGAATGGACAAGCACGGGGAAAGATTTCACCTAATATTTAACACCATTTGGGATCTTCTTAGAATGAGCTGCTCTTTAATAGCAAGGTTAATTCTTTGACTGCCAGAGAGCCTTATACCCACATGACAGCAGAAGGGTTAATGGGGATGGCTGCAGAATCAAAATAAGGATCATATGCCAATTTTAGCTTAATACTTACACGCAGAACAAGCTGTACATTTAAAATAATGTATACACTGCCTTCCTACACAAATGTTGCATTGTTGTGATTTTTTTCCAAAGTGTTGGCTGTGTAATATTGCTTGCTGCCTCTGTTCGTATTATGGTATTTGGGCCAGTAAGATTACAAAACTTGTGATTGATCAGATAAATAACCAAACTCTCGATTAGTCTTATTAATAACCAAATACTTGTACAATTTAGTAAATGTGCAGCAGACATGTTTATTATTGAAAATCAAAATATTTAGTAAAGATCACTGATATTGCAGTCTTTTTAGGATTTTTATAGTCTATAAATATTATATATATATATATATATATATATATATATATATATATATATATTTATTTATTAAAAGAGAAGAACTAGACAGAGCTGACTTTGGCGTTAACACCTTATCACATACCTCCCAAGTGTCCCTATTTATGAGGGACAGTCCCTATTCTGGGCCCAAATTGCTCTGTCCCTCTTTTTATAGGAGTTCCATATTCCTTTTATGTCTGTGTGTATAACAGAGCCACACAGCAATAATACTCCCAGTAATGTGTTAAGAAATCAGTCTGTGTAAATAAGATGCATTGATCTTCCAAATTACATGTTAGTTACATAAATTGTTATTAGTAAGTCAATTAAAATTTTCCAGAACAGCTCCAACCCCTGTCCACACCCTCACTCATGCTACTAAAATAAGTGTCCATGTAAATTGTTGGGGGTATGTTATACTGTGGAACCAGTTCAATAGGTCACATACAGTGTTATTCTCTAAATTGAATTTCAGAATTAAGGCTATGCTTATGTTTCCAATTCGGCAACTTAGCTTTAAACTTTTCTATTTCCTAAAAACGGGTTACTTTAATATGTTATTTTTTTTAATCAAAACTCCTGTCTGCCTTCAGCATGGTTTATTTGGCCAACCCTCCACTGTAACAATCTCAATACGCTTTCAAAAGGGCTATCAATCTCCTAGAGAGGACACTATGGTAAGCTGGAAAACCTAAAAGTATATTCATTATTCATCTGACATATATAACATGCAATCCATCATCCATAAAGTAATACTGATATATGTAGAGGGTGCTTTGCTGGACGATAAGTTATAAAATGGCTAATTATGTTAATTCCCCTTAGTTAGGTAAATAAATATTGGGAAATACTGAGTGTAATAAGAAGGAGAAACATTCAATATAATCAAATTAATGGAACAGAAAGTAAGCCATATCCATCTGGCGATTTAAATAAATAGCTATATGTTTTATCATTGTGGTATATTATGGTAAATAATCTGGTTAATTTCTGGACAGCAGTATATAAATAGTCTTAGAAGGAGTCCTGATAGGACAGCACAAAATATGCTGAGCAGCCGTGTTCGAGAGTGTTCATGAATGGCTTATTACAGCTACATGGCTGCTTGTTTTATCTCATGAGATATAACTTCGCACCACTTGAGCTTTTGTGTTAAGTGAAATCTGCTACATACACTGTGATATTTGAATCTCGACAAAAGTATGTGTACATTGAAAATGTTAAAAATTCAGGGTATGTTCATAATGCATTTATTTCAGACTGTCTAGAAATATATGTAACGGGTTCGCAGTGACAGGAAAATACAAATCCTGAGCCAATTTTAGCTCAAATGTTCAATTCAGGGGAAACTGCTGCGAGCCTTATATTAACTCCCTTCATTATTGCGTTTGTGTATGTTTTTTTTGTTTTTGTTTTTTTTTAGGTGCTACATTTATTTTCTTACTTTATTGCTTTTTTTTTACTAGACTGCAATGTGCCACACTGTTGACGTTATCAGCTAAAAATCTCTATAGACATAAATTAAAATAGTTACTGTACTGTCCCCTGCCTCCCCCCATCAATGTAGTGTGATTTGGAACCATTCTTGCCAATTTTATGGATCACCAGTCTCATAGACTTCCACAAAGACCAAGGAGAACAAATCTCACTTATCCGAGTCCTTGAGATTGTGATATCTGAACATTTCATCCTTTTTAGAGAAGATAATAGTTTATATAATGAAAACCCATCTCACTCAGACACATTGCCATAATGCACCAGTGATATCAAGAGCAATGCAGCACAATCTTTTTGCAGCTAGACGAGCCATGACAAGTGATTGGTGAACTTTTTAACTATCTCAAACACTATATAACATTTTATTACACTTGCTGGAAGCAGTCTGACACCTTTAAACCACTCTCTATGCTGACCTACTATTCACATTGACGTTTTCCTGCCCTGCCCCATGATAAAGGAGTTGTTCATATTTTGGGGTATTTAACTGCTACTGGTATAAGGCAATGCCTAAATTTGTGGGAGGGTTAGCAAGCAGCTCTGAACATGCAATCCCCATCTACACATTATTATAGCCGTACCTAAAGGTTAAACCTCGGATTTAACACACGTTTCAGATGCACTTTTTTTTTTGATTGAAAAGAGGTTTGCCAAAATAACAAACCGCGTATACATTACTGAAGTTAAACATTCAACTTGTGCCATTAGGACCAAGCGCTTTTGAATTTGTCCAATGTTCCCGTCATTGCATTAATCAGCTTTTCATACATTCTGTTGGCTGTCAACATCTCCAGAACCACAGCTTCGGATGGAGGGTGTAGAGAATTCCAAGCCCCAGCAGCACTACTTCTGGCTGCCACTAGCACCTGCATAGTTATAGTTCTTTATGCTATTTGGAGAGACTCTACCAGTATATCAAGCAAAAATATTTCAGGTTTTAGCAAAATGACTGGATATGATATATATTAAAGGACCACTATAGTGCCAGGAAAACATACTCGTTTTCCTGGCACTATAGTGCCATGAGGGTGCCCCCACCCTCAGGGACCCCTCCCGCCGGGCGGGAGCTCTCCTTCTCCTCTTTCTCCAGCGCTGGGCGGGGAGCTCTCCTTCTACTCTCCGCCTCCTCTCCTTCTCTTCACAATGCTTTCCTATGGACGCTGGCATCTTCTCACTGTGAAAATCACAGTGAGAAGCGCGGAAGCCCTCTAGCGGCTGTCAATGAGACAGCCACTAGAGGCTGGATTAACCCTAATATAAACATAGCAGTTTCTCTGAAACTGCTATGTTTATTAAAAAAAAGGGGGTTAACCCTAGCTGGACCTGGCACCTAGACCACTTCATTAAGCTGAAGTGGTCTGGATGCCTATAATGGTCCTTTACGTTTTGTATTTGGGACCAGCAGGAATCCACCTTCAAGCAGGTTTAAAATTGTTTACCTGAGCCTGATTCCTTGTGACATCTCCACCACTTAGGGGAACCATTTGGGTAGCTATGTGCCAAGCGCTGGGGTGTTCTACACGATCACATCAGTAATTTTCTGTTTGATTCAATATTGTTTAAACAGCACATGCGGTGCTTTTGCGAAAATGCCAGAGAGTCTGGAAGTCCTACTAAAACACACCCATTTCTGCTGCACATCAGTCAAAGAAATTGCTAATCACTCGATCACTCTGCTATGCATCTATATTGTATTCCATCAATTCCATCCAACACAGAAGGCAATGACGGGCTAAGAGCATTGGGATAACTCATCCATGCACTAGCAGCTTATCACTGTCCATGTTTGAAGAAAATTACTTTTTTAAATGCAAACTGTAAATTCCTTGTTAACAAGTTGGCTGAAAAGGGATAGTCTATTAGTGTTGTGAGGAGTCTTTTTTATATATATATATATATATATATATATATATATAATTTTTATTTTTTTTGGGTTGTACTGTTACAAGATTAGAAACTAATAATTTTGCATCCACAAGTAGGCAATATCACGATTTTAAAGGAAAAGTGAAAGAGTAACACAGTTATCGGACAAACAAATATCCCTCGCACTATCGATTGAAAACCTTACTCTGCAACTGTTAAAATGAAATACGCGGAACATAACGGATGGAGTCCAAAACCGTAATCACTCTGGAACTAGTCCTCCACTACACTTATAATTTTCTTAATATTTGCCCAGACATATGGTATATCGTGACCAGAGATCCTGGTAGGGTTGTAGGAGATATGTCCCAACAAACAGAAGTCAAATAGAATTTCCAACAGATCCAAATAGCATGAAAGTACAGCAGAAACTGATTACAGCACCACACATCTGTTGTCTCCACCCAACTTGTGTATGTTTCTGTATATTGTGATCATTGTTTGGTCATAGAAGAAGATGGTAGAGTGCTCGACTACTGTTGCTGAAGTCTGGGAGCTCACTTGATTTGTTAAGTCTACTTAAGAGTCAGCCGAATAACCGTGAACTCAGAAGGGTGAGTCCCTTCAGGTCCCATGCTGTAATGTTGGTTGGGTACAGAGGGTCTCCAGTGCTTCAGTAAGAAGATGGTGAACAGTCCTATTTCTCAGGACAAACCTCTCCCAAACCGTTTGATAAAATATTCGATACAGTGTCACAAAACACTTTGCAGTGTAACCACTACCCTGAATGATAATAGTAATGCTGTTTAAAATACCTTTTAAGTACATATTATTGTCTTTGTTTTAGGTCGAACTACATACACAAGAAGCTGTCTTGGCAGTATATTGTTTAAAATAAGGCTAAAACAAAAAACTGCTTCTTAAATCTTGTATGCATATTTTTGCAAATGATTGTATATTCATACATTCAAACCTGTGCCTTCTAGGCCCCTAATATTTTTCATTCAAAATAGTTAGGACTCAGGCAATTGAATAATGCTGACGTGAATGTGTACTTACAAACAATAACTACATTTAATAAAAGCCTACTGGGAGAGAAGACTGGAGGCAAATATCTGTATAAATTGGTTTCTTGCAGGTCTACAACTTTTGTTAGTCTACAACTCCCATTACAATGTCAAAATGATGATGATAGGAGTAGTCAAAGGTTAAAACCTAACTCTTCCATCAGAAGAGAGGTACACTACTTATATTTTAAATGATTACTCCAACCAAAAGCCTTACTGTAAAGATCCCCCTTAGGGAAACAATAGAGAACAGAAAAACTCACCTTCAGTCCAACGCCAAGTACTCTACAGTCCTCACTCTTTCTTACTTTAGCAAGATGGATGTCTGGTAAGACAGACTGAATGAAGGACTTGGGTAGGAGCCATGCCACTATTGGTTGTTTTGTCCAGAATACTATGATTGCTGATATGCATAGAATTTACATTAGCCTGTAAGTCTCAATCCGTGTTGGCTAATAATGCTAATGGAAGAGGAGTAACACCTCTGGCAGCAAACTCAGTATGTACAGTGTATCAAAAAGAAATGCTGTACATACAGACTCAGAGGAGCATGGTAACTTCGGAACACTGTGTCATAGTGCTGGAGGAACATTGGGTGATAGTGGAACACACAGAGGAACAAGTAACCTTCTTCTATATATTTCACACATATATTTTTTCTTAATTTCTTCTCCCTATATTCACCCCTGTCTATCATGGATCTTGTTCCTGGTTTCCTCCTACTATAAATAATTCTTCTGATTTATAATCCTTAAAGGACCACTCTAGGCACCCAGACCACTTCAGCTTAATGAAGTGGTCTGGGTGCCAGGTCCCTCTAGGATTAACCCATTTTTTTTTTTTTATAAACATAGCAGTTTCAGAGAAACTGCTATGTTTATAAATGGGTTAATCCAGCCCTCAAATCCTCTAGTGGCTGTCTCATTGACAGCCGCTAGAGGCGCTTGCGTGATTCTCACTCTGAAAATCACAGTGAGAACACGCAAGCGTCCATAGGAAAGCATTGTAAATGCTTTCCTATGAGACCGGCTGAATGTGCCCGCAGCTCTTGCCGCGCGTGCGCATTCAGCTGAAAGGAAGGAGAAGAGGAGGATCGGAGGCGGAGAGCTCCCCGCCCGGCGCTGGAAAAAAGGTAAGTTTTAACCCCTTTCCTTTCCCCAGAGCCGGGCGGGAGGGGGATCCTGAGGGTGGGGGCACCCTCAGGGCACTATAGTGCCAGGAAAACAAGTATGTTTTCCTGGCACTATAGTGGTCCTTTAAACAAAATCTGTTCATACAAAAAAAGTGCTGGCTGAGCATCATGGGGAGTGTAGTTTACTCACATCTGGGGTGCATAGGTTAGCCACCACTGTCCTGTTCTAAATATCCCAGACAAATACAGTGAGCTCTCAGACCTGCCTGCCAAAATTATACTCCTTGTTTGTTGCTAATCAGTTTTAAAGCATAATTATATTGAGTCATAATTTAGATGATATATTACAGTTTGAAAGTGTATTTCACTTGCAGGACTCATGAATGCTTATTTTCTGGCAAACATATAATACCTAATACTGTTTGTACAATCGTAGGAAATGGCATTTCAGAAATGATTATGGGTATCTATTTTCAGTGTGCGTAAGAGACGAGTAATTGAAGTGATAGATAAATGCAGTGTTTCTAAATACTATTAGGGATACTAATGCAATAATGAATACTTCTGTCTTTCTTCACCTGGTACAATGATATTAACTTATCCGTTTAGCAAAGATATTTATTTTCATAATTGTAAAGGCAAAATATCACTTAAAATATATTTGCATGTGTGTCTTGTCATTATGATGTAGATGTAATTTTAGCATATGTGTAAACCACCTTACCAGTAGGGTCATAATGGGGTTGTTTATTGTCCAGATGTGGGACACCAAAGAACAAAATTTGGATGGCAGGACAGGACCCCATAATCAGGAATGCCCTTCCAAAACAGGATCAGTTATGAGGCATGCAAGTCTGGAATCACACTATATTTTCTCTACTGGAAGGCATAAAGTTCTTGCATACATACCTGGTTGTAGTTTAATGGTCTTTCCCAGGCACCCACAGATTTAGGCTATCTGGATATTTGGCTGGTACCCCCTGATTGATCTGGAATTGGCAGACTAAGTGAGACTTCACACTGGAACTGTCTCCATGATGCATTTGGTCTCCTCTGATTAAGACCTTTTTACTTTTCTAATAGTTTTGCCATTGTTAATTTTTTATTTTCATTTGCATTAGTCTGGAGGCTCACTCATTCACCGTATTCAAGATAATTGCTATACTGTTTACTAATATTACCATTTCATTTTTCTTTTGTGGTTTTTTTCCCCCAAAAGCTAGGATACTATTTCTCTTGGTTTTGGTTTGTTAGGTTTTTTTTTAATAAAATCTGCTTATGTTTTTTTGTTTTGTGCTTAATTTATGCAACTGTTTCTGACTATGGACACTTGACTTGGAAGCTTGCTTGTCCATTGCCAGAGCACTGCAGTTGAGATTTATTGTTCTATAAGTGTTATCTAAACTTCTCTATCCCATTACATATTAAATGTGAGGTTGCTATTTTCCTCATATCACAATAAAAACAAGTGCAATTCAGGACTAACATTTATGGACTAGTAAAAAATAGCAGATAAAATTTTTGCTTGGAATGTTACCTAAAGCAATACTTATTACACCCCCTGAGCTCTGCTGACACCTTTAACTTATACATAATAATGGGCAGAACATTAAAAACACAAAACTAAAATAAGTTGAATTCAAATATTGCAGGTGGGAGAGATTAAGTGATTATTCAGTCTGTAATCTTGAAGCATAGGCCCCTTACATACACTTTTCATGTTCTGCTCATCACCATAAAGAAATTGCGTATTTCCAGATTTAACATGATGGATATGGCAACCCTACTTGGCAATGGATCATTTAGGAAAGCTTCTTTTTGTTTTTCCATAATGACCACTCCAGATACCAAACAACTTCCTCTAAATTAAGTTGTTGTGGTGCCAGAAGGTCAAAACCATTTGTAACTGTTCTAAAGCCAAAGTTGCCCAGCTCTATCTGCTGACTCTGGCTCCCCAATTAGAAAACTGGATAAAAGGTACAAAAACGAAGTTGTTATGATGCCTAAAGTGTCACTTTAATATGCCAATTGAAATGATATAACAAATATTGACTATTATAGGAGTTTAAAAAAAAAAAATAAAAAAAAAATTGGGTGCCATTGTCTGTAAATATCCATTTAAATGTCTTGCTTCCTGACAGACCGTAACAGCTTTTGACAATGTATTCACTTATTTGTTGAATTGTATTAAGGTTGATGTTGTTAATATTTAACTTTAAATCAACAAAGCAGCTTTCCATTCATTGTCTCATACAACATGTTTGCAGCAATACAGTGAATTAAAAAACTGTCTCTCCACCACCATTTAAAGGGACACTATAGTCACCAGAACAACCACAGCTTATTTAATTTGTTCTGGTGAGTAGAATCATTACCTTCAGGCTTTTTGCTGTAAACACTGCCTTTTCAGAGGAAATGCAGTGTTTACATTACAGCCGAGTGATAACTTCACTGGCCACTCAGATAGCTGTTAGAGATCCTTCCTGGGTCATGGCTGCCTAAAATGCATCCAAACATTCAGTGTCTCCTCCCTCTGCATGCAGACACTGAACTTTCCTCGTAGAGATCCATTGATTCAATTCATCTCTATGAGGAGATGCTGATTGGTCAGGGCTGTGTTTAAATCATGCTGGCTCTGCCCCTGATCTGCCTCTTTGTCAGTCTCAGCCAATCCTCTGGGGAAGCATTGTGATTGGATCAGGCTACAACTTCTGATGATGTCAGCAGACTGCTTGTTTTTTTTTTTAGGCAAACAGCATGCAGATCTACAGCTTCTGGCTTGAATTCAGTAAGATTTTTCTATATTTATGGAGCCCAAGGGGGCTAGATGGTGGTTTTAACACTATAGGGTCAGGAATACATGTTTGTGTTCCTGACCCTATAGTGATCCTTTAAGTAATGTCCTTCTGTTGTCCCCTATAATGTTATAGTAATTCATTATTTCTTGTGATTGGGCTAAAAATGTGATGGCTCAATGTGGACGGGTAAGAAAACACTAAATTCATATATTTTTAAGAAACAATTTATAGATGCAGACCTGACTGGTATTGAGCAAACCGAGCAATGATGGACGACAGGGGAGATCAAAGGATCTCCCTGACCAGCCCATGCAGGGCCAGCGCAGAGAGCGGACTCCACAGCTACTGATGAGATCACTGGCCAGGCCACCGTGATGCCAAAGGCAAAGAAGGGAGAATTTGATCTGCAGGTACAGACCATGTTCTCCGATCCTTCTACTGTATCACAGCATTACCATGGGAAACGTCTATTTTCCCCACCCAGTGCCGGACAGTAAGAGCTGTCTGCGCCTGCTAAAGGTGTACACAAGCATCATCTTCCACAGGGTCACTAGGGATCAGGATTCCCTCCTCCCTGGCCAAAGGTAAGCCTCAGGGAGGTAGGAATAAACCTTAGTTATTTTTCTACTTAAAAAATAAATAAAAAAATAAATATATAGAGTCCATTTATATATTACAGGCCTTATTCCCCCACCACTGCCCATATATCTCTGCACTACAGCTCCTACCACCAACATACTAGCAATAAACTCCCCACACAGCACAGCCCCTGTTGCCCCACACACTGTAGCCCCTAACACCCCCCCCCCCCTCCATATACAACAGTACCTATTATCCTCACATACTACAATATTAGTCCCCCACACACTATGGCAATAATCACTCCAAATATTATAGCCCGCCTCCACACATACACTATAGCTCATAACCCACCACATACACATAGTCACAGTTCCCTCACACATACACTTCTGTCCTTATCTCCCTCGTTAAGACACACTACACTCCTAACAGTCCTATTCACACATTCCACTACAAACAACTCTATTTACTGACATAAAATCCCACAAGTAGCCTGCCCAACATTCAACTTCTCAAGCAGCTTCCTACTCAAATGCAAGCCCACACACATCCCCACAAATGCAACCCCACATGCACTACCCCTTCACCCCGCCACACACACACACACACACAAAACCTCTCAAGCAGCCTCCCCATACACAACACAACAGGTAGCACCAACAACAGACTTCCCCAAACAAACTACCTCACAAGCAGCATCCAAAGGCATACCGAATCACAGGCAGCCTCTCTATACATGCAGCACCCTGTCCCTCTTTTGTCCTCTGATATTCTACTTCTGGGGACACCAGAGACAAGACACCAGCAAATGCAGAACAAGCATGCTGTTAAATGTACTTGCACTGTGCTAAACAAACACAAGGCATTTTCTCTATGCCTGAGCTTTATAGTAGTGCTCTATGCTGTGCATGAGTTGTCCTGCAGGGGCATCATACTGATTTGACCACTTTGGGAAGTGTGTGTCATTGGTGACAGCCTTGCCCCTCCAATCAATTTATGTCACTGTCTGGTCCTGTTTAGAAGTATGGAAACATGGTATAGTTACTGAATGTTACTGAATACTGTTTTGAGTACTGCTTTGACACTCAAAGATTTTGTTAGGCTAGAAACCTATTTTCCACTGGACATCACTGGTCCCAAGAGTGGCAAATCCACTGTTTCTTGGCATCTTTAATTTCTACATTGTAGAACATAATACCTTAAACATGTTCCGCTGTAGTATATATAATTCTTTTACTACAGAAAAGGGATTTCATTAATTAATGACATAGGAATGTCAGCTGTTTTTATTAGATAAAGTGAATTATTTAACCCCTGAGTCCATCACCTGGAGGCAGTGTAATTGGACACCCGGTGACACAACTTTGGGGTTATACCATACAAAAACGGTTAAACCCCATAAGGTAAAAAGGCACCAAGAGAGTCCATGCCCCATAATGACTTTATTGAGACAAAGTTTGTATGGGGTTGAATGGGGCAGATGAATCCCTTTTAAATAATCTCTA
Source organism: Pelobates cultripes (assembly GCA_933207985.1). Classification (NCBI taxonomy): domain Eukaryota; kingdom Metazoa; phylum Chordata; class Amphibia; order Anura; family Pelobatidae; genus Pelobates; species Pelobates cultripes. Next base: position 139,757,802 of record OW240917.1, read on the forward strand.
GTGCAGCATGTGAATGCTATGTACTACAAAAGCTACTGCTGTCCATTAATGAAGAAGATGGAACCCTGACTGTTTGTGAAATCTGAACCTCTTATGTAAAGAATGAGACTTGATGAGGTTACTTTTATAATGATGTTATTTCAATAATGGATAGCCGGCCCATATAGTGACACTTTCTCTGGGTTTTTTTTTCTTCCTAAATGTGTTCCTGTGTTTAAAGCCGCATATTCTGACAGTTATGCTCTGATACAAACATTAGGTTTATTCGCTAAACAATGAATTGACAGCAAAAGTGCAACACGTAGCTAATTTACAGACTGGAAAAAAATCTCCCAATTCAAATACATTGACAATTATTGTTTTCCATATGACATATTTTACAACTCTGTCAACATACCTCAAGTCACTGTTTAGTAAATATACCCCCACCTCTTAACCCCACGTCTGCCAATAGATGTATTTGGCATAATAAAAAAGAAATATGGTGTGATAGTACAGGAAGTCAATATTCCAAAGTGACATGATAAAGAAGGGTTAAAAGAAGGCCAAACCTAACAGAGAGAGCATGCAGCCTTGTTGCTAGGTGACAGTGTCACATGAAAAATATTAAAATTATAAACTGTGCCTTTTGAAATGTGACACATACAGCGCAGTGGTTTTCCACTAACACGATTTAACAGTTTCATTGAACGGAAGAGCTAACAATGGTGCTTGGCAGGAGCAGCAGCTAGTTATATAGTGGCGTGTGTTAATTACCAGGAGCCTATAGGCAACTGGATGCCTTTTGTGAAATCCAGTGAAACAGCCTCTTTCTTTTTTTATTGTTTGCTGCATAAATTCTACATTTAGGAAATGTGATGCTGTGGATTTCTTGACATCTGTAGGACAGTTTAATGATTGCTAGCTTTGGTAGTCTTGTGGATAAAGGAGCTGTGTATATGAATAGCAATATGCTGTATGAACTGACATTTTGCTCATGGATGTAAATTCGGTTAGTCCCCACGCAGGTCTTTAAGTTAAAGGGGTAATGTAGACATGGATCCCACATGGCTCACTGTGCCTAGAAGGTTATCAGCTACACCAAAGAAGGCCAAAACGATTGTCCTGGGATGCTGTATCTCCCGTGTAGAGAGAACTTGTTAGCATTTCTGTTCTGTTTTGGATTTATGGGTGAGATCAGTGTTATATGTAAATGGTTTAGGTTCTCTTTGTAATGGCACAAGTGAGCAAACCTTTTTTTAGACTTGAGCGGGGACTAACCAATGGGCAAGCTATTGAGTTTCTCTAAGCTTTTGCCGGTTCTCAAATTCACTGTTTTTGTTGAAAGGTGTGATTGACTTTTATGGGTGTTTGTTTATTGTACAGACCTATTCTGCTTTGCTGATAACATGATGATGAAGACACCAAAAATGGCATCCATGCTTCATTGTATGTACAGCTACCCTGTCCAAAGATGACTTAGAGGCATACTGCAGCCCCTTGCATGCAATCGTATATTAGGAGTTGTGGAGTTCTCACATAGGAGCCGATTCATCATATATAAGGAAACTTGAAAAGCATGATTTAATCATGGGTAAAACAAGCACAGGACAACAATCCAAGGTAGAACTTGGAGCAGCTCTGTCTCTTGTGGGGTCTTTGCATTTGTGAAATGATCCCCACTTGGAAATGTCCACTTAGATGTTTGTGCCCGGGGAAGTCAAGTAAGGGACTTATACTTACATGAAGTACTTCCAACTTTCAGATCATACCAATCGTCAGCTCCCGACTAATGAACATTCATATTTCTTAGTTTTATATATTTTTGTCATGTTTTTCAAGTATATTCTACCTTTATGAAAAATTCAAACGTTATAATGCTACTTTAAAGGGACACTCTTAAGTTAAAAATCACTACATTTTTAAAGGCACTATAGGCACCAAGACCACTTCATCTCATTGTCCCAGTCCCCTTAACCTTACAAGGTAAAACATTGCAGTTCTAGAGAAACTTCAATGCTTACATTACAGTGTTAAGAGTGCCTCTAGTGGCAGTGAAAAAAAGTCACTTATGCACTCTCTTCAGATGTAGAAGGGTTAAAACATAAATTTATATATTCAAGATTTTCCTGTTGGTCTCCAGTGTGTGCATGTAATAATACCAATGGGAAGAATTTCATACAGTGAAATAACGCAATTCTGAACATGGCCTAGCACTCCAAACGGACTCTCTGTGACAAGGAGTGGGCGTTTTTTTTTATACAGCTCCAGTGTAAGACCGTATGTAGGCTGCGTGATGTCAGCATATTGTTATTCGTTAGTGACATGCCAATAAATTCCGTGGCACAGCATGTTGAGTTATAAAGGCAAGATCATAAAATTGAATTAACGTTTACCAGTCAAGTAGGTGAAAGAGCAGAGTCACGATATATACTAGCTTTAAAGGTCACTCTTTAAATCTACATTAGCGAACAGATTACTGCAGCCATGATGCTAGTGTTAATATCTGTGGATATTTTATATGAAGAGTTGCATACTCTGCATGTGAAACCATTTTTGTTTCTTGGCATGCCAGCCTAGTACTGTAGTGTGTTTTTGTAGAGATATTTCACTTCTACCTTTAGTACATGTGCTCTTTTCCTTATCAGGTGAAGTCAGGTAACAGTGGATATTGGTATTGCTGTTAACATTATACTCAAGCCACGGGCATATCTGTAAACTGTCAGGGGTTTAACAGGGCATGGGTCTTGCACAGGTTATGGTGCATTGAGCTCCTCTGTACCCGTGTCCCTGCTCATAGTGTTTTAAAATTGCAACAATGTGCAAATGTTGCCACAGCCTGGAATATCTTTAACTTGACCAGGACTACTCTCTAAAGTGAGAATTCAAAGTGAATTTCATTTTATGCCAAATAAGTCGAACTTGAAGCACAGGTGACATTTCACCTATTTCTGCCTTACGTTTGAAGTTCACTTTGAAATCCCACGTTCGTAAATAACCCTGTGAATCTTTCTTACTATTTTATACACTTCTATGTAAACCTCCCAATGGGGACTTATCTCACCAGTATGTCATAGGTAAAAATTCTACTTCAATAAAGGAGATACAACATGAAAAGGTACGTTTTCCAAGGACTGGAAAGGTGAACATTTGATTTAAACTTCACGAGTTTGGAGCTGATAAATCACGTGAAACAGATTTAATTTGGCATGTTCAAAAGGTTTCCTATGGTTTCCCTGGCAATACAATTATTTCACCTAAAATTTGTTAACTACCAAATGATCTATATAACATCAAAGAGAGCTACCGTACATTGTGCGAAATCAGTTTTGTGATTCACTGGTATAATATAGTCAGCAGTCAAATCTCTCCCTCTACCTTAGAAATAAATATTTCATTTAAGGAACACACCAGGCACCATCCATAACCATTACAGCACACTGTAGTAGTTATGGTGTGCCCTGGTGCCCCCAAGCCATTGCAAGTATTAAAAAAAAAAAAATGGTGTGACTTCTTATCTGGGACTGGATGCTCTCCCCACCTCCACTACTTTAGACAGAGAGCCAGAAGCTATTTGCAAAGAGGACTGTTGATGTGTTCTCTCATATGCAGAAAATAACTCTTTAATAACTGCACATTTTTGAAACCTTTCTCTATTTCACCAGAAGTGGGAGACGGATATCAAGAGAGGTTTTCAGTGTGATTTGGTTAATAGAAATGCAGGAACTGCATGCTTCCAAAGGAGCCAGATACTGGGTGCAAAACTGAACTTGGGGCCCGTACTATATTTAATATGTTCAGCAGTCCAAAGAGAAGACTCGGCTTAAAAACAGACAAGTTTATAGGGGAAAAGAGTGCAAAGCAATGTTTCGGCCCAACAACTGGGTATTGCATATGATATTTGACTATAAATTATATTTGTTTTTTTGTTAATTAGTTTAATTGCACTTATTATGTGCATTTATACACGCTTATTTTTTTTTATGTGATGTTAGCTTGACAAAGACCCAGTGTTGGGTCGAAACGTTGCTCTCTACTCTTTGTCCCAACACATGTTCCTGTTTTTAGCCCTGGTGTGCCCATGCTTCTCTTTGGAATGTTAAGTGTGATTTGAGACCGTCTCACTAGATCAGTGGCTTTTGAAAGTTCTGGGAATGGACATCGGTGTAAATGAAACAAGTAAGCTATTCAGTGTGAAAATGGTTAAATGCTTAAATCAAATTTAGCTACTACAAGAAATAAGGAACGGTTTGCTTGGAGTCTCAGCTGAATATCTAAAGTACTGTAGCGGAAACAAGACCATTTTGTATATAAGGTTCATTTAATATGTTTGTCTGTCTGAGGAAGACAGCTCATATAAATAAATATTTTACACACATATAAAGGAAGAACATAATAAACCTTTAGCATAAAAAGTACTCAAGAACTCACAGAGAACAAGTCAAACCTAGGTAAAATGGGACATCCTAAAGTATTACAAAATGCCCTCTGGGAAATGCATTTATCTCAAGTGTGGGATGTGTGAGCCATAGTAATAATCGTAAATAGGATAAATATCACATCTAACTAGTTCTTCCTCTGCAAATGTTTCACTTTATTTCATTATCTGTTCAGTGCATGACAGCTTTGTGTAAGGAATCTCTATTGCCAGCCACTTTATAGCATCTCCCAAAATATTGCCAGATTCAACTTAAAGGGACACTGTAGACACCCAGACCACTTCAGCTCATTGAAGTAGTCTGGGTGCTGTGTCCCTTTTGCACTAAGTCTGCCCTCTGTGGCTGTCTAACAGACAGCAACTGGGGACGCTTCCAGGTTCGTAACAAACCTTTGGTCCGTTATCCAGGGACAGATTTTCCCCATAGGAAATCATTAAATAATATTTTGCTATAGGGACGTCTAATGCCTGTACGGCCATTGCCGCACATGCCCCTTAGGTCTCCCCCGCTGACTGACATCAGCGACATGGGATGGGACAGGAGGGAGGGGGTCACTCCAGGATTCTCCAGGAAAACAGGTAGACAACCACTAGAGAGGATGAGTTAACTCTCAGAGATAATTATTGAAGTTTATAAAAACTGCAATAATTATCACTGCAGGGTTAAGGGTGATGGGAGTTTGCACCCAGATCACTTCAATGAGCTGAAGTTGTCTGGGTGCATACAGTGTCCCTTTAATATCGAACACTGGCAAAAAGTCCGCATCAGACTGCAATGATTGGAACTGGTTGTTTTTTTCCCAATATTCCATTACTAACAGCTTTGAGTAAAATTCTAATATACCAAAAAAAAGTACATTTTCTTTAATAAAATCTATTTAATACTTATGTTATAGCCTGTAAAATGTTGCTAGTTTATTTTGTGTGATAAATGCAGTAGACTTGTGCAAAGGTTTGTTTTGGAGAGTTTGTCAAAATCCAATAGCTTTTAATCCACACCCAATGAATAAAACTCTACATAAAAATCTAGGACAATCACTTAATGTGTGTAGTTTAAAAAGCATTTGAAGCAAACTTTTACACAAGCCTTAAATTATTAATATACAACCATTTTTTATTAGGGTAAAATAAACATAAAAAGATAACCTTTTTTATTTTTAACCCATTTGAAAATCACCTATGCTTTGTGGAACACATGGTTTTTTTCTATACTGTATCTGAGTACAATAATTAGAATGGCAGAGATCCTTCAGATTGTAAGATCAGTTCAGCGGGGCCTATGCCATCATTTGCTTATATGTCAAATGGTGATCCATTACAATGCCAATAATTCGGAGTACTAATGTTCACTTTTACCTTTTTTAATCTTGAAAACATTTAAAAACAACAACCAAAAAACAAAACGGATTATGTTCCCATAAAGGAACACTGTATTGTTAGGAATACAAACATGTATATTCCTAATGCTATAATGTTCTTCTACATATGTAGGTGCCACCCCCACTCCCCCTCCCTTTCCAGGTGTTAAACAGGTCATTTTTTGTTACCATACATCCAGCAGCACGCTGTTCTCCGTATGGCTGCTCCGCCTCCTTAGCAGTGATCATCAGGTTTCCAGAGAGAAATATTAGGAGGCTGAATAGTCACTGACACATCCAGTTTCAACCTGTACGTTACTTTTACTTTAAAAAAAATTGTGCACAGTATTTCTTATGCCATGTTACCGATTGTTCATGTACAGTCTCACATTGCTATTGTGGCGTGACAGACTTAACTGTTCATTCATGCACGAATAAAATAAAGAATAAAAAAAAAAGAAAGAAATATTGGGAGGCTGGTGTGTATGTGCGGCAAAAAAACTGTGCTAAACAAACGCTCTCCAGGAGAGTCATTTGATATATAACTGTGTTTAACTATAGATGCGGAAGCACCTCTAGTGGCTTTCTTCCTGGCAGTCACTACAGTCATGTTACCGCTCCTACGAAACGGCACTGTTTTTAACTGCAAGGTTAAAGGACGGGGACATGGTACCAAGACCACTTTATTGAGATAAAGTGGCCTGGGTGCCTATCGAGTCCATTTAAATTGTAGCCTGGATTTTAAAAATAATATTTTACATTTATGATTTAATATAGTTACTATGGAGAAGTCAACTGCATCTCTACTTTGCAGAGTCCATGTGATGGATAGCTTTCCACCAGCCACTTTGACTATTAAATGAAGAGACATTCCAATAATGCATCATAATTGCACATGGCCATTTGCTGTGCAATGGAGTTGTTTTAAATAAAAGACTTATTCACTAAAGTTCCATGCCTTCTGCACCCCCCTCCCCCCCAGATTTTTTTAACTACAACGCCCATGATTCTTTGAATGAAACAGCCAGGGAGTCATGGGAGTTGTAGTTCAAAACATCTGGGGAGCCACAGGTTTTGCAAGCCTGCTCGGAAAACCAAGAATTGTGGAGAGCTAAGAACAAGAGAAATAAATACAGATTTTAGGCCAATGTACCAATTTTGGAAAAACTTAGCTTTTTTTCAGTTCAGTTATTTTCTTATAGTTTAATACAGATTATGTAAGATTTAGCCCACATTGGTGCTGAACATGTAAGCGCCTGCAGTTGTTATAAATAATGTAATATTTATATAATAGTTTAGTATACAATATAATATACTGCTGACTGTTGTGAATTACAGAAGAAAAATAAAAGCTAGTATGTTGTTTTCAGGGCATTTTATTTGTTCCACGCTAAGTAAATTTGTAATTTGATGTATGGGGTCTGGTGTTTTCTGACCGTGATAATGAGGAGTAATAGCAACTTATGCAACACACCAGCTATTCAGACAAAGCTGATGACACTATAATTACATTAACAAAGCTAGTTGGTGGTCCGTAGTATTCGTGTTTGGTAGTGTCATCCACACATTACAGACAGGCAAGATGTTTCGTATAAAAAATCACACAACAAAGTCACAGGTATGTTTGGCAGTCACTATATATGCTTTTCGATTTGTAAAAAATTATTCTGCTCTTTATTAAGCCATTTGTCTATCCGTTTGACAAACGTCTAATTTCCCAAAGCCTACCCCTTACTTTGCAGTGTTTTAACAAGGACTTTTTACTTCCCTGTTCACTGTCCAAGTCTTTGAGTGGCAGTGCATGCAGCTGTGCTTAGGATTTTAGCAAACATTTTGAAAACAGATTGATAGGAGCAAAGGGACTTTACATAGTGTTTGGGGTGGAGAGGAGAATGATTATGGCTGTGGATGAGTGTTGTGTGTGTGTGTGGTGAGGGGCGAATAATAAACACTGCATAGGGGTACAGTGATTATGATGCTTGTATTGCCCCTGTAAAAAGACCAGGCTTCATAATTTAAAATAAGTAAATAAAATGTGAATCATTTACAATCTGAAGTAGACTAGTCCTATCCTATCCTATCTTGAATAATGAAATGTTCACCATACTTTTATTTAACCACATAATAGACCATGCCACTCAAAGATTATCGGCATGTAACAAAATCTGACATGTGTACTACAAAGTTCTGTAATATTGTTATCTTTGTTGTATTTTATCAATGATGTGGAAGCTTGCTCATTGTTTTGTTTTACATTTTTAGCTAAAGAAAATGGTTTCTATTTTGTAATTTTGTTAATGTTCTTTAAGCTCTTAAGTGTATTGTTTTTACTTTCTTTAAACATTAACTATGAATCTGGGTAAAAAGGGATTACACTTTATACATTTGTTACCTGTTCTCGTTTTTCTTGGAAATGTAGTTGGTTAACCTGCCCTCTGCAAGTATCCAGCTGTTTTCCAGTATCTATGTTCTGACAGATACAGCTAGACATTGCTGGTTACTGCACATAATTACTGCCATTAAAAAAATGATTAGACTGCTTAAAGGGGCACTCCAAGCATCACGTAAAATAGGTAGGTTAGCTTGCAACTAACCTTGCAGTGTTTTTTCTCTCTTTCTTTTAACCCCTTAAGACCGCAGGGCGTTCTATGCCGTCCTTAAGGAAGCGGCCCTAAATGCAGCAGGGCGGCATAGAATGTCCCTATTTTTTGCATTCCACACACAAATGGCACTTACACTGACGATATAATTGTTGTGATAAGTTTTACTGTTTTGAAACACTAATATTTATGTTCAGCAAAGTCTTCCGAGTATAACAGTACAACCATGTTTTCAAAAGTTACAGAGTCAAATATAAGGCTTGCGTTTCAGTTTTTTTCACATTGAAATTCGCCAGGTTGGTTATGTTGCCTTTGAGACCATACGGTAGCCCAGGAATGAAAATTACCCCTGTGATGGCATACCATTTGCAATAGTAGACAACCCAAGGTATTGCAGATGGGGTATGTTCAGTCTTTTTTAGTAGCCACTTTGTCACAAACACTGGCCAAAATTGGTGTTCAAATTAGTTTTTTGCATTTTCAAATATTAACACGAACTTTGGCCAGTGTTTGTGACCAAGTGGCTACTAAAAAAGCCTGGACATACCCCATTTGCAATACCTTGGGTTGTCTACTTTTGCAAATGGTATGCCATCACGGGGGTAAATCTCATTCCTGGGCTACCATACAGTCTCAAAGGCAACGTAACCAATCTGGCGAATTTCAATGTGAGAAAATGGAAAAATGTAACATGCTATATTTGACCCTGTAACTTCCCAAAACACCATAAAACCTGTACACAGAAGGTACTGTTTTACACGTGAGACATGGCTGAATACAAATATGTGTATTTTATTGCAGTAAAAGCAAACAGTATTATGACATTCACAGTTAGAATGTCACGTAGAACTAAACATTTTTTTAAAATTCTTATTTTTCCCCATTTTTTAAAATTGTATTCATATTAAATTGTTTCATACCTAAATATTTGATGCTAAATGAAAGCCCTGTTTCCCCTGAATAAAATGATATATAATAAGTGTGGGTGCATTTAATACGAAAGATGTGAATTACGCCTGAACAGACATATAGCACAAATTCCAGTTTTTGTTTGTTTTGTTTTGATCACAACGTGTACATTTGGCTCAGTCCTTAAGGTGTTAATCTTTGTTTTTATATATTTATTTATTTAGAAACCGCTCACTAGAAAAGCTTGGTAATAATATAAAATGTTTAGTAAGCATCATGTAAGTATGTATGTATGTAAGTATGTATGTATGTAAGTCCATGGAATTAAAATGTTTTATTTTATGTATAACAGGTGAATAAATGGTCATTGTTGGTTTCCACTGATTTCCAAAGACCATTTTTGGGTGTTAAGTCATTTACCAGAAGTCGAGGCTCCAAGTCTACAGGCTTAACTGATCTTGTCGGTTTACAGCAGCAACTGGATCTGATCAGCCATCTGATCTTTCCAGGAAATAAATAGGGATGTCCCTTGGCTATATCGTGCCATAATTTGCTTTCAATAGAAGAATTACCGACTGTGATGTCACATATGTAAATGCTTTATGCTTTGCCATTAAAGTCATATTTTCTGTGCATGTAGTGTTGCCTTAAATCAGAATGTTGCTTTTAGCACTTTAGAGCCTTTCTGACATTTTGTTCCTGACAAAGCAGAATATATTTCAGGGAGTATAATGTACGCTGGGTCGAAAGATTTGCAAACCGGAATATGGAGACAGGCATCAACCATACATGGGACACTGGTTAAATGAAACGAGTAAAACATTGTAAAGGTAGATATAGCACACATGATCAGACAACTGATTAGATGATTCTGTATAATCGAGAATTACTTTACCCTGTTATTCACGATTTTGCCATATAGACATATGTACATTAATGTGGCCTGATAATCGTTTGTTTTCTAATGGCTGTGGCAGAATGGTAAAAGAAGGATAAAATGAAGGAGGTAAAAAGGCAAACAAAACGTTTATTCTCCTACATTTCCAAATTTACTAATAAGAAAAATCTTTCTTTTATTATTACAATATATACATGGTACAAAAAAAAAAAAAAGTGCCTCAAACTCCAGAAATCCAGATTTTTAGTTTAGATACAATGCATCCTCACAAACCAAATGAGCAGATATATCTCCTAACAAATAAACCCAATGTTGCTGGGAGTGTTGGTGCAAACATGTTGAATGTGCAGCCTTTTTAAAATTAGTCCTGTCATGTGGTGATCCTTTGTCCTTTCTAGTTCTCTATTCTGAAGAGTATGCAAGTCTTTGCTGCGGTATATAGAAATATCTGGACAGTAGCTTGAAAGCACAATGTTTCCGGAAGATTTTACAATTTCTTGCAGGACCCTACATCCAGCAGGCACATATGCATCTCTTATATAAAAAGTTGGAGTTACTACATTGTTTTATTATACTAAAAGGACCACTATATTGCCTGGAAAACATACTCATTTTCCTGGCTCTATAGGGTCCTTGGGTCCCCCTCGCCCTCAGGGCTCTAGGGTGAGGAAGGGGTTAATCCAGTGCCGGGCTCCCTTGGCGCTGGGGACTCTCCTCCTCCTTTCCCGTCATCCGCTGAATGCGCATGTGCGGCATGAGCCGCGCACGTATTCAGCCAGTCTCAAAGGAATGCATTCTCAATGCTTTCCTTTGGACGCTGGCGTCTTCTCATTGTGAAAATCACAGTGAGAAGCACGAAAGCTCCTCTAGCGGCTGTCAGTGAGACAGCCACTAGAAGCTGGATTAACCCATTTGTAAACATAGCAGTTTATCTGAAACTGCTATGTTTACAGCAGAAAGGGTTAATCCTAGATGAACCTGGCACCCAGACCACTTCATTAAGCTGAAGTGGTCTGGGTGCCTATAGTGGTCCTTTAAAAAAAAAAAAAATAATAATTTTTTTTGTAAAAACAAACGTTTTGCGAGAAAACCCTAAACTCTGATCCTCCCTACACAGGACATTATCCATTTAATTCATCAGTCCTATAGAAACCATTGCGATCTATATGGGAGTATTATTGAGTATTAAGCAAGTAAAGTGAGAATGAGATAGAGGAGGAGAGGTCAAATTCTGTACAGTGTTTTCAAAAATGGATATATAAAACACCTATGCAGTGAAGTTACTGCACCTGTCTGAGTAGAACTAGGAAGTCAGTGTGGCACAAGGCATTAGCTGGGCAAGAAACATGGTCATGTAAGTAAATATATACATATATGTTGACATCTCCTCTTTTGTTACATGCATTGCTATATAGGAATATATAGGATATATTGAAATGCTTAAACGCCATCTCCAACTCAAGCATAACACATTGATGAATGAGTATGTCTTGGCCAAATGTTTTGTATATAAATGTAGCTACCTAATATATTTACAATTTTTATGGTATTCTGTGTGTATTTTAATCATCCACAGCAAGACCTGTTACGTAAAAAGATTAAGTATGAAGGGTATATAGCAGAGAGCAGCTCTGTTTGCAAACTTCATTATACATTCCTATGATCATCTGACATGCAGAGGGTACAGATCCTGCAAATCAGATTACATCATCGATGGAACAAGCCATGCTGACAATTATCTAATCCATTTACAGTCACGGCAGAAACATGACAAGCGTTGGATGTATAGGATGTTTTTAACCCCTTCACTTTGAGTGGTGTGATAGGTATGTCACTGGTAAAATGTAACCCTAGGAACACGTTATGTGCCAGTTAATGCACTTAAATTTGTAGCCCTCTAATCTAAATGTCGCAGTTACAAAGTAAATTATAATACTAGATGTTGTTGGGTAGTTAGATCACACACTGCTGTGTAGTGGATGGGATACTATGTCAGAGAGGAACACATGCAAAGAAACTGACAGCAGACACAGACAGCACTAATTACACTGTGTCTGCTCTTCTAGTCTTGTTTATGCACGGGGGACACACCTACTTGAGGGATATAGCTGAACACAAATAAAACATTTTTTTTCCCTGGCAGATAACATCATGTCTACAGACCAGTGTCCCACTCACAATACTGTATGTGGAAAAAACCCAGAAAAAAACCTCAAACATTTGCAGTCAGCTGATGTTCTCTGCCAATAAGCTAGCCTTGAAGAGCTAACGGAAAGTCCTGATTAAGAGCTTCCAATTCTCTGAAATACGTAGTAGAGACAAGGTGCAGCGCCTGGTGGACCCCAGGTAAAAAGTCAAAACTTTCAAAAATGTTTTGACTATTTACAATGTGGGAAAGGGGACAGGCAGTCCTGGTGCTTGGAGTGTTCCTTTAGTTTTTAAATTGTGACATGAAAAGGACAAAGTATCCAATGTTTGCATATATAGATTAGGATCCCACATTCTTTAGGAAGGATACCACTTTGTGTCCCTCTTTCATTTGTAATGTAGCAATTTAACCAAACTTGGTATCTTCCTTGTGCCTAGGCCCTAGAGTCTAACCCCGATCTCTAGGCTGTTATCTTAGTTGCTTTGTTTCATCATGTGGTTATGATGCATGCTCATGTGTGTTCACAATCTTTGCCAGAGACTGTGACTTTGCACAGAATATACCATTCAAATTAAATTTAAAAAATTGTGTCTTTTCATTCAGACTTTACAGCACAGTGTGTTTACTTTAGAAATTATCTCCTGCTATGTTACTTGAACTTTAATTACACACAGGGGACTCTTACAGAATCTAACAGGCTATTAACAGAGCAGGAGATAAGAAATTCTAAATTAAATGGAATGAGCAGTAAGGGAAGCTAAACAACTTAGGATCTTTTTCAGGAAGTGTTTAGGAAAGCTGTGTACGTTACAGCCCGGGGAGGTGTGCCTAAGGGTGCGTAAACAAATTGATTTAACTCTCTTTAAGATTTTAGTGAGTTAAAGGGACACTATAGTCACCTGAACAACTTTAGCTTAATGAAGCAGTTTTGGTGTATAGAACATGCCCCTGCAGCCTCACTGCTCAATCCTCTGCCATGTAGGAGTTAAATCCCTTTGTTTATGAACCCTAGTCACACCTTCTTGCATGTGACTTACACAGCCTTCTGTAAACACTTCCTGTAAAGAGAGCCCTGTTTAGGCTTTCTTTATTGCATGTTCTGTTTAATTAAGATTTTCTTAACCCCTGCTATGTTAATAGCTTGCTAGACCCTGCAAGAGCCTCCTGTATATGATTAAAGTTTAATTTAGAGATTGAGATACAATTATTTAAGGTAAATTACATCTGTTTGAAAGTGAAACCAGTTGTTTTTTTTCATGCAGGCTCTGTCAATCATAGCCAGGGGAGGTGTGGCTAGGGCTGCATAAACAGAAACAAAGTGATTTAACTCCTAAATGGCAGAGAATTGAGCAGTGAAATTGCAGGGGAATGATCTATACACTAAAACTGCTTTATTTAGCTAAAGTAATTTAGGTGACTATAGTGTTCCTTTAAAACTGTATAAATCAATGAACAGTAACATAGATATCCTGAGTTTGATGCTTTTAAGAGTTCTCAGCACATACATTTTTACAGACACCTCATTTAATACATGTATATTCTTAGTTTTTTTTTATAGTCTCCTTCTCTGCTTCTAGTGAACCACTCCTCTATCTGCATGATTATTACCGAGTCACTAGTGGCGCTATACTTTAATCATACTACTATGTAAAAGTTAAACTACTTGATCTCACACGTGTTTGGACATTATTTTTGAAGGAATTTAAAAAAAACACATTAGTGTGTGCGTATATATGGGTAAGCATACGTTTGTGTATATATATATATATATATATGTGTGTATATATATATATATACTCACACAGTTTCATAATAAAAATGTAGATATGGAGTAAAGTGTCACAGTATGTAAGTGGCCCGTTGTTTAAATCCTGCATTGTCTCTGTCCTCGCTGTACAGCAGTGTATAGTGGTGTGTTACATACACAGTTTTATAATTTTTATTTAGAAATTGGCAACATACTGTACAGGGCTGTGCCATTGGTAAATTAAATAAGTAAGTATTGCTTTATCCATACTGGAATAAGAGGTGACAGGGGGCCTGCTATAGCGTGCTTGTAATGGTGAGTTTTATTCTGTGAGTGCCTGTGTGCCCACGATGAAGACGATTTTGGTTACTGAGCACCAGTAAGATCCCTTCACAGCATATAATAGCAGCTTAAGGGAAAATTACAGAAAAATTGCACAGTGATGGATGTGTTAAAGAAGATGGGAGTACAAAGTCAATTTGTAAAAATAAAAAAATATATATGTTTTTCAGAGGCGTAAGTGGAGACTGCTGTTAATATTAGACTTTAATAAACTGGATATGTATCTCTTGACGTGTGAAAGGAGCTTTATCTCTGAATGAAAGAACACTAGTCTCCTCTCATGCAATCCCTTTTTCTGAGTACAGGAGATAAGAGGGATGTGAAATAGTGGCTGTATGTTAAAGGATAGCACCAGCCGCAGTATTGTCCTCCATAAAGGAGGGGGAAGGAATGGAATATCACACTGCGTGGGTGAGGGGGCTGCTTGCAAATCATTAGTCACTTATTTGCACAGCAAGCTTTTTCCTCAACCCATTCAGCCATCTATTACTTGCTTATGAAAAGTCACAAAGCCCTGTCATTAGTGGAATCAATCACCGTAGGGCCCACTGAGAGCCCTCCCATGGCCTCTCATTTACTCAGCTAAAGAGCTCTGAATGTCTGCCCCGTGGCTGACTCAGCTTCTGCTTCTCCCTCTGCATGCCTTGTACGGTGCATCTGTCCCACCTCCAAAATGCCTGCATCCCCATGTCAGCCCAACGCCATCATCCTTGTTCTGCTCATTAGGATTTAATATTTATGCTAATTTCTTTAACCCTTGCAATGCCTGGCACCGTTGGAATGCATAATTTATCTATGAATTTTGTAAGGGTTAAAATAGTGTGTACTAATTTATTTTTTTTTATTTATTTTTTTTTAGATAGAATTGGTTTAGTTTTCTATGGTGTTTATTCATTAAACATTAAATTAGTGTGAATTATATTTTGAACTAACAAAGTAAAATTCAATCAGTGGAATACAGTGCTTTGCTGTGGGGAAACTTGGATGTCTGTGTTGTGTTCGCCGCGCATGCACATCAGGTCCCACTAAAAGGAGCATTGGTTTGAACATCACCAGGGGAAGCCATGCCTCCTTGATGACTTTGCAGGAGGCAGAGTGGTCAGCAGCATAGATGGAGCATTGGCACTGGAGAAAAGGTAACTAAAACTTTGATTTCATTAATTTTGTGGCAAACAGGCTGGGTAGAGGTGCAATATAGAACTGGGGAGAGGTATACTATAGCATTAGAAGTACAGGTTTACATTCCTAATGATGTAGTGTTCCTTTAAGATTACTTTTTCATCACAAGTATTACCATTGTACCTATCCTCTTTGTTCTCAACTACATTGAGCCCACTTCTCATTCAATGCCGAAGACCTTGTTGCTTATTTCAAGGACGTTTGACACAAACAAAAGTGATTTTTTTCTTCTCTTCAATCACCACATATATCACCACTGTTCGCCCACCTACTTTACTCAATCTTTTACAAATGTCACTAAGGAAGAGGTATCTTCCAAAATTAACACTCCAGCCCCAAATCCTACCCCTTGATGCTGTCCCATTCCATCTACCAATCAATTATTATTATTTTTTTTTAAATAATTCCCCTTTATCACTCTTCACTGTATAGTAATACATTACAAAACATTAATTGATCTCTCTATTGTATCCTGCTGCCAGTAACTACCCAAAATAATGTTTTGTAACCCTTTAAATTGTAAGGGAATGAAAGTGCTATCTTTTAATGTCCTGTATGTATACCAAACACAAACTAAGTTTGAATAAAAACAAAAAAAAAAATTGGAAAAATAAGTTATAAAAACAAACCCACAAAAAGTTTTTTGCTTAAAACTATTTTTACACATCAAGTGTAAGTAAAGAAAAACAACTCAGAATAGATCCAAGTGCCTGTACCGATATGTCTGGAATCCAAATAAATTTTTTGTAGTTTAGCCCACACCAACCTCCCCTCAACCCTGCACCAACCCTACTACTCTCCATATGCGTACACTCCCCTTACTGTATACATTCCTTTCCTTACCCTAACTGTATAATATCCTTAACCCAGCATTAAACTTAACTTTACTGTAGTACTAACCCTGCACCTTACTCACCCCAAACCCTAAAAAATCCCTTCTGCTAATATCAGTACTGATATCACTTAAAGGATTTATTAGCTAAAACAGTAGAGAACAGCCATCTACTGATTGTTTTCACTATGACATGGAGATCTCCCTGTAATGCTGAAGCTCCAGCATGCTGTCTCTAGTGATCACACTGTGATCAGTGCGCATCAGCTGGAAATGCCAACACCAATCACAATTGGCAGGGGGCATGTAGAAAGATTCTTAGGGTCTTTTCAGACCTTTGGTGTCTCCCTCAGAGAGCTTGCAGCCAAGAAGCACCACGGTTGAGTGATAGGGAATTAGTGAAACATGCACTGCTTGACAATGATTTTTTTTTTTAAATCAGCAAACACTTTTAAACAAATATATAATCCAAAATAAAGGAAGAAAATATTTATAAACTTGGTCAGCTTGCATTATTGGGCATGCCTTTCAGACAGTGGAGTTTCTTCAGCCTCCTTATACCTCTCTCATACCCATTCAGTTCAGTTTCAGACCAGTCCACTAATAACAGAAACAGGGCATCATTGTGCAGCATTAGAGAGAAACCCAACACCAGAGCCTGCCCTGCATGATAACCCTGATCAGAACCCCTCTCTTCTCCCTCTGTCAGGATGTTGCAAGGTGAAGTGATCTTCCAACTGCACATTTGTAAACCTGTCATGCATGTCCAATGTACATTTCCAGAATTCCTAGCGATAGGACACTGATTAGATCGATGTCCACCCTTTATTGGGTGTGGGAAGCATAAGAAGTAGTTAATTATGAAACAAAAATCATATCTACCATCAGATATGAGGCAATGGTTTAAAGCTAGAGCTTTTGAATGAATCAGTTGTCACAGATTAATGCATGTCCCTTGAATAGATTTAAAGGGCTGCATACAGCTCATCTGTCAGTTTAGGGCAACTAAAAATGGTCCCAGGTATTGAATAATATCTCGATCATCCTTGTGTAAGTAGGGATTTACCAGCATGTTAAGACGTAGCAGTATGCCCTGAAAGTATTAAAGCCTTGTTAAGGGGTTTACCTTCTTGACCATCATCTTCAATCTAGTTTTCAATAGTTCACTTTTAAGATGATCTTAACCAAGGTATCAGTTTACCTGGTTTCTTAGCAAATCCTAAGGATGTTATTCCCTACTGAATCTGTTTGACATTTGATCACCTCTTACTTCTTGATGTGTTCCATTCCTTGGGTATTCATGATACAGCTCTTGCTTGGCACACATCATACCGGTCTAATCATATTTTTTCTATCTAGTCTTCATTATCGCTTCATTTCCCCATTGATGTACTGCAAGTATAAGTATTTGTTCCTGTTTTCTTGTTCTTCGTCACCTCGTCTTTTCCTGTCATCAGTTCTTTCAGCCAGTCATCTCTGGCATGGTGCATCATTTGTGTATAGGAGACACCACACAAAGTAACATTTCTCTTTACTCAGATAAAAGGAAAAAGTATCTAAAAACTGGATCTCATGAATGGTACAAACAAATTCAAAATCTTCACTGCCATCCAGGTTGGACAGAATTAATATGAAAATGTACATGTTTGCATGTAGTGGGTCAAGGAACAGCTGTGGCTTTGTCCATTGTCCAAACTGATCCATTGGTGATTAATGATTTGACAAAAAAACATTGACTCATTGACTCATAGCACCTTAACCAATACTTAGCTGTAGTGTTTATGGTGCTTAGAGAGCCCCTTACTATAGAAAATATATTAATTTATCATGTCACTAACAATCCTCAAGCAAGCTGCAAAACACGTGCCCTTATAGTTATATGCATTACATGTTTTTTTCTTCTCTCTTTCTTTCTATACCTTTATCTTTATTCTTTCTCTCTTCCGTGTATACAATTTGCTTGTTACCTTTCCTAAATCGTCATGGGAGTTCTTTATTATTAATACTTATTGTGTGTGTGTTTATCATATGGTCAAAATAATTTTGGAAATAAAGGTATGTTTCAGTTCCTGCTCAATTCTTTTAAATGTTTTGAGGAAGCATCTTTTATGCAGTAGTAGATTGTAAAAGCAAACCCTTCCCTAATCTAATCCACATAAATTCTTATTAGACATGATCCATAACCACTTAATTGGCCTCTTAAGTGCTAGACAATGTTGCCATCTGTCCCAGATTAAGGGAACATCTGCAAACACTCCTGCATTTTTATATGCAGGAATACATTATTTAATGTTCTACTCACAGCATTCAAGGTATCTCTGGCTTTATACCTTCTAGGTTGGGTTGGTGGTGTTGCAGGTGCACCTTAATGAGGAACATTTAACCCATTAGGTGCACATCTCTTGGTTTTATTATATTAAAGTTTAGCAAAACAGCATCCCATTTCTAATATTGTTTGTGCTTTCTTCAGTTTATAAAATGCTTTGTTTTTATGTCAGACAAATTCAATTATGGATTGGGGACACTATGAACTTTACCATAACAGCAGAGGTAGGCAAGCTTCGGCACAGCAGATGTTGGACTGCATCTCAGACAATGCTATTACAGCCATAATGTTAGCAAAGCATCAGGAGAGATATAGTCCACAACTGGGGTGGTGAAGCCAACTACCCCACTAAAGTCAATTATTTTTGAGGAGGGAAAAGTAAAACCAATGATTTTTTTTTAAAAACTTATGAAACGACATAGATAAGGTTTGCCCAGTATATGTATGTGTGTATACATATGTATGTTCCCACAGGAATAAGGCCCTCCTGTCTTTGTCAAGTTTTTGCATTGTCTCAGATGTATTGTACACTTAAAACTATTTTAACATAACAATGTTGTCATCAAGGGAAATAGATTTTGTTTTAGTTTTAAATTAAGTATATGTTAAAAATAAAATAAAAAAGAGAGAGAGAGAAAATCCCATTTCTCTTTCGTATATGACAGGATCCTTCAGCCATGTACGTGTGCTTTAGCTCAGACAAAGTTTGAAAATACTGCTACCTGCACAGAATACCAGAAAGACTGTCGGTTTTCAAATACTGTCTGATCCAAGGTGCATTTATATAGCTGAAGGATCCTGTGGTATACTAAACGTAGGGATTTTTTAATAAATGTTTTTTAAATATACCTAATTTAAAAAAAAAAAAATAGGCATTTTCTTCCTATACTTGATAAAATAATTATTATAAAAAAATATTTTTATGAGATTTCAGTTTTCTTTTAACAAAAATGGATAAGGAATACAGAGTGAGGCAAAAAAAATCTGCAGTTGCCAAAATACATTTACATGTAAGTGACATGATTTCTAGGTATGGTTGTGAGACTTGCAGGTTGGTGTTTCATTATCCTCTAGCTCGGCGTGTCTTTGACTCCAGGCTTTGTGTTTGTCATTCCCAGTTTCCGTATGTGTGTACCCCAACTTTTGTGTTTACCCCATATTTCTATGTCCCGCCAGCTTTGCGTGTTCCCAAACTCTGTGTGCTTGTGTCCCCTAGCATTCAATTTGCCTTGGTTTATGTGTTTCACAGCGTTATCTGCCAGCTTTCTTCTTGTTCTTTGTGACTGTCCCCCAGTTTTTTGTGCCTGTGTGCCCTAGTTCTGTCTGTCTGTCTTGCCTTTTTTTTTTGTATTTAACATGTTAGTTTTTACATAATAGTACAAAGTAAGTACCCAAACAGTCAGGTCAGCATGTAAGCATCTCAAGAGCAAACTCTAGTATCGTCTTAAGAGGAACAGAGTGGAACATGTCCAAAGTCCCAGAGTGTAGGATTATGGATAGTTCAACAACAATTAAACATTTGGTCTGATGGCCACATATAAAGGTAGAATGGGAAACAATAATTGTCCGCTAAGGACAATACTATCAATATGTTCAGGTTAAGGCGTGAAGACCTCCATGTATGACTTCCAGGAAGTCATTAATGGTTTTGTTAATGGCCGCAGTTAGTTATTCAATTCTATTTAAATACTAAATCTTAGAGTGTATCTGAACCTGCCATCCATATCTTGGCCAAACAGAGAGGCAAACTCTAAAAAAAAGTTTATGTACTACTCATGAGAGGGCATTATCTCCAAATTCTTTGAGAAGAGCAACTCAAGGCTCCAGGGGAATGGTCTTGTTTGTCCTGCCTTTTACTGCCTGTACCACCCTTGTGTCTGCCTTGTCCAGCTGTGTTTTGCTCTTTCACGCCACCCATCCTTGTGTTTCTTCTCTGTTCATAGACTAATGTTACCTGGTTGAAAACCTGTTAGCTCTTTGTGCTTTGGCGTCCATTAGCACCATCCGTATCATCATCACATTTTGCCTGTTGGCTTTGCCCCCTTATCTCACACTCCAGGGATCCATCTTCCCCACCCTTTTTAGTTTTATGTTACCAATACATTTTTATTTTCAAATTTAAATGGCAGCCTTCCAGGGTAAATTATGAAACTGTTTTTAAAAATATGTGGCTGAATAGGCATAAATCATATAGTCTTAAGTCAGTAGTCAATAAGAGACAGTTTTTTGCGGAGATTTGGGGGATTATTTATCATTTCTTATTAAAATTTAATTTTTACATGAAGATGGTATCATTTTGGATTTGGTCATACTTTTTATCTGTTGAACAAATCTATGGTGGTTATTGCTTGTTAATTCACTTTTATTAAAGATAAAAAAAAATAACTAATAAAAATATGTGATTTAAAGGGGCAAGTGACATTATTCTTTCCACTCATATCTAGTAATTTCTTACAATAGGGACTAAAACTTTTATTCTATCTCTTACTACCCATTAATTAAATGTACACTGTAATGCCTTCATCTGGTCTAAGTAGTTATTGCGTCTGGCGTCCCCTAGCTCCGTCCTTCCATTTAGAATCAGACCATTTTAAATGTTCTAACTTCTACTGTTAGAAGAGTACCGTGCGGCCAATTCCCTGTGCTGCGTGGGTTGCTGCGGAAACTTTATCTTGGACAGCACTGGGTGGCTGTGATTGGGTTAGAGTATCAGCTTACCACTTTCAGACTATCAAAGCACCCATTGCTGGTTTTATGACCAAAAGAAAGTGTCTAATGTCTGCCTTAGATATACCTACAGTAGGGGCTAGGCTAAATTCTTAACGCTTTCAATATTATTTAAAACACGGTACTGTGCGGCTCGGCAATACAATCATTCACATTGAAGATTCTTCTAGAAATCAGGTACTGCATGAAAGAAAAGAGATACAGAGGGATTTTAGTCTTAAAGAGTAACTCTTACTGCTATAAAGGAACACTTGGGTGGTATACACACATACTCATTTGTTTTGGCTCATTCTTTGGCTCTTTGACACCAAATTTGCAAGTCTTTGAAAATTCCAACGATTTGATTTTTTTTAACATTTGTATCACATATTTACTTAAAACATAACTAGGTAGTAAAAGTAGTAGAATTACCACTTTAAGAAGGGAAATCGGAAGAACTAGAATAATAAATATAATTTATCAATAGAATAATAATTATTCTTGTTGTGCCATTTGTGTGTAATGTTCTCTTTAAATACTATACATGGTATGAGATATGTGTTCTAGGTCTAAGTCCCCTTTCAGGTCTCATTTATTTCTCTAAAACTGTAAGTGTATTCTCTATAAATTCTTTCAACCAGTGTGACTCAGTGTTCCATGTTCCATAGCATCGTTTATATTATTTAAGAATCAGGCCACAAACTTCGACCTCCTCTCTTTTACCTGGCTGTCATCCAGTGATATTTCCCCTTTGTTACATGTCAGATCAACTGAGCTGCTGAGATTGAAGAGTTGCGCAAAAGTAGACTAGTCGGCAGCTGCAGGGGCTGACATATTGTGTGACATGCAGCCATTCACAATCAGTGTGTGTGCTGTAACTGAATTATCCAGCCTTTTAGATGAATCAGGTCATTGAAATTAAACAAAATCAGCTGCAGAGTGTTAGATTTAGTGGAGGTTTATTTTTTGACATTTTACTACTAACTCCTTTGTCGTTGCTTACTTACAGGACTGTAATGCTATGCTTCTATTTGGCTAAAACACCTTGCGGCTGTGTGACTAGTGACACACATACATGATACATTTATTCTGGCACATCAGCATGTGTCTAGAAATTATTTATCTATATCCAAGGGTAGATCTGTACTTGGATCTTAGCATCTGGTCAACAGTGCCAAGTTCTGCAGTACAGTTCCATTTCGGGACTACTAACTGCTATCTCTTGTTGGCAACCTGTTAGGGCTTACATAGCCATGTTTCTGGTTCACAATTTGCTTTATATTTATTTTCATTATATATTTTGGTTTTCATGCAATTGATAGCATATTGATAGTCAAATCTGAGCACTTTAACAGAAAACCACATAAGATAATTAAAGAAAGTTAATGTTCGTGTGGACTTTTTAATCATGCATAGTGTATAGAGTTGTACCTACGTTAGTTGACACACAAGATGAAATTATCGGTTGGTCACAAATTGTAATTTAATTGTGCTACTCTACCCCCTTGTGTCTCATCCCCTCACCCCGTTATTGTCTCATTTGTTTCTCTCCTGATTGCCCATCAACCATTTTTTTGTGTCTCTCCTGCTCCCCATTTTCCTAGGCAGGTTACCAGTCTGGGCTTCCCCTTCACTTTCAATAATTGTAAGAGTTATACAATATTATTTAAAAGCACACTAATGTGCAGCTCGGCAATACAGTCATTCACATCGAAGATTCTTTTAGAAATCAGGTACCGCAAGAAAGAAAATTGCAAATAGTTGAGAATTCAAAATTAATTTAACATTTAAGATCAATGTAGCCAAAGTGGAAGTGTTGCTGACTTGGAAAACTATAAAATGCACTTTAAATTCGCAACAATTCACACTTTAGTAAATAACACTGTTAGCACAGTGTTCGTGAAAGGGGCCAAGTATTTTCATGGTACCATGTCCCCTGTCTAAAACCTTTACCTTTAAAAGCCCATTTTGGCCTGGTGCTGGCAATTGCAATGGGGCTAATTACAGAATCCTATCGACAGAACACTGTAAAACAGTCATACCTCCCAAGCGTCCGGTTTCTGATGGAGCTGGTGCCAGAGGGAATCTCACAGAATGCAGATATAAGAAAACACAAACCCTAAGCTAGTCTCTAATTTTTATCTCTCAAGTAAGTACATACCTCCTAACAGCAGCGTCAAGTGAAGCAGGATGTCAGTGGGAAGAGTAAAAAGGTGGGCCACTGACATGCAACCATGTAACCAACAACTCCCAAAGGGTCAGACCTGCCTGGAAGGGGGAGAGTCTGCCTGAAGAATTGGAATGTCTGCCTGGTATGAATGCATGTCTGGCTGCCCGCCACTCATGCAGACTGGCCAACTAAGGATGTACTAGGCAGACTGACATTGGCGCAAATACAATTGATGATGCGCTCAATCCTCACTTTCTGAGGACTGCCCCCTAGCACTCACTTGTCCATTCATCTCCTTACCTTCTTACTAGAAGGCAGAATCTCCTAGGATGCCGTCTACGACATAGAAAAGGTGGGTGTAATGAGTGTAGAAGAAAGGGGACATGCCACAGTGTTAGAGAGACCAAAGCAGCAAGACCATTTGCACACAGTGTGTAAAGTCAGCTTTACCTTAACTAGTTTCATAATCCGCCAGTCCACACACGTTTTGTTCCTCTACATGCCTCTTACGTTTCAATACTTAATACCCTCTGGACAAAACAAGAACATGTAAAGAGTGGTTAAAAAAAAATATATATATATATAAATTGTGAAATCATTTGGTGATTCCACTAAACAATGTGTAATGTGTTTATTTTCCTCTCTCCAATTGCTAGCTTGTCTATGTGAACAGAGATAGATAAATCAAGAAGTCACTTGCTTATTTCCATCATGCACCGATGACCAGAATATATAATCCTCTTGAAGTTAACTATTTTTACGAGTATTTTGCATGTTTCACAGTTGCTTTGAAGGAGCAAATGTTAGTATCAAGCGGAGCCCTTTATCCTGTGAAGCATAAAGGGAAAAAATGCAACACCTAACAACATAAATTGTGTTTGATTAGGTTTAATTATGGTGCTGTCACAGAGATGCAAAAGAAGGTTTGCTTTGTCAAAAAGCAAAAGAATAACCTGCTGTCTGTCTGCTGACTTAATGGCTTTAATTGCCGTCACAAAATCAGGATCTGGTGAAGTTGTTTGAACATATCAGCATGAACCAAATATTTCCAATTAAGATCAAGTTGTGTGAATGAAACAATTTTAATTGTCGTCAGTACCCCTGGTTTATGACAGGGCACATGTTTATAAACTCTTTATTACAGGCTAAATCGTCTGCTAATATAAAGAAAAGAGAGAACGTTGGCCTCTGTGTTTGCAGGGTATTGAAACACACCCAGAATGAGTATAACCACGGGTTCTTTAGGCCCAGAAACAGCCCAACGTGCATTCCTGTTTGAGAATCGGTGAACCAGTCAATACAAAAGCAAATCAGTCGTTAAGTACATAGTGCATACAGTAGGGCTCTATACAGGTTACCATATTGAAAATTCTCTTTACATGGTGGGAAATAGATTAATACAGAAATTAGTACATGAGGGCTGTACTGTGGAAAAGGAAGTCAGTGATATGTAGTCCTCATTTCATCCAAAAAGAGTCTGTAGTATGCAGTCCCTGTTTAAGAGAAAATGACCTTTGTATTAGGTTTGTAAAGAATGGGCAAAAAAATCAGGGTTTGAGGAGTCAATAACTTTTTTATTAAAGGACCACTCTAGGCACCCAGACCACATCAGCTTAATGAAGTGGTCTGGGTGCCAGGTCCAGCTAGGGTTAACCCATTTTTTCATAAACATAGCAGTTTCAGAGAAACTGCTATGTTTATGAATGGGTTAAGCCTTCCCCTATTTCCTCTAGTGGCTGTCTCATTGACAGCCGCTAGAGGCGCTTGCGTGCTTCTCACTGTGATTTTCACAGTGAGAGCACGCCAGCGTCCATAGGAAAGCATTATGAATGCTTTCCTATGTGACTGGCTGAATGCGCGCAGCTCTTGGCGCATTCAGCTGACGGCAGGAGGAGGGAGGAGGCTCTCCGCCCAGCGCTGGAAAAAGGTAAGTTTTAACCCCTTTCCCCTTTCCAGAGCCGGGCGGGAGGGGGACCCTGAGGGTGGGGGCACCTTCAGGGCACTATAGTGCTAGGAAAACGAGTATGTTTTCCTGGCACTATAGTGGTCCTTTAATGAACCAATTTCAATGATATTACATACAATGAATGCTTAACGCATGGAGATTTTTTTTCACTAGGTACAGAAGATTACATCTTTTAAATGAGCTCCATTTGCCACCTTGCAAAATTGGACTCTTTCAATTGCATTTTTCATAACATTAGTTAATGTTTGATGCTCTGGCGCTCAAATTCCTGCACTGATATACTCCTTGAGCTGCTCAGGTATACACAGTTTATTCATATACACCCGCTTCTTCAGATATCCCCACAGGATGTAATCGGTAGCTGAAAGGTCGGGCAAACATTGCAGTCAATTAATCTGGGAATTTCTTTAAATTATCCGTTTGACGAACAGTTGCCAGTTTTAAAAATAAATTCTACAATTTTTACTTGTTCCTTTGTGAAATTAGCCATGATAAAACTCCTCAGACTCCGTTATAATATGTACCTGCAACAACAAAAAATGTAACTGGTAACAAATAAGTTATCTACCTGTCAAATCAAGCTCTGAACTTTAGCCTATGCTGTGTAAGGTATGAATGAGACATCCCAAACATTACACACAATCTTTCAAACCCTTTTGGCATGTATAAAAGTTTAAAGAACCTAGAAGGTTGCAGAATGTAGATATAATTTGCCAACCCATGAATGAAAATATTCAGAATTCACAAGCATTAGGGGCTATACTGTTTTCTAACAAACAAGAGGCACATGGCTGAAGTTGATATTGCACATTAGGCCCAAAAGCTGCAAGGCACAGCAATATTCACAAGGAAAATTAATCAGCCTTAAAGTGCTACTACAGCTCAGAACTCTATGGTTTTCTGTATGTCACACACAAAAATAGCTGCAATTGGAACAAAGTTATGGTAATGAAAGTGGAACAATGAGGTGTGGAAATGCACATTCCCTGGCTCACACACAGTGCATGTTAAAATGCGGTGCCCAAACTTGGCATGGGAAACATCAGGTACAATGTCTGCTGCTACCCTTGTCCATTTGCAAAAACCAATCCAGGAACTGCACTCTTTCAAATCGATAAACTTAGGTGCAACCAAACCAGAGGCTAGCACCAAGCCTCTAAATGTAGTTAATAGTAAAAAAAAAAAAAAAAAAAATGAATCTCTGCTGGTCGAAACGTTGCTGGACTCTTGAGTCCAATGAATTTGCCTATTTACACCTTGGAGTGCCTGTACTCTTCTTTTTTTTTTGGCTACTAACTAGATTTAGAGGATTGGTGCAGTTGCACCTAAGCATATGGATTTGGAAGAGTGCAGTTCCTGGATTGGTTTTTGCAAAATAAATCTGGCACAATCAGGCACAAGGCCCAGTTACTGGCACAATATATGCTGGACCTTAAATCTGGCCTATAGAATGGCACAACACCTTCTCCTGAATTACTAATTTTTTGCATTCATTACTGGTCTGGGGTCTATATCAAAACATATGTGATGGCTGGGTAACTGGGTAACTATTATAATATAATTTAATCTTGCTCTCCTTTTTGTGTGCCACGGTTTGTTATATATGATAAACAATACAGTTATTCATAACATGGTGCTATTAGGTGTGGAACCCAGCTTGGGCAGGGATACTTCAAACTGTTGCATAAGGATTTGGTTAAATCTATTTTTTTTTTGTTTTGTTCTTTTGGTAGTATCTTTCATTAGCAGGCTGTATGCTGGTTGTACAGAATAGTAAAAGCAATGACCAGGCTCAGAGAGACATTTTAATACTTGATTTATACATTTCACAATTACCTACGTACGCACCATTATAGTTTGCATGGTGGTGTTGCCTGTATTTACTGCAGTGATGTTTCGTATTAATGCATAGTTATATCTTAATTTTCCTCACTCCTCTAAACCACCACTTATTGAAATACATTTTATGAAGCTTAGCAGTTCTTATCACTTTTTCAATATTTCTGATATGTTTTACTTCTCTGGATCGCAATTACTTTTATAGACAAGTATGAACATATCAATTATTCTATATAGCTATGGGCAGTAGGTATTAAAATGCCTTTGAGGTTAGTTGTTACCTTGAAGTACTTAAAGGAACACGCTAGTGTTAGGAATACAAATATGTATTCCTAAAACTATAGTTTTGGACTACCTATTCGGGTCCCTGCCCACCTTAGACTCGAGAAATTATGTAGTTTACAGACTGGTCCTTCCTCCATGGCTATGATTATCAATCTTAATGATTTTAGACAATCCATAGGAAAGCATTGGAAGGCTATTGCTCGGTAAAATGCTGCGTCAATCTGCATCTCTATGGGGAGCATTCAGAGTCAAATTATGCAACACCAAGATAGCAAGCACCTCTTTTGGCTATGCGAATGACTGCCACTAGAGGTGTTACTAGGCAGTAATGTAAACACGGCCTTTTCTCTGAAAAGGCAACATTTATGTTGAAAAGCCTGTGTGGTCAGACTATAGACACCAGAACCACTACATTAAGCTGGTTCTGCTGACTAAAGTGTCCCTTTAAATGTCACTATTAACTCTTAAAGGAACACTCTGGTAACCATAACAATTTCATCTAAATTAAGTTATGGTGCCATAAGATCACCAGGTGCTTTATTACCATAAAGAGTTGAACCATTCTCAAATGGTTTAACACCAAAGGCTCCCCCTCCTGCGCCCCATCATCACTTCCACCATAGACTTCTGGCTGCTGAAATTGTGTATCTGTGTGCCACTATGTGCCAGTGTGTATCTGTGTGTCAGACACATACATACACACACAGATACACACCGGCACATACAAACACAGATACATACACTTTGACACAAAGATACACACACCTTGACACACAGATGCATACACACACACAGATACACACTGCGTGTCAAGGTGTGTCTATCTGTTTGCCACTATGTGCCTGTGTGTGTTTATATGTGTGTCAGATTCATACACACAGATACACACACTGGCACATACAAACATAGATCCACCTTGATACACAGATACACACACTGGCACATACAAACATAGATACACACAGATATACAGTGTGTGTCAGTGTGTGTATCTATATGCCAGTGTGTGTGTCAGATACATACACACTGGCACATACAAACACAGACACACACACCTTGACACAGACACACACAGGCACATACAATAAACTGGGCAATTAAAAAATTTTAATCGGGGGGAACCCCTGCTCTAGACAAATCACTAGCTCCCTATTTATGAAAAAAAAGGATTTGTTTTTCTTGAGTGGGGTGCAGTTGATTGGTTAGAGTGTTAGCTGACCACTCTAGCCAATTATTAGTGGTGCTCCTGCCTAGAGGCACTCCATGCATAAGGTAAGAAAGCGCCCAGAGGCCTCCTGGCACCATAACTTAATTTAGATCAAAACTAATTTATTAAAGTAAGCTTGGTTTTGTGCTTAGAATGTCCGTTTAACATTCATGGAAGTAAAATGCTAACATGGAAATGCTTTAGTGAAAAGCAAGTTCCCCTATTTCTAATAGCACGGTATATTGAACACAGTCCTGTAACTACTGCCACAAACATTGCTACCACAACTGTCTGCTCCAGTTATTTCTGCATGTGTGGTATTTAACAAGAGAGATCTGTAGTGTATAGCTTTCCTGCTTTACAAAATATATTTTATTTCGAGCTCACATGTGCTTGATTTACAGAAAAGGTCACCTGAGCAAGTTGTTCACCTTTAAAATATTGTTCAGTAGACATTTCCTGTAATAATTACAGCACATATCTTGTTATCTGCCCAGCAAACAAAGAATACATTCAGAACACCACACCTGACAAGCCTGTTTCAATTATTGGACTGTTGTCTGCTTAGTGCAAAGAAACTAGGAATACAAGCAATGGTTCAACTAGTTCTGAATCCTGCTATTACAGTCCTGTTTATCCCCTGTCAGACAGTATAATACTTTCACTCTCCAGCCCTCTCACAAACTTGATTCCCACTGTATACCTCCCCCACCCAGTTCTTTGTGAGCAGTGGTATGGTGCACAAAACTAGCATATTATTGAGAAGATATCTGAATATTGTTTATATAGTAACAATGTTCATCAAAATATGACCGTTTATTGATTTTTATTTGTTTTGTTATAAAGTTATCATTGTGTTAGTGTAGGGAGTATTTAAAACTATGGGCTTCACATCCTTTTAGCAGTATCAGTTGATTTTCCTGCTTTATAATTTAATTGTCACACGTCATGTGTCCTTAAGGGGTTAAAGTCATGAAGTATTTACATTACCATTAACTAGTTATGAGTAAAATAAGCAGAATAACATTCTGACTGAGCATTAAATAGACTTCAGAAAGAAGACGCTCACGGTAAATATTGTTGGCTTTAAAACCGGAAAAGAACCAAATTAAACAAAATATAGATAGATTTTAATGAAATAATCAAGTCCAGACAGAGTGAGCATGATAGTGACTTTACCACTACATAAAGATGTATAGTTACAATAAGCTGAATAAATCTAAATCCTAGAGGAGATGGAAAAATTGCTGAATTCTTTAAACTTTAGAGGCATAAGTAGATTTAGTTCACAGCACTATTAAAAAGTTAAAAGCAGTGAAATTATACGCTGAACTAGTTTAATTGATAAAACCCAGCAAGACAGAAGCACATAAATGGTGTGCGTTAAAGAGAATGTATCCACCAGTGCTTAGAGTATATATTGGACAGTTTTAGCCTTCTATTATTGTATTATAGTTTACAGCTGGCCTTAGTTCTGGATTCATTTTGTTTGTGTGTGTGTGTGTGTGCATATATATATATATATATATATATATATGTGTGTGTGTAAAAACCAGATGAAATCCGTATCTTGTAATACCTTTTTTATTAGACTAACAGATTTTTTTAATGACAAGCTTTCGGGAGAAGCTCCCTTTCTCAAGTCTAAAGTATGTATATATATATATAGTTAATACAATGTTAAACAAAAATCTGCACACCCATCAAGCCATAAGCCCTCAGAAATCACAAATTTGCAGTGATGTTACTACAGCAAAGGATTCTGGGTCGGCATATGCAAATTAGTTCAGCAAATAATCAAATTTTTGCCTCATTCCATTTTAAACATGGATTCCTTTGAGTCTGTGTTTGCTGAATACAACAGCTTTGAAACACAACTTAGGAAAAGATGCAAAGCGATAGTAACATCACTGTAAATTTGAGATTCCTGTGGTAAAAAAGCAAGTCTTATGGCTTTACTGGTGTGCAGGTTTTTGTTTAACATCGTATTAACTATCCATAGACTTCAGGTGGAAGGGGTTTTCAATCACAATTTTTCCCCACCATAACCTATTTATATATTTATACATACACACACAGTACCACTGTTGCAGAGTCATGTCCCCTGGATTACCACAATAGATCTATTATAAAAAAGATTGTTAGGCTCTTCACCATATTCAAATCCTTATTTCATTGGACTTGCCTTTTTTTTTTTTTTTTGCCTCTGACAACCAATCAGTTGATATATTGCAACAAGAGTGGAAATGATCTGATCATAGATAATAAATCCAGAACTGTCCCTCGCCATTTGTGTTGTGATGTAAATGGTCTTTGGTCAGCTGGACAAATAATAGGCGTAGTTTAAATTAATGAGATGTTTGTTAGAATAATGAATTCTCCTTCCATTTTTAGTTTTTACCATGTTCCTATTAAAAATAAGTCTTTCATGTTGAAAATATTAAACAGCAGAGCCCGAGCTCCCACTGGGGTCTATATAAAGTTATCACTCTATGGGCACAGCGTCTTACTCATTACTGCGTTTACCTTCTTTACTTACTCAAGGAAATGACATTATGAATGTTATTTTCTTTTCCTGTGTAGCCTGTACAAAGGCAACATATTGCTTATTCATGTGCAAGGGTGATGAATGTAACCTATCTAGAGCACGAACTTCATTATATCAGCATTTGCGGTTTTGAACTTTTGCCCAACTCTCCACTGCAATATTCTTATTGTGCTTCCTTAGAAATGCTTTATGGCAGTTTATCATAGTTCTGGTTCATAGTGCATCTACAAACCTATAATTAAAATTGCTATATTTCTGGTGACCCACCCTGCTGGAGCAGGGGAGGCTGAGTCTGGCTGAGTTAGCCTTTTTTAACACTATTCTTTGCTAGGCCAGTCATCTCCAAACCATTGAATGTTATGTTCCAGGCTACCCATGGGTACATTACATTTTTGTAATTGGTCAACAGCAATGTAGCGGGTGGTTTTCCCAAACAGAAAGTGTGAGTTGAGCTTCTGTGAGGTGCAATATGTACATTTCTGTGTATTTGAACCACAACTTTTTTTTGTTTAAGTCCACAGAGGAGTGTGGAGGATAAACAGTGTAGTGTAGAAAGTACCTCATGTTTCATCGTGTCACTCTTCATAATACATTTTTATGTTATCCTTGTAGTCCAGTAGACTTTTTGAATTTTCCTTTGTGTATATATTAAAGGGATACCATAAGTGCCAGGATTACAAAGCTGTATTCCTGGCTCTATAGCCACTCTGCTTCCCCTCTCCCTCATGCCCCTCCACCCCCCACGGTGAATAAAGGTTAAAAACCCTTTATTTACTTATCTGATCCCAGGACCGATTTCCCACCCGCAGGGTAGTGGCTCCGCCTTTTCCTCCCTCATGTGACGAGTGGCTGCGCATGCGTGGCAATTACCGCATGCGCATTAAACCCTCCCCCCATAGAAAAGAATTGAATCAATGCTTTCCTATGAGGAAAAATATGACACTGGATGACCTCATGCAGAGTGTACGTCCAGTGTCCGATACAGGACCAAAGGTCCATTTGAATGCACGAAGCGCCTCCAGCGACTGTCTGAGAGACAGCCACTGCAGGTAGACATAGTGCTGCAATGTAAACATTGCCATTTCTCTGGTACTGCAATGTTTAACATTGCAGCAATAAGTGCAAAAGGAACACTGCACCCAGACCACTTCAATAAGCTGAAGTGGTCTGGGTGCCTATTGTGTCCCTAAACACAATTTATGGTATATAGCGTTGTTGCACCTAATTTTTCCCACTACAAGTTAATTTTCATAAACGCCTATATATTTTTCTCTGTTTTAATCTGTTTTGGTACATCGTTTTGTTATATTTATATTCTTTCAGGAATTTCAGGCCCTAAATGGAAGCCGATAATATTTCTGTGAAAAAGAATGGGATGATCTTAGTCCAGTGCAGGTGAATTCATAATTAACCAGAGTTTGTTACAAAGCTGGCATGGCAGTGGTCTATAGGGATTGGTATTTGGCAGTTGACAATTTTATAATCTAGTTAAATTTGCAAATGTCTATACAAATAAGTGCTCCTGTGCTCATGCCTGTTTACTGAAGGCACTTATTTAGTAAGAAAGACAGTACCGTAACTAGAATAACTGTTCAATTTGCATTTTGTGCCTATTGGTCTGGAGAACTGGTTTAAGAAAACTCTATTAGTCTATAGATAAAATTTTATATATATAATATTTATGATATAGAATATATTCATTTTTGGGATCTTTAATCTGTTCATGATTTGCTAGGTATCATAGGATGAATAAACAATGAATGAAGAGGAAAAGTTGCGTACAATGCGTTTAGCATTTTTCTCCTTAGACATCTGAAGTCGATTTATTTTGTCTTGGCACTTTGTGAAAGTGTATCTGTAACAGTAAAAGCACAGTTTACTTCTGTATAGTGTGCTGGACCACCGTGTATATGGTACATTTTATATACATTCAACTGGAAAAAAACTTTCATCTTGCAGCCGAGTTGAAAGAAGCAAAATACACATTCGTAATTAGTGGATACAAATCCAATAAACTTCTGAATGGTTTAGTCCAGGGGTAGGCAACCTACGGCACTAGTGCCATGCACGGCACTGAGGTGTCTTTGCACGGCACTCAAGGCTGCTAGAGCCAAACATGCTCTGGCCTATCAGGAGTCCTAGTAAAACTTCAGATATCTGCTAATCAGAAAAGGTGGTGAAGGACAATCCTCAATTTATGCATTGCAGCACGTAGAGGTAGTGCTCTCAGATCACTTCCTCCCAGCACTTGTGAATAGGAAACCACACTGTAGTAGAGCAGCTCGCAGTTGCTGTTGCAGCTCCTATCCTTGACCTGTACCTGGCCGGCCTAGTCCCCACTGGAAGCCACCCACACTGCTAGATATACACAGAATTCCAGAATAACCCTCCCCTCATACAAATAATATGGACAGCCCACACACAAACATGCACACACTCTGCACAAACGAAACACCACTAACAATCCACATACATGCAATACCCCAAACAGCCCCCACACACTACCAAACACACACTGTGACATATCCATCCATACACACACACAATTCCACAAGCAGCCCCCATACACAGCCCACATTCATATGTATCATACACAATACCATAAACTACTCATGAACATATACAATATAATAGCGCAAACTGGCCAGCTGCACTGTGAGCCCTGCTGGTCTCAACTATTTCTAACCCTCTGGCCGGTAATCCGCACACTAATGAGGCCCACCGGGTGGGCTTCTGTCAGCAGGGGCCCGGTCGCACACTGAGGCGCTTTAACAGCGCGAGCGGGCCCCTTGCTTTTCAGCAGCAGGCTGGGAGGAAGTGACGGCTGCGCATCACTTCCTCCCACAAAGAGAGGAGCGCGCAGGAAAGAAGAGTAGACAGATTGGAGGGGGCCTGGCCGAGAGCGCTAGACCCCAACTCCCAACACCTTCAGCCACCAGCAGGAAAGGTAGGAAACTGGAGGGTGGGTTTTAAAGTGTATGTCTGTGTCAGTATGTCTGTCAGTGTGTGTGTGTCAGCATGTCTGTGTGTCAGTATGTCTGTCTGTGTCAGTATGTTTGTATGTCAGCATGTCTGTGTGTGTGTGTGCGCATTTCAGTGTGTAAAACCTTGTCTGCGTGTACTATTTATGTGCTAGGATAATTAAGTCCAGTGCTTAAATATGAAGTAGTGTCGAGACTGAATAATGGGGACAATATTTCATGAGCAAACCTCAAATTTTTGTTGACTTTCGCAGGACCACTCATCATCATCATCATCATCCAACATGTTAACCTATACGGTTTGAAACACGAACAAGATATAGGTTTAATTTAAGCCTGCAGAGAACACTAATATGGAATAAAGCTATATATAAAGAGGGAGAATGGTAAAAACATATTTCTCATATGTTTAACCCCTTAAGGACACATGACATGTGTGACATGTCATGATTCACTTTTATTCCAGAAGTTTGGTCCTTAAGGGGTTAAACAAGTCATTTACAAACCTTTATTTCTGTTAGAAATGACTAGTTAGATCTCTATTGCCTCCCTCTAAAAAAGTACAATAAAGAATTTTTACTTGCCTTTAGTTCCATACCACACCAGTTTCTCCATTGCTACAATTCTCAGTGATGATCAGTTATTTCAGCCAATCAAATGCATCCCCACAGAGTAGCATGGGGTGGGGGGTGGGACTACTGTGCATGCATGACAATCAGCATTTTCTCATAGAAATGCATTAGCTCAATACAGCTCTAATAGAAGTGTTCTGCATCTAAATGCGGAGTGTGAAGACTTCAAATGTCAGTCCTGCAAATATTGCACCCAAACCGCTGCTACAGGTGTCTTTGCAAACACTGTTTTGTCAGAATTGAAATGTTGCAAGCACAGTCTCTTTGCACTAGAACCCCAACATTAAGCTGTGGTAGTTTTGAGTGCCCCTTTAAGACCGGAACAGTCCCTCATGCAGGTGGAGTCTGCTACTAGCTTGCTTATCTTTTTCAAAATTCTTTATTCTACAATGTTTTATGTCATTTTACACAAGGTAGAAACACAGCAAAGAGAAGCTTAATATTACCGTCTGAAAGATACATTAAACTATGATTTGTACAGAAAGGAAACAGAATTTTCAGTCGTGTGTCATAAGGTCACAAGACATTTACATAAACAGTGAATCTAGGTCCTCCAGCGGGTTTAGCAATTTTGCTGAGTAGGTCTATGTGGAGTATTGATAAGGTATTGTGTTTGTGATCGTCTTACTGTAACTGCGATCTTTGAAAAGGGCTCACTTTGCTACAATTTCTACATTTTAGCTATG
Source organism: Pelobates cultripes (assembly GCA_933207985.1). Lineage (NCBI taxonomy): Eukaryota > Metazoa > Chordata > Amphibia > Anura > Pelobatidae > Pelobates > Pelobates cultripes. The sequence continues at coordinate 139,793,579 of OW240917.1, forward strand.
TTGCCTTGATTTATATCAGCAGTTTATATTGTTTGGTGTCCAGTGATACACTGTATGTGATTTTTATTTTTATTTTTTATACATTACAGAGTTTGGGTGTAGTCATTAAAACACCAAACAAACAAAAAATGTTTTTCACAAATCCATTCTTCTCCCCTCTTAATATAAAAGTACACTACTCTATCCATTCGCAGTGTTCTGTCTGCCACAAGTCAAGCCGTAACAAAATACTTTTTCCAAAATAGTGTAAATATTCATACAAATGTGATTCTATAGTCACTATCCAGGTGAACAGTGCATCAGTATCAGCCAAAATGTAGCAGGTTAGATGTGATTTAAAACCAAAATAACATTCGGCTAATGCTTTAAAAAACAACAGTGTGGGCACAGCAACTGGGAAAAATATGTAGCCATTGCTTAGTGCTGGATGCCAAGTACAATGCAACACTAAGATGCATTACTACCATGGTTACAATATCAGCTTTTATTCAGATTTGTTGGCATATTTTTCAGCATGACATCAATGTGCTTACTCATTCTTCCAACACAGATGGAAGTAGAAATGCCCACAAAACTTAGCGTTATCTCTGATATTCGCCTTAGAATGGGGTTATATATAGGTTTTGTGTATAAGAATAGATCTGCCTTTGGTGTTACTCATTTACTTAGCTTCTACCATGTGCATCATCATGAGTAAGCATTACAGCCCATTTCTTCTTACTAAATCCTGAATTGCAAGTGAACTGCAGCCAAATATTTTTGGTATTGTCTTCAGTTACCAGTCTGTTGTTTGCGAGTATGGTGAACCATTACATTTTCAGATGCATAGTTTGTATTTGAGAAAAGAAGTGTCATAATATGAGGCTGTGCCTGCACTAATTAATCCCCACTAGCTGAGAACATGGGGAGGAAGCACAGGAGACTCCTGTACACAGAGACCCTGAAATTACCTGATATAAGGCTGTCTTTTGAGCGGCCTGCTCAGGCTAACGCAGTCAAAGTGGCGCCGGCCAGCACAGCCATGTGAAGGTAATACTTAAGGAGTTTTAGAAGTTTTAAAAGTGTATTGTAAACATCAAAACAACTTTTAGCTCAATGAAATGTTTTGTTTGTAAAGATCATGCCCCTGGAGTCTCACTGCTCTATTCTCTGCCATTTAGGAGATAAATCACTGTTTCTGAAGCCTTAGCAAACACATCCCCAGCTGTCACTAACACGTTCTCTATTCATACTTGTTGAAAAGAGATCAACATTTTCTTTTATTTCTTTAATATTTTTTTTATTTCGTTTTACATTTTTACGAATATAAACTAAAATACAAATAAACATTTATAATTTTACATAGAAATTTCAATATTATATATATATATATATATATATATAAAAAAAAACGCATTTACACATTTCTCATCTCCAGTTTTAATTGCCCTTTAGCCCCTACAACATCCTGTGTGTGAAAAAAAGGTTTAAACACTTCTAAAGTAAACACACTGTGCTGTTAAAATTTAACTTTTTTAGTCACGGAAGCTGTGTGAGTCACAGTCAGAAAGGTGTAGCTTGGGCTGCATAAACAACGTAATTTAACTCTGATATGGCAGAGAACTGAGCAGCCAAACTGCATAGGGCATCATCTGTACTCAAAAACTGCCTCATTAACTAAAGTTGTTTTGGTGCTTAATCCCTTAAGGACCAAACTTCTGGAATAAAAGGGAATCATGACATGTCTCACATGTCATGTGTCCTTAAGGCGTTAAAGTATCCCTTTGAAAGTACCTCTCTCCCTAATCGTCCACTCAAAATAATGTACAGGTCTCATCCTTTCTCCAATAGGTGACCACCAATGGCATTAATGTCTGTGAATATACTATTGCATTCTAGAGGAGATGGGTTTGCTCTCATCAATCCCATCTCTCAACCAAGTTAAGGGGATCCAAAATAGGTTACCATGGCAGTAACAATGACCGAATGACATTGTTTTTATTTTTGGAAGACAGAGTATATAGAACCCCAAACTCTGCTATAACTCTCTAACTTTTTAAAAAGTAAACTATCTTTTAATTGAGGGAATGGACTTCTTTATTGGTCTCTGGAAATGTTTGCCATAATGGTGATAATCAGACAGCATGTCCTTAAAAGAAAAAAATATATATACTTTGCCTTTTGTTTTTCATTCGCTTATTCCCATTGGAACTATATGTATGTAATCATATTGAAAGGTGAAAATGTTCTAAATATAGAAAAAGCCATTGTTTGTGACATTTAACAGAAAAAAACTAAACTATTGATTTGCCATGCATTTCATTTTTTTTCTTTGCATTTTGTATAATGTACTTTTTATGATAGGACGTACTTACAGTCACATCATATTTACTGAAAGAACAGGGTCTGCTTAAAAATGGGATATGATTTGTGTGGGTACTGACGGAATAAACACTGATATTTATGTTTAACTCTGTAGAGAACAGAAGTGTCAAAAAATGTAATTTTATTTTGTCATCTGTTATTCAATCTTTGATTTTTCTAATCTTAAATGATGGGGTTTCTGAAAAGTCAACGCGGAGCCAAAAATGATGACATGTAGAAAGTCAGTCACCCATGAATGTATGTAATCTGCTTTATAGCAAATTCAGGAAACATTTATTCCTATCTAAAATTAGAATTTCACTTTGTATCCAGTTTCAATTTTCAACAATTAACTCTTTAGTGAATTACCTGGTTGGTGTAAAAAAATAAATAGCAAAATGTTTGCCAAAGATACCAAGTATTCGATTTGTTTTCAGCTTGTTCAGTGAATAACCATGAACAAGTGGGTTTTTTTTTTCTGCATTCTAGGTAATCACTTTTCCCCCCAAAACCTACCATCTAATAGGAAATTGTCTGCTTTTGTGCAATGCTTCTCTTAAAGGGACACTAAAGGCACCAAAACAACTTTAGCTTAATGAAGCAGCTGTGGTGTATAGATCATGTCCATGCAGCCTCATTGCTATATTCTCTACCATTTAGGAGTTGAATCACTTTGTGTATACAGCCCTAATCGCACCCCAAGTGGAGCCAAATGCACATGTGCGGCCAGAGGTGCAGGTGCGCGTGCGCATTTAAACCTGCCCATAGGAAAGCATTACTCAAGGCTTTTCTATGGGGATCTTATTTGACGCTGGACTCCATGAGGACATCAAGCATCAAATAAGTGCAATTTAGTCAGTGTAAATCGCGGAAGTGCCTCTAGTGTCTGTCAGGGAGACAGCCACTAGAGGCCTGATTAACCCTGCAATGTAAACATAGCAGTTTATCTGAAAATGCTATGTTTTCAGCTGCATGGTTAAAACTTGGGGGACTTGGCACCCAGACCATTTCATTTAGCTGAAGTGGTCTGGTTGCCTATGGTGGTCCTTTAACGTCTGACTGAAAATCAAGTATTTTTTTCAAGCAGGCTGTGTCAGTCACAGTCAAGGAAGGTGTGGCTAGGATTGCATAAACAGAAACAAACGTTTCTTAACCCCTTAAATCCGGAGGGCGTACTATTACTATTGCAGGAGCTGGCTCTAAACGCCAAAATTGGCGTTCAAATTAGTTTTTTGCATTTTTCACACAAACAAATATTAACGTTAACTTTGGCTAGTGTTTGTGACCAAGTAGCTACTAAAAAAGACTGGACATATACCCCATTTGCAATACCTTGGGTTGTCTACTATTGCAAATGGTATGCCATCATGTGGGTAATTCTCATTCCTGGGCTACCATACGGTCTCAAAGGCAACGTAACCAATCTGGCGAATTTAAATGTGAAAAAACTGAAAAGTGTAACATGCTATATTCGACCCTGTAACTTTCCAAAACACCATAAAACCTATACATAGGGGGTACTGTTTTACACGTGAGATATCGCTGAATACAAATATGTGTATTTTATTGCAGTATAAGCAAACAGTATTATGACAGTCACAGTTAGAATGTCACGTAGAACTAAAAAATTTTTATTCTTATTTTCTCCCATTTTTCAATATTTTATTCGTATTAAATTGTTTTATACCTAAATATTTGATGTTAAATGAAAGCCCTGTTTCCACTGAATAAAATGATATATAATACGTATGGGTGCACATAATATGAAAGAGGCGAATTACGCCTGAACAGACATATAGCGCAAATTAAAGTTTTTGTTTAAGTTTTGTTTTGATCACAACGTGTACATTTGGCTCAGTCCTTAAAGGACCACTATAGTGCCAGGAAAACATACTTGTTTTCCTGCCACTATAGTGCCCTGAGGGTGCCCCCACCCTCAGGGACCCCCTCCCGCCCGGCTCTGGGGAGAGGAAGGGGGTTAAAACTTACCTTTCTCCAGCGCTGGGCGGGGAGCTGTCCTCCTCCGATCCTCCTCTTCTCCGCCCCTTCGGCTGAATGCGCACGCGCGGCAAGAGCTGCGCGCGCATTCAGACGGTCTCATAGGAAAGCATTTACAATGCTTTCCTATGGACGCTTGCGTGTTCTCACTGTGATTTTCACAGTGAGAATCACTCATGCGCCTCTAGCGGCTGTCAATGAGACAGCCAATAGAGGAATTGGAGGAAGGATTAACCCATTTGCAAACATAGCAGTTTATCTGAAACTGCTATGTTTATAAAAAAATGGGTTAACCCTAGCTGGACCTGGCACCCAGACCACTTCATTAAGCTGAAGTGGTCTGGGTGCCTAGAGAGGTCCTTTAAGGGGTTAATTTGTAAATGGCAGGGAATTGAGTACTGAGACTTCAGAGGGATGATCTATACACCAAATCTGCTTCATTAAGCTAAAGTTGTAATCTGCTTAGAGTATCCCTTTATTGTTTTTCTACGAGAATTATAAGGTTCTACTTTTCCCAGCAGTGATCGACCAGGGAATGCACCTTCTCGGTTGTCTGATTAACTCCAACTCTATTCATTCTAATCGGAAGGGGTGAATTTTTTTTTTACAAATATGGATATAAGGTTCTTTTTACTTCGGGAAGAAACCACATTTTACATTTTAGGTTTATATACAAGTGTGCTTTTTTTTTTTTTTAAATGAATGGCACATATAGACTAGAAAATAATACTACAAGTAGTTGAGTAACAACTTTATTTTTACTTTTTTGTGGGTTTTTTTTTTTTTTCCAAATACAGAGCAATGCTCTATATCTCTATATCAGAGCAACTGCTTTATATCTCCTTAGTTTATACTGATATATTATACCTAATCATACAAAATCAGCCTAGTATCGGGGTGTGAAAAGACTTAGCAGCAAAAGGGTTCAAGTAACTTTCTCTGCCCCTCCAATCTGTGTTGTGACATTAAGACTACTCACAGCTGGACATGAAGTTATGGAATGAGATCGATTTAGCACTGAGTCTGTCAAAGGTCATTTCCACCTTATACGGAAATACACATATAAGGTATGTTACAGCTAAAATAAAGCTCTGAGCACATTAACATATTCTGTGCCCCAACAAGAATGAATGTTAATGTAAAGCAAGTTAGTCCAGTATAAAAACCAACATGTATTGGCTTCTGTCATTTACTTGTGTAAAATGCATTACAGGTTATACAGCGAGGAGAGTCTTAAACAGACAGCGCCTGATTAATAAGGTCATATTGATCTGATCTCCATGGGGCTCTTGCCTGTTAAATAAATATGTACTTCCAGTTCTCAGTTGATTCTTTGGTTTGGTAACTGGAACTTTTAAAGTTTGTATTTATCATCCAGTTAACAGAAATCAAACTCTTCTTTATTTACCGTTAAACTATGATTTGTTAAAAAAAAAATAAAAAAAAATGTACTTGTATGCATTTTTGGAATGAGCCAAGAGGGTTCGAACTGATTTTTTTTTTTTTTTAATTCACATGCTCCCTAGTAGTAAAACATTTACATTTTTTAAATACCAGTTGAAATGTATGTATCTTCCAAAATGAAACAAACCTATGCTCTTTTGCTTTATGGGGTGTCAACGTAAGTGCTGATGTGTGATATTCTAGACCAGGGGTAGGCAACCTTCGGTATTCCAAATATTGTGAACTACATCTCCCACAATGCCCTTCAAGTCCACAATGCTGGAAATGCTTCAGGGGCGATGTAGTCTACAACATTTTGAGTAAAAAAGCCTGCCTACCCCTTTCCTAGTCATTTATATTTGCCTTAATATATTATGTATAGTATGTGAGCAAATCAAAGATTGAGTGAATGATCATTACACGTCTCAGCCTATTATAGAACTTATTCATAACACATTTTCTGTTTCCCTGTGACTGAAAGCCCTCCTAGATTGTAAGCTCTTATGAACAGAATACTTTATTCACTCATAGAAGCTCTTATGAGTTTCTGTGCTTTTAGAGAGTACAGTTCTTTTTATTGATTTTAATTGTTTTATCACTTAAATAGCAAAATGCAACATTCTTTATTCTTCTTCTTCTTATTATTATTATTATTATTATTTTGCTAACAACGATTATTCCTGGAGATTTGAGTTGAATGGTCTTTTGAAAATTGTTAGATTCTTGAAGCCAATAGAAAACCACTCTTAAACCCCAGTGGAGCTAATTATTTTTCATGCTCCAGGTGAACAATTCTTAACGTTATTGACACATTTATATTTCGATGTTAAAGAAGTACATGGAATTATATGTGAGAATGTGGGAGACCAGTGGTGATCTTGAGATTTTATTGATTTTTAATGTGTTGATTCCTCCTTGATCAATAGTCTGTCAATATTTGAGAGGGTATCAGTGTGCTTTCTAAGGACTAAGGTAAATATGTTACATTAATATACATTATGTTGGTCTCAGAAACCAAGTGGATATTCAAACATTTGCAACGTGCAAGTAATAAAGATATTGATCGAGTTCTGTTTAGATTTAGTACCGAATATGCTTTAGTAAGCAAACCGGAACTAAAAAACATTATGTTTATTCACAACAACTGCTTCTTTCTTTACTTCTAGCATTTTTCATATACTTTACCTCATTTATGTTCTTGTAAAGTTACTTAGATGAAATATACCATGCTCATTTAAACTAATAATAAAAGAGAGAAATCGGGAAATCAAAAAGCAGGACATTCACTGATATTGAGAGCTTCAACTGTGAAAGGTATATTATTAATTTTATGTATTAACCCCTTAAGACCGGAGGGCGTACTATTACGCCCTATTATAGGCGGCTCTAAACGCTGCCGGGCATAATAGTACGCCCTCCGGTCTTTTTGTACTTACCCGGTCCCCGGCGATCCCACGCCGGCGATCGCGGTTGGGGGGACTCACAGGGAGCCCCCCCCGCAGCAGATCTTCCTCCTGCAGCCCCCCCCCTCCCCCCCCGGCCATGTGAGAGTGAGGTCCTTGCGAGGACCTCACAATCACATGGCCGGGATAGCTGGCTGCAGCATTGCCAGTAATGACAGGTGGTCCCCGTGCTGGCTGAAAATAAAATCAAATAAATTAAATAGTGTAAAAAAAATAATATATACTTAGATCATATATATATTATATATATATGATCTAAGTATATATGCACACATATACATACACACACACGTACACTGTCTAGGTGTATTTTACTATTTATATATAATTATATATATATATATTAATATCAAATTAAACGTAGACTGATACTGATTATATATATAATTATTGTTATATATATATTTATATATAATATAAAAAAATAAATATGTAAATACGTTAAAAAATAATTAAAAAAATATATAGTTTGTGTGTTATTTCGTTCTAACTGTATTGTGATATTAAAATATATATATTTATATAAAAATACACGTAGAACGAAATAATATATATCTATATACATAAATATATACGTATATATCACTATGTATATACCTATATATAAATAAAAATATTAAAAAAAAATTATATATATACATATATATTCACATACGTATATATATACATATATTAATTCTACATATATATTTATGTAATATTTTTACATAATTGGGTATCTTAATTAATTACAATTAGCGGGACCTGCCTGACAACCCATACTGAAAGTAAAGAGAATTTAATTTGCTAGCACTATATTTAACCCTATAACTTTCCAAGACACCATAAAACCTGTACATGGGGGGTACTGTTCTACCGGGGGACTTCGCTGAACACAAATATTAGTGTTTCAAAACAGTAAAATGTATTACAACGATGATATCGCCAGTAAGAGTGAAGTTTTTTGCATTTTTCATGCACAAACAGCACACGGACGATATTATTGCTGCGATACTTTTTACTGTTTTGAAACACGAATATTTGTGTTCAGCGAAGTCTCCCAAGTACAACAGTACCCCTCATGTACAGGTTTTATGGTGTTTTCAAAAGTTACAGCGTCAAATATAAGGTGTGTGTTTCATTTTTTTCACATTAAAATTTGCCAGATTGGGTACGTTGTCTTTGAGACCCTATGGTAGCCCAAGAATGAAAATTACCCCTATGATGGCATACCATTTGCAATAGTAGACAACCCAAAGTATTGCGGGGTATGTCCAGTCTTTTTTAATAGCCACTTAGTCACAAACACTGGCCAAAATTGGCGTTTTTTGCATTTTTCACACACAAACAAATACTAACGCTAACTTTGGCCAGTGTTTGTGACCAAATGGTTACTAAAAAAGACTGGATATACCCCATTTGCAATACCTTGGGTTGTCCACTATTGCAAATGGTATGCCATTATGGGTGTAAATTTAATTCCTGGACTACTATAAAGTCCCAAAGGCAACGTAACCAATCTGGCGAATTTCAATTTCAAATGTAACGTGCTATATTTGACCCTGTAACTTCCCAAAACGCCATAAAACCTGTACATAATGGGTACTGTTTTACACGTGAGACTTTGCTGAATACAAATATGTGTATTTTATTGCAGTAAAAGCAAACAGTATTATGACATTGACAGTTAAAATGTCATGTAGAACTAAAAAAATCATTTTTTTTTATTTTCTCCCATTTTTTTCAGATTAAATTATGTTTCAGAGCTAAATATTTGATATTAAATGAAAGCCCTGTTTCCCCTGAATAAAATGATATATAATAAGTGTGGGTGCATTTAATATGAAAGAGGTGAATTACGGTTGCACAGACATGTAGCGCAAATGCCAGGTTTTGTTTACATTTTGTTTCATTCACAACGTGTACATTTGGCTCCATCCTTAAGGGGTTAAAGCCCATATTTCTAGGCACATGGAGAAAACATAAGCAGATCTGAGTTACTGCCGATGGAATAGGATGACAAGTACTCTAATGGCTATCTAAGATCACTCTTTTTTTTTTAGACATGTCATAAAAAATAATTTCCATAGTACTATGACTATTGGCACAGAATAAAAAAAATATGTAATGGAGCATATAGCCATGGCTGCAAACATTCAGGTTCAGTAGCTAAATTTTACTGTGGGCATGGAGTGCCATGTAGCTTAACCCACCGGGCAGGGACTATTATGTAGCCCCACCCACTTTTCAGGGATTATTATGTAGCCCCACCCACTGTGCAGGGATTATTATGCAGCCCCACCTACATACCGTTCCGTATTACCAATTTGTGTGCATTACACAACCAGCATCACCATTCTGCTTGGTTACACAGATCAACGGAAAAATACATCAATCTCTTCCATATGATATTATAACATTTACAGATGTATATTTATGGTGTATGTACATTGACAGAATCTGTTTTTATTTTTATTAGTAATTCTGCAGCAGTGATATTTGGAGAAGTTTTATTTAAGTAAATAAGAGGGTTTTTTTTCTTTAGGCTTTTACATCCTGTATTTTATATTTAACTTACATCAAACTGCTGTTCAGAGATAAAGTGCACAGAGAGGGTCTGTGTTTTTATTTGTAGAGCTCTGTTACAGTAATTCTTCCGAGCCCAATCCAATGACCAATATGAAAAAGTAGACTTCTCCAGTAATAAACATGGCTGCATTCAGTTCGTGTTTCACTTGGAGCACTCGATGAAAGTAGCTTGTAACATGAACTTTCAACAGTCCCCAATGCAGGTGGTGTATGTGCATATATTTCTGTTTGTATAGTATACATACTAAACATATATAGTCAAAAAAAAATGAAGCCATTGGTGTATAGATCATGTCCATGCAGTCTCATTACTCAATTCTCTGCCATTTAGAACTTAAATTACTTTGCATATACAGCTCTAGTCATACCTCCCTGTGCGTGATCTGCACAGCCTTCCTAAACACTTCTAGAAAAATAACCTAGAAATGTTAGGTTCCTGCATTACACATTCTGTTTAATCTAGTATTTATTATTTCCTACTCTGTTAATAGCCTCATAGACCCTGCAGGAGTCTCCTGTGTGTGATTAAAGTTCAATTTACAGTGCAGGAGATAAAAACATCTAAAGCAGGTTGTGTCAGGGGAGGTGCGGCTAGAGCTGCATAAATATAAACAGAAGTGATTTAACTCCTAAATGGCAGTGAATTGAGCAGTGAAACTCCACAGGCTTGATCTATACACCAAAACTGCTTCATTAAGCCAATGTTGTTTTGGTGACTGTAGTGTCCCTTTAAACTAGAATACGCACAGGCGCAGAAAGCTTGTTTAAACAAAGGGTTAAAATGCAAACACCAGAAGCGCACCTAACCACCTGGCACAGTGTTGTTTCCTAGCCCTAATGGATGCTTGTTTAAACACTGGAGCTGTTTGCATTGCTGCGGCTCAGCGCACGTTAAACACAGGCCTCTGAAACAGTACGCCAATCCAATAAAGGTATCAGCAGTTCAGCGTGGGGAGGCAATTACTACAAGGTCCCAAGTGTGCCTTCTAAGCTCTAGGAAGGAAAATTTGATCGAACGACTAAAAGGAAAATCTGATTCTGCTCAGCGTCACGTGGAGGACACAAGGCTTAAACTGCAGCTGGAGCTGTGGCGGACAGCAGAAAATCAATATTCCAGCTAGGGAGAGCAAGTGCACGTTGATATAAAGGGGAGGCTTCCAGACAGCCTGTTAGCAACTGCGAGAATCAGATCACATGGATCCCCCCCCACTACTGCTCTTGTATTCATTCTGATATTTTACATTTCATCTGCATCACTCAGCACTGAATATGTCAGGGTCCCACATACATTAACCCTTTGCAAGCCTATTGGGAGAGGAGTGTGCACTGTATTGATGGCAGCTGCAGCTTCAAGGTCATTTAAATGCAAATCAGAATGTTTAATTTCATTAAAGGCTTTCCCTAGTTCTGGTGTCTCTAAACTACTTCAGCCTGTTTACTATCACGTCAATAGTAAGGTTATTCTGGTATTATAGTAATGTGACATTGACGTGGGCTAATTGCATAGTGTAAATATTACATTATAGCAAATAAATTAGCAAGAGATGCAACTAAAGTATCTTGGGATATAGGTGGATACCTCTTATAATGAAATGCCAGTGTTTACCTCCTAAGCATAATATATACAGAATTAGGACATTAATGCGGTCAATGTTCATACTGGCTGTCTGTTTGGGAAATTTGTCTATTAAACAGCTCTGTTCGCAGGTAGGTTTGCCAAATGTAAAAATCACCTACTGCTATTGAAGAAAGCACCCAGAGTTTCTGTAAGATGCACGGTTACATCAAACCTAGTTCAGCTGTGGACAAGAACGAATGTGATTTGATTTGCAGATCTTGAAAAGAATGGATGAATATAATGTTACTGCACCTTTTAGGGGCCTACTGCATTCTGGATAAAAGACCATGTATTTCAGTGATATCACTTACAGGTGTTGAATTTCAACACATGGGCCCAGTGCTGTGTAGTTCTGCCAGTGAATTCAACTAGATTCATTGTAATATTTTGCACCAGATTTTCAAACCTTATTTTCTTCTCCATTGTTGTCTATTACTCTCTAAAATGTATTTTGGCTGTGGGTTTTGCCCAATGTTTAAAGTGCCTGGGATCTAAATCTGGAAGGGATCCTCAAGAAGAGTGTTTCATTAGCGTGTTGTCTTGTTTTAGAAAACATGATGACCGTAGAGTCACATGTATGTCTGTGTAATTAACACATTTATCTTTCAGCCATCCGCTAGCTAGGTGAAAACCCTGTATTAGTGAACCCTGTAGTAAATTACCAACTTCCAAATATGTATAGGTAAAAAAAACCATTGAAAGTCTCTTTTGAACCCATGAAAAGGGAAGTATTTTAGAATACAGTACAGGAAAAGGTGAATTAAAAGGATATTTCTCATTAAATTTCATATAATTTGAAAAGAACATTGAGAACTGCAGTTTTAAACCAGGTTTCTTCCTGTTCAGGCCCTTACATGTGTACATTTATTAGCATATCAAATGTATGGCAAGGACTGATAGTATTGCAGCAAACTAACCAATGTGTACAGGAAGTAGGAATATAAAAGGGTCCCCAACTTCAGACGGAACACAGCCCATACTGATGATCATAGCAGCCTGGATTTCTGTGGAAGCTACAATTTTTTTTAATTTTATTTTTTTATGTGTGAAAAGGCAGGGACTCAGAAATAATCTCCATGTGCTCCAAATAGTGAAGACGCAAGAAAACTCAAGATTTTAGAAGTGTCTTACTAAAATAGGCTTCTGCTTTACAATCGCATGATGCAAGCAAAAGTGGTAAACGTGTGCCTCCTGAGATTATTATGTAGGATAATCTCTGGTCCACTCAAATGCTTCTCATAAGGAAGGATTAAAAGGACATGCCACTGCCAAAATACAATATTTGTATTTATTTAAAAAAATAAAATAAATCTATTGCAAAGTATGTAACCCCATTGGATACATGAATGCATTTAATTATACAAATTCTCATTGAGGGACATCTCAAGATCTCTTGTCAGAAGCCTTTACAAGCCTAAGCTCTGTATAGTTGTCTCTCTTGAGTTTAGCTCCACTGAGCTAACCAAACCAGGAAGTAACACAACTCTGACAGCCAAGGGGTTTAATAAAGGTTAATTTATAAAACTGTCAATTTCTATTTAAACCTGTACTTTTTCTAAAATAAAAAAAGTGGACACACTCGTAAGCAAGCTAGGTGCATGGAGTGGTCTTTGAAGATGTAGTAATTCTGGTGCTTGGAGTGTCCCTTTAACTTAACAAATTAGTGAACAGATGTAAAAAAAAATTTTTTTGCAAAAGTATTATTTACATGTTTAAAAGAATGTAGGCTATGTAGGATGGGGAAAAAATGGAATTTGGGGCACACCTGGAACATGGATTTCTCAGTAGTGGTGCTGCTGTAAAGACCTAAATTTATACAAAATACCGATTAAGGAGTAGTGCACGCACACAAAATTACAGTTTAAATCTTACAGGCTACTTAAAAAATAAATTTTGTGGTTGGAGTAACTATTCAACTTTAAATAGTATAAAAAAAAAAGAAAAAGGTTTCTGTACTTTCCACCAACGGAAATTTAAAGAAAAAGCATACCAAGCAAAAATATATGTATGTATACATACAAATGAAGTTTTTACTAAGTTAAAAAAGCAAGACAATAGAATAAATGAAAGTGAGGATAGAAGTGGTGATTAAAAAACATATATCACCACTCTTATAGAGATTACATGGGAAAAGGATAATTAACAATAAAAATCAATTCTACCAATTGTATCTTATTACAAATATACACATATAAAAAAAAATATATATATTTTTTTTTTCTTTCTTCCCTTCCCTTTCCTTTAAAAAAAAAAAAAAAAATAATAATAATAATTATACACATAAAATATATATCACCACTCCTATAGAGAGTACTCCTATAAAATGTATATCACCACTCCTATAAAGGGTACATGAGAGGATATGTTAGCAATGAAGATCATCTCTACCAATGAAATATACACATAAATATAAATCTAATATATATTTACATATATGCATAAACATATTATTATTAATATTAAAAGTGGCATTGCTATCCAAAACCTCCTCAAATTTCAAATGAAATACATTCCTGTGGTCACCTCTAAAGGGGTGGGGTATCTTAAGCAGGGGACTGATAGGGGTGCTGAACTCAAAAGGCGTCTGGTTTTTATCACATTAATTTTATATGATATATATTCAACATGCTCAAACTGTTTATTTAAATATATTGTTTATATATAGTTTATTTAGCACTAGCACTATTTCATTTGTCTCCCACATTGGATTTAGTGCAGGACCCACCGATATTGGGGTACCGTGACGTAGTGGTGGCCTTAACACAAAATGGTTGTATGGTGGAACTGAATCCCCATATTTGGTGAGATGGGTGATTTAAAGTAGCCTTATAAGATTTAAAACTGTATTATTGTGTGTTTGCAGTTCCATAATCTGTATTTTCTAGTACTGAGGATGGGGAAAATACATTGCAAATAGTTTTTTACCTTCTCACGCTGTAATAATGCCTGTTAGGTTACAGTTTAAATTCAGTGTTTTTCTTTCTTCTATTTTTTTGTTTTTATGTATGGAAATGTTCTCCCTTAAGCTTGTTTAAAAAAAATGTAAAAAAAAGTACAGAAACCTTTTTCTTTTTTTTTATACTATTTAAAGTTGAATAGTTACTCCAACCACAAAATAATAACTATTAATAAAACACTCTGTTGGTCAGTGTTTAACCCCTTAAGGACACATGACATGTGTGACATGTCATGATTCCCTTTTATTCCAGAAGTTTGGTCCTTAAGGGATTAAAGGGACACTATAGTCACCCAAACAACTTTAGCTTAATGAAGCAGTTTTGGTGTATAGATCATGTCCCTGCAGTCTCACTGCCCCATTCTCTGCCATTTAGGAGTTAAATCACTTTGTTTATGAACCCTGGTAAAACCTCCCTGCATTTGACATGCACAGCCTTCCTAAACACTTCCTGTAAAGAGTAATCTAAAGTTTATCCTTCCTTTTATTGCAAGTTCTGTGTAATTTAGATTTTCTTATCTCCTGCTATGTTAATAGCTTGCTAGACCCTGCAAGAGCCTCCTGTATGTGATTAAAGTTCAATTTACAGAGAATGAGATACAGTTTAAGGTGAACTACATCTGACTGAAAGTGAAACCATTTTTTTTCATGCAGGCAGTGTCAATCAGAGTCATGGGAGGTGTGACAAGGGCTGCATAAACAGAAACAAAGTGATTTAACTCCTAAATGGCAGTGGATTGAGCAGTGAAACCTGAGAAGCATGATCAATACACTAAAACTGCTTCATTAAGCTAAAGTTGTTTAGGTGACGATAGTGTTCCTTTAAATAAAGGCAAAAGCTTGTCTGTAGGTGTCCCTTTAAATAGTTTCCATGTGCTTATGAGACTAACAAAATATTTTCAAGCATTTTAGACATCTGAACACATGTTAATTATACATATTTAACAATTTTACTCTAATAAACAATGTTTTAAATTTTTATGTTCGTATGCATTGTAGCCATAACAAATTAATTTTCTTATTGTTTTAATATATACAAGTCTCCGTTTGTGAACACAGGCATGTAACTTTTATGTGTATTTGCATGAAACAACTATGTATTTGTGGATTTAAAGTGAATTCTATAATTCACCTGTGTCCTGTTTTTTCCTTCTCTCTAAGTTATGTTGATTTCTTCAGAACACAAGGTGAAGAGCACTGCTTGGTTAGCATAATTTTTTTGCAGCTTCAGTGTCTCATGGCAAGGATTCTCGTAGTTGTACAATTAATGCAAGTCATGTCTTTGTCACCCACGTTTGTCAAATAGGCCATGGCAAAGGACTGTGGGAAATCAAATTTCACAA
The DNA here is from genome assembly GCA_933207985.1 of Pelobates cultripes. Taxonomy (NCBI): domain Eukaryota; kingdom Metazoa; phylum Chordata; class Amphibia; order Anura; family Pelobatidae; genus Pelobates; species Pelobates cultripes. Next base: position 139,809,311 of record OW240917.1, read on the forward strand.
TCGTTTTTATGAACTATGACACATTTAGATGTCATGGCTGAACAGCTCAGACACAAATACCGTTTTATATTTTACAAGGCTACTTAAAATCAAATTTATCAAATAAATATAGGGATGGTCATACCATGTTTAAGGTCATCGCTTTACAGTGGATCCTATATTTATTTTCATGTGGAAGATAAACCTATTCACTGCAAAACTTTTTGTTTAACTCCTTAAGGACGGCGGGCGTGTTATACCGTCCTTGGGGACCTGGCTCAAAAATGCCGGCGGGCAGCATAGTACGTCCCCGCCGTCCAGGCAACTTGCCTGCTTGCTGGCGATCGCGATGGGGGACTTACCTGGCATCCCCCTGCTGCTGATCCGGCCCTCCTGTGCCATGTGATCGCGAGGTCCTTGCGAGGACCTCACAATCACATGGATGGAAAAGCCGTCCATAACAGTGACAGCAGGGGGAGTGTCTGGAATGACAGGTAGTCCCCCTGCTGCCTGTAATAAAGTAAAATAAAAGATAAAACAGTGTAAAATAAAATAATATACTTAGATCATATAGAATCTAAAATAAATACAAAAAAATATATATATAAATATGTTAAAAAGGAAAAATTAAAATAAATAAAAACCATACCCCATCCAAGATATTGCAAATGGGGTATGTCCAGTCTTTTTTAGTAGCCACTTAGTCACAAACACTGGGCAAAATTGGCATTCAAAACACAAATATTAACGCTAACTTTGGCCAGTGTTTGTCCGACTAAGTGATTTACTGTTGGCATCTTCTACAGGTTCAGGAAGTAAAGGTCAGATTTATTTATCGGAAACTATTCCTTGCAGTTGGCACCAACCTCCTCCGGCTGGTCTTCTTCAGTTGCCAGGAGCTGATATCACTACTCTACTCTCTTGCATGTGCGAGAATACAGCATTGTGGTGTATAGAGGATCCCACAGGATACTCCATAATCTGAGCCAATTCCCTGCGGCTGCGGGAATTTACACTTCTCAAGTATAGTCCCCACTTTGTCTCAGTATATCTCTTGACTGTGTTGTAATTTCAGCAATATTTCTACCCAGTCAATATGAGTATTTCATAAAGATTTTATCTTTATGAAACACTCTTTTTTTGGGGGGTATGGGGGGTAGAGACAGTGACGCTTCACTTTAGGAATACATGGGAAGAGAAACGAAACCCTTTTGAAAGCAGTTTGACTGCTAATTATGGTATTGTGCCCGGACACTCAGGGCTCCATGGTGTTTAGAGTGGCCCTTTTTGTGCTTTTTTAAAATGGTGTGTGGTTATCAGAAGAATGTCATAGTTGTCTATCAAAAGGATTTTGGTGCATTATTTGGCCATAGAATCAACATGCCCTTCATCTTGGCAGTCTTACAAAATAATTATACTACTACAAGTATAACCTGCTCTAAACAATTCATTGGTAAATTAGTTTAAATTGAGCCATCATTTAGAGCAAATTAATCCTAGCCTCTTTATAAGCAAATCAAAATGAATGATTGTTTAGTTTGGCTCTAGGTAGGTAACAGCGATGTGACCAAAACGTGTGTGAAGACCATACTAAACATTAATTAGTGAATAACTCTTATTGAGACACACATTGGGGATTGTGGAGAATTGGCAGAGAAATTTGCATCTTTTTGTGTAAAATAGTTCAACTGGAAAAACACGTCTACAACTTTTGGGATTAAATATGCAGTTTCCTTGTCAGCTGACCACAGTTCCCTGTTTGGCAAATACATTCTAGTAGTTGTATGCCCCTGCATTATTTGTGAATAGGCTCATTCATTAAACAGCAAATTGTTGTGAATTGGAAACTAAATTGCACAAACCAAACTGATCCACCTAATATCTAAACTGAATAAATTGCAAACAAATCATTACTGGATAGAAAGAAAACAATTGAGAATAAAAACATGCTTTTATCTGTTTTTGAGAGGAGTTTCTGGTCTGCAGTATTCATCCATATATCCTTGGCTTCAGATGGAGTGGATATTTCATAATAATTCTACTTATCTTTTATTATCCGGGTAACCGGATTTTAAGCTATGGAAAGATGGAGAGCTCATTAATATCTCATTATATTTGTAGCAGTATCACAGCTGATCTGCATTAACACATTCAGCGCCCCTGGAAAGAGAGCACACACAGAGCAGTCATTGGAGGTTGCGTGCATCTAATCATGTAGAAACAGACTTTGAACAGCATTTGCCTCTTTAACCCCATTTCTACAGATAGGATAATATAGTTGCTTAGAAGCTGGTCCTCATTAGAATTAAGCTTCACGTTGCTTTCTTGTATAATAGAGAATACTTGAATGATGGATTTTTTTATTTTATTAATCCATTGAATTTTAACATGCTCAGTTTCAGCTTGTTAGAATGAACTTGTCATTCACAAACACTGTGAATGACAACGGTAGCTTTAGCTAGGTATTAAAATTCGACCTATATATTGTAAATTGCCAGTAATAGTTTGAACTGTATATTCTTTCTAGATGCTGCCTCTAACTATCACCCAGTAAATGCAAATTCATCCCTTTGCTCCAGGATGCTCAGTGCATTTTACCATGATCAGAGTGCAGTCTACCGGTGAAGTACAATGTTGTCTTCAATGTGACAAAGCAGAGATACTCCCCAGATTTATATATATATATAGCACCAACATATTCCGCAACACTGCACAAAAGAGGGAATACAGAAAAATAATGAACTCCTGCCCATGAGCGTATATGCTGGCAATTACAGTATTTTTACACAAAGTGCTTGGCACTATAACTCGTGAGCTATCAGAACTGTGTTACCAGAGACCCATGCAGAAGGAAGCATTGGCCTCTTGCTCCCTGACCTAGATAGCCTGCAAACACTGCCACAAAAGGAGAAAGAGGACATTGGGCTGTTGTTAGACCTCCAGGGCAAGGCAGTATTTATGTTGCAGAGAAGACCTTCTTACAAAAGCACGTAGTTTCATAATTGTGGCTGCCAGCAGACACTAACAAATGACGTTATGTTCTCTTGACTGTGCGATATAGGAAGATTCATAAATTCCACAAAACAGTGATTCCCAAAGTCAATATTTTTCATGTATAGTAAGCACCCATGATGAATATAAACAATGAACTTGCCCTAGAGTAACCTACAGAGAACACCATCCCAGCAACAGACCATCTGCTGGCCACACCTGGTATTGCAATGCTCCTGCATTTCAGACGAATATATTCTCTTATGCTGCATTATTTTCCCAATGTGGTACTGGGCAGATTATGGTTTAAAAAGTTGTATTGCAAAGTGAGACATCGCACCATGCAGTACAAGCACACTGTGATGTAATGCTGTACACAGTGGGCTTTAGTCTCAGATAGCATTCTTGCTTCTTGAAAACATAACAGAAGTTTGTAATATCTGCATTTTATAAAGGGTCACAAAAACAACCCTGTGGCACAAACTTCCATTCTCCATTTGCGTTGTTAGACAAGGGCTGCTTTAGGCTGTGACTTTGCTCCTACTAATATATTTCCCATAATGACCTGCACTCTCGATACAGGAAGTATCATGTAGTGCTCCTTATTAGCAGCACAAGATTCATGTTGCAGCATTTTCTTTGTGTGAGTTTTTTATAGATTCTATTGTATTCTTTCCCGGAGCTTTCCAAAAAGCCAAAGCAGGAAATACAAACCCAAATGGCTGTATGATCTGATTTCTGAGTCAAGTAAAGATAGGCAGCATTTGGACTTGCATTGAAACAGCCAAGCTGCTCCTGCATTATTTAGTTAGCTGAGCATAATGGGAGTTACACACACTATATAGATGTTGAAGTCTTAAAGGGTGCACATTCCTGCTCCATATAACGATATGATGCATGGCATATTGAAAACAAGGAAGCTACATTCAAAATAAGATGAGCCAGGGACTATGCTGTGTTTCTATTTCAAATACCATAGTAATCTTAAATGGATATTAATACAACTTGTATTATGACTCCTTGCTTGTGTTTTGTCTTTTTTTTTTTTTTTTTAAACCTTATTATAGTATGTCTATTAACTGTTTGGATGTTTTACGGTGGCGTTCATCAGTGCACTTTTTCTTAACCCCTTTAAAAAAATATGTTTTTAGATTTCAGGGTTAAAGTGATAATAGAGTTTCCCCATCACACACAATTCTATGTAAAGATGACCCTGTTATCTACAAATCATATGGAGGACAAGGTCATATTTAGGTTTTGCACATAGTCAACCTACTCAATATGAATGTACTTGTCTGAACTTTGTTTACTTCACACGCTGCGTGGACTATTGGAATAGATTGAGGGACTGAGCATGCTGCTTCTCTCGTTCAAATGGATGAAATGGAACAATGTTAAATGTAAGCTATGCTTTCAAAGTTCAGCTACTCTGTCCATACGTTTAAAATTCACTTTGAATTCTCACTTTAGTAAATGACCCTGTTAATCTCTTTGTTAGTAGTTTCCACTTCTATACTGATGGCTACTTTACGAAGAAGGTCAAATTACAGTATAGTTTAAAATGGTTTAATCTACAGATTTTTTTTTTTTAGCAATCTGGCTAGCATCATCTGTATTATTATTTGTCATGTTACCCATGATGGATGCCGTTTAAAAAGATGCCTTTTCAAAATGTGACCTAACATTTATAATACAATAAATTGATAATATATTTAAAAAACTATTGGCAAAGAATGACATTTTAAGAAAATTGAAATTAAAAGTTTCCCGATTGCGGAGTTTCTCATTCTGTTCAGTGGGGAGAGATCTTATCGCATAATTTTGTGTCCATCAGAGGATTATGGGATAAGTAGTTTTTTCCCCAAAGAGCAGTTCAAATCATCACATGAATGATAGGAACTACCCCTGAAACTGATAGTAGCTATATTGCAGCTGCTGTCAGATTGTACACTGGACTTTGTTTGTAGCACAGGCTGAGTTGCAGACCTCACATGTGCAGGCTGTGACTTAGCTCTCTCTTCAAGCTAGGTTATAGTTTTAGGTTTAGTTACATGCTATATTTCCTTTCACTTTTGTATCCAAGTCTCAGCAACTGTTTGGTGCTATATTTTATTTCTCTGATACACGTTTTAAAGTACCTTTATTGTATCCTACTGATCTGCAGGAAAAATATCTTCTAGGTGACAATTACAACAAATGCATCTGAGCACAATTTTGTAAACATAAATAAATGTCCATTCTCCCAATAGATACAAAAAAATGCAATTCCTTTCTGGAACATGTCACTCATCTTTGTTAAGAAAATCTACTTGAAAATATATTTTATAATGCACTTGAACAAAGTAGTTAAATAAAAAAAAAAAAATGAATTTATTAAAGTAACACTATAAGGTCAGGAACACAAACCTGTATTCCTGATCCTATAGTGTTAACCTCCCCCCCTCCCCTTTGCACCCTTAAAAGGAATTAAAACTCATCTTATTTACAGCGCAGAACGGGTCCGCCAGCACTGGCCCCGCCCCAATCCGCCTCCTTGATGACGTCATCAGAATTGCAGCTTTTTAGCCAACCCAATGCTTTACCATAGGGAAAGCATTGGAGTGGCTAAAATCGGCGAGGATGAGGGGCCAAACGCCATTTTGGCCAATCAGCACTTTGTCATAGAGATGCATTGAATCAATTCATCTCTATGAGGAAAATTCAGCTTCAGCATGGAGACTCTGAACGGCAGTGCTGCCTACTGTGCAGCACTGAGCCAGGAAGCACCTCCAGTGGCCATCTGAGGAGTGGCCACTTGGAGGTGTCCCTAGAGTGTTTGCATACCTGAAGGCAATGATTATACTCACCAGAACAACTACTTTAAGCTGTAGTTGGTCTGGTGACTATAGTGTCCCTTTCAGTTTCAAAATGACTTTCCTAAGTCATCTGTAACGGAGCTCCTTGTACTCCGACTGAGTACCCTCCGTTGATGGATGCTCCTAGCACTTCCTGAGGACTCCAAGCACTGCAGCAGACACCACAACCACCACAGACTCTGCAACCGCTGTCTTTTGACTGGAGTCTCGCCGTCTTCCTTCCACCCTGGATCAGCTTCTGTCCTCCAGGACTGTGTGGGAAAAACCCCTCCTCCAAGGAGAGCGTTTCAGGAAAAAGCTCATAAAAGAACTAAGTGATTCAAGCTCAGGGGAGCATGCAGAACATAGCAATCCCCAGTGTGATTATAACAGCTCCCTCCAATAACAAGACAAGACTACATTTAGAGGGATCAAGAAGAATTGTCTAAACCTTTATTTCCCTTGGGACCAGCCCATAGGGTCACCACAATAAAATTGGTGTGAAACCTCAATAAAATCAAAAACAGTCAAACCATAGCAGGCAACACACAGTGACTTATCACAACACAATGGCACATTTTTAAAGTGGTGGGGGAGACAATATTTAACAGTAAATATCTCACCTGCCTGCAGAATTAGCAATATGCAAATCTACCCAAATATGCAAATGAACCAGTCTTGCAATTCAGGTAGTGCATATTGCTGTTGCTACCAACAGAGGGCACTAGACAAGCTCCATAGTCAAACCCACCTAGTTGGTAGCAAACCTCAGCAGTACAGGAGAGCAGGCAATACATTACACAGTACACACACACACACTATAAACAATTACATTACACACACCCTGCACCTATAATGGGTACAGGGTGACTAAAACATAAGATAAATAAAGCAGCCTACATAAATAGTCTGTCTGAAGGTAGACTAGGGGCTTTAAAGCCAGATACATGAAAGAGTCATAGTCACAGGGGAGGAGGCTGGCAAGTAGGCCTCTCCAGGACCAAGTGGCGAAGGGCACTTCGTCACATCATCCATTCCCCTTTTTGCCTAACCCTAACTTCTTGTTCACACTGATAACTGTCTAATCGGATGCTTTTCATTTGTAAGCTGTATATAATTAAATATAGCATTGTTAAATAATTCAATAGTGAATGATTTGCAAATTGTATGCATAAACTAAAAAAAAAAACTCATTATGCTGGAATAGGTACCAAAACATGCTTAAATGAATTCTTGACTATTTCTGTGAAGTTTAGATTTTTTTCTAATCTTATCCATGAGGCTAATAATTATGCGCTTGACAATTAACAGAGAAAGAGGTAAGATATTACTAATAAAGTTTAATCTGCTAAAATAGATTTCAAAACAAACACTTTTTCTCAGGCAGTGGTTAGGGAGGCAGTATGAGTCACCCCCCAGGGGAGGTGTGGCTAGGGCTGCATAAATAAAGGAGGGATATTTTATTAAATAGGGTTTGATTTCCAAACTATACATTTGCTAGCAATCTTTGAGAACATTGTTCAAATGGAATTTAATTTAGTATTAAATTAAAGGTGCCCTATAGGGTCAGGAAAACAAACATGTATTCCTGACCCTATAGGGTTAAAACCACCATCTGTCCCCCCTTGCCTCCCTAAATATAGTAAAATCTTACTTGTATTCAAGCCTGAAGCTGCTGGCTTTGTCCATGTTTTCTTTAGACCTACACACTGTCTGCTGATATGAGCAGAGTGGTAGCCGGATCCAATCACAATGCTTCCCCATAGGATTGGCTGAGACTGTCAAGGAGGCAGATCGGGGCAGAGCCAGCACAATTCAAACACAGCCCTGGCCAATCAGCATCTCCTCATAGAGATAAATTGAATCAATGGATCTCTATGAGGAAGGTTCAGTGTCTGCATGCAGAGGGAGGAAACACTGAATGTTTGGATGCATTTTAGGCAGCCATTACCCAGGAAGGATCTCTAACAGCTATCTGAGGAGTGGCCAGTGAAGTTATCACTAGGCTGTAATGTAAACACTGCATTTTCTCTGAAAAGACATTGTTTACAGCAAAAAGCCTGAAGGTAATGATTCTGCTCACCAGAGCAAATTCAATAAGCTGTAGTTGTTCTGGTGACTATAGTGTCCCTTTAAACAAACATTTATGTACCTCGATAGGTATATTTTAATTTGAACATTCACCTAAAGATGCATCTAAACAGATAATTCAGGATAGTTCACCTCCAGCCTGGAATGTTTTTTAAAGTGAATGGTAAATAGTACACCATATTTTTGAAATTTCTACAGTCACCAGCACACCTGGTTTTCTTAATTTTGAAGCAAACATGGTTTACCCCGCTAAACCTCTGTCTCTGACAATTTCTCAGATTAATACTTTGTCATCTTCAGTGGTCTTTGTGAGAAATTGCATGCAATGTGTTTAGCTAGCAATGGTCACGACTTGTTAACAAGCAGCAAAAAAATATATATATATTTTTTATAAATAAAATGAATACAAGACTGTGTTTACCTTCTGTTTAATGTGAACCATCATCAGCAGATCACGTTTACATTCAAACATAGTATGCTGGTGAAATTGTCAACAAATGTATTGGTCCAAAGATATGCTTACCGAATATCATTCCTATTGTGAAAGTACTCCTGGCATTCTTATCTCTATTCTTAATGGGTTACTTTAACCTTTTCCTGTGTAAAATTCCCTATTGGGCACTATAGTGATCCCCTTTTCTCCACCCACCCTCCCCCTTCTCCATTTGATCAATAACCTGCAAATAAAATATATTAACTTACCTTGAAACCAGCACCTGGCGAAGGCCCAGGAATTATTTCTATGCCCCTTCTCTCGACTAGGGCCTTATGTGGTCCAACCACAATCTTTTCGCTGACTCAGAGTGCATATGCCCACTGTCAGGGCCGGATTAACATAGGGGCTGATGGAGCTGCAGCTCCAGGCCCAGGCCCAGGCCCATGGAATAGGCCCATTGATTTATTAAAAAAAAATAATAATTTTTTTTTACATTTTTTTTTTTTTTACATTTTTTTTTTCCACACACTACTCTTAGGGATTCCACCTGGCTTTTATTTTATTGGCACAATATTTGAGGCTGCCTGGCTGGTGCCAATATTACAGTGATACTGGCAATACAAATGCTGGTATTTTTCTCAGTATAAACAAGAGATTACTATGCAATACCAGCACTGGCCAGTAGGGGTCACTGTGTGTGGAGACAGGCAGGGATAGGAAGTTCCAGCATATCCCTCCCTGACTATCTATACTCACTGATCTGCAGGGGTGCAGCTACAGAGAGTCCAGACAGCAACTCCCACCCTGCAGAGACAGCCTACAGCTCAGGGAAGTAAGGGATGGGGGAAAGGCTGCAAGGAAACATGGGGACACTGAGACACTGGTGTCTCCTTGTCTCCATGTCTCCCAGTGCCCCCATGTCTCAAGGTCCCCATGTCCTCCAGCCAGTGTCTCTAGTGTCTGTGTCCCTGGTGTCTGTGTCCCCATGTCTTCAAGTGTCCCCTATTTTCCCAGTGTCCCCATGCGTCCCAGCCAGAGTCCCCTAGTCTCCCAGTGTCACTGGTGTCTCCGTGTCCCTAGGTCTCCCCGTGTCCCCAGGTCTTCCCGTCTTCCTAGTGACATGGGGACCCTGGGATACATGGGATCACTGGGAGACCTGGGGACACAACACTAGGGGACACTGGGAGACATGGGGTACTGAGACACTGATACATAGGAACACTGAGACCTGGAGTAATCGACACATGGGAGCACTTGGAGACATGGGGCCACTGGGAGGAATCCATCTATACAGCAGAATCAAACTAAGTAGTTTTTTGGTGATTTTACAGCATTTTCTCTTATGTCACTCCTTGTGATTTACATCATGTGATGTCACCCATACATATTTAATTATGCAAATTAGCAAGGCCGGTATGTTTTTCCAAGAAAGATGGCAACTCTAACTACTTTTCACATACCCTTACTTAAGTATGGAAACTTAAGAGGGATGTATTGGAACAAAACTTGTGTGGACTGGCTGACAATGAATATAGTTAAAGGGACACTAGGGTCACCAGAACAACTACAGCTTATTAAATTTGTTCTGGTGAGTAGAATCATTACCGTCAGGCTTTTTGCTGTAAACACTGTCTTTTCAGAGAAAATGCAGTCTTTACATTACAGCCTAGTGTACTCAGCCAATCCTATGGGTAAGCACTGTGATTGGATTAGGCCACCACTTCTAATGATGTCAGCAGACTGCTTGTTTTTCTGAGTCTAACAGCATGCAGAGTTACAGCTTCAGGCTTGAATACAGTAAGATTTTGCTATATTTATGGAGGCATGAGGGGCCCAGGGGGGCTAGATGGTGGTGTTGACACTATAGGGTCATGAATTCATGTTTGTGTTCCTGACCCTATAGTGATCCTTTAAGGTAATGCTGACTTTGGTCTCTCTAACAATGTGCTTCTACACTCACTACATACAGCTTTTCTCTGTCCCAGACTATATACCAGGAGCTTCTGCCTGCTAGTAAGAAGGTAAGGAGACGAGTGGACCAGCAGATGCTAGGGGACAGTCCTTAGAAAGCGTTGAGCAAGCGCATCATTAGATGCATTTATGTCAAGCTCAGGGTGCTGTCTGCATAGTATGCCCTTAGTTGGCCAGCTGCATGATTGGCAGGCAGCCTGACATGCATTCATACCAGGCTGGCCTTCTAATTCTTTGGGCAGACATATCCTCTTTTTGGGCATGTTCGCCCCTTTTGGCAGGTTACATGATTTGTGTCAGTGGCACACCCTTTTACCGTGCCCATTGACTTCCTGCTTGACTGGACACTGCTGTTAGGGCTTATGGATTTACTTGAAAGATGAAAACATAAATTAGTGAGAGATTAGCCTAGGGTTGTGTGTTTTCTTATAGCTGCTGTTTTCTTTCTCTCCAGCACCATCTCCATCAGATACATGACGCTTGGGAGTGTTTTACTGTTTTTGGTCGATATGATTCTGTAATTAGGCCCGTCATAATTGTCAGCACCAGGTCCACTGGGCTCTTAATCTGGCCCTGCCCACTGTGGGTCAATGATGTGAGGAAGGAGTGGAGGGGGAGTCCGTTCTTTTTCTTTTTTGGCGGGGGAGGGGTTAAAATATGCTGTGGGAAATAGAGGGAGGGAGCACACAGTGGGTAGGAGGGGAAAACTATGTTTTGTTCAGTTTACAAGAGAGATGATGATCACATCTGTTGCCAGCGTGCTATGCGCCCTGACGACAGATGCAAAATATGCACAGAACTGACACTGGCTGCCCAGAATAGAGTTTTGAATTTCAAATAGGCAATTCCTCAGCATCTAATGCCCACCCCATCAACTTGACTTCTTAATGAGAAAGTACTGGAGTACATGCGAACATACAAATACTCTCAAAAATCACAACCCCCATCACAATCTCCAGCTTATGGAAAGAACTTTGGGTGAATACTTTTGTCATGCTAGTAGATTGAAAAAAACAACCAGGTTCTGAGGAACAGTGTAGACAGATAAGATTTTAGTGAGCTGTACAGAGAGACATTTAAAGATCTTTATTTTTAATCTAATGCCTCTTTTGAATAATGTGATTTTAAAAAGCAACAGAATAACCTCTGTCCCTTTTATTGAAATATGCACGCATGAAGGTTTTGCAAGAACTAGCTACTTTTTAATAATTCCAATACTGTCTGTTCACTCAAGACACATAGAAATAGGATTTTCCAGTCACGGAGACAAATCTGCTTGTGCTTTAACCTTTCTTGTTCAATTAGGTTCATTTGTAACTTCATATGTAGCTTACATCCTGCTGGATAGCTTGCCTTCAATGCTACATATCCAAAACACAAGTTAATCCTCTTAACCTCTGGTTCATTATCCTTAACAGACCTTGTAGTCCGACTAACACCCAGACCCTGACATGGTGATTCTTTCTTCCCCATTGTCTTGTCGTAAAACACGGAGAACCAGACCCATGTGAAGGGCTATTATCATGCAGCCGGGGTGCTACATATCAAAACACAATTGTGGGCTTTAACCCCTTAAGGACACATGCCATGTGTGACATGTCATGATTCCCTTTTATTCCAGAAGTTTGGTCCTTAAGGAGTTAAAGACCATCATTGAGTAATTAAAGTGTGCGATCTAGGCCGGATTTGCCATTCGAAAGAGTAGGCAGATGCCTATAGTAGAGGGTGTCTGTTTTTTTAGCACTTATAATGGGCCTTTTTGGAGTTTGAAGGAGCACTAAAGTCACCTAGACCAGTTCCTGTCCATGAAGTCATCTGGGTGCAACAGCCCTTTATTTTTAACCTTGCAATGTAAAACATTACAGTTTAGTAGAAATTGCAATATTCCTATTAAAGGATTAAATCACATCTAGTGGCTATCTTATGAAGCTACTCGTGGTGCTTCTTCCTCCAGACCGAGTAAAAGTCCTCCTGGAAATCAAATCAAAGGATAGCAGCCTTTGATTGGACGAGCGTGGCATATGGCCAATGCGCCCCTCCTATCCATTTTACGCATGTGTTTCACCACACATGCTTACCGCTAATTCTCGCGCACGTCCAAATGCTTCATTCAGATTTTTGTCGTTCAGATTTAGTGGGAGCATGTGAAATCACATGTAGTGTAATTAAGTAGTAACATACTAATATTGAGCTGGTTAATGGTAAGCTATTGGTGAGGACAGTAAAGAGGAATTAGTAGGATCATATAAAGATCCATTGCTGAGGATTTCCCTATTCATTTCCAATACAATAATAATAATACTAATGGATTGTAACAGACCACGATGTCTTATAATGGCATTAAGATATGAACAAGCTAATTATTTGTATCCCAGGTGACCTGAAACTCTTTAATAAAATGTGTGTACAATACATAATCATGATTTGGAAGTTTTTGCACATAATGAATTAAATGGCATTCCATAAAGAAACATTTCTTTCCCCCATGTACTGCTTGGTGCCTGTCTTGTCACATGCAATGTAGGTGAGTCTGGCAGTGAACAGGTTATCAGAGTCAAGAAAAGGCAGATTGTGATAGGCAAAGACTGTTACTATAACAACAGCACCTTGGCTAAGTCTCTTTGGAGAAATTAACTGCTGCTAGAGGCATGGAGCTGAGCATGTACCTCAGATCTTCAAGTATTTCTTTTCTGTTTATCTAAAGGATGCTGCATTTTGAAGCACAGTGCTCCATTTTAAGCCGCTTCCAGAAGGGCATATTCTTCTTTTTATTTTATTTTTTAAGTCTTGTAAGTTTACATTTAAACTGGGTATGCAAATAATTGTCAAAATATTTGCTTGCTGCACATTCTACACTAAGGGTTTAATGTGTGTTTGATATTTAATTTCTATAACAGGGTATGATTTAATAACTTATATTTAGTTTTTTGTTTTTGGTATTTATATGTGCAGTTGCACTCATATTACATGAAATATCCTTTCTGGTATGAAAGAAATGGCACAGATTGGTAAGCAGCAGTTGTTAATAATTCTAAAAGATCACCTCTCAGCTGTCTTGCCCCAGCCATATGTAATAGTGCCCAGCAGATATGTGCAGAGCACCCTGGGAAATATAGTTTACAAACCAAATTCTCTGTCCCTGCTGTTGAAGAACTACCCTCCCTTGATGCTTTGCTAGCCTCTGGCTGACAAAGCAGTATAGGCGTTAAAGTTCAGCAACATCTGACGATCGCCTCTGCATTACACTGTTGAAACTATATTAAAATGCCAGTGAAATCGGAAGCGTTTGTAGGACCACACCCCTTGGTAAAGAAGCACACCAGAACCACCATTAATACTTTCTCACACCCATACCATTTAGAAATCTTTGTAAAAGCTTGACTTTCTTACTGCTTCAAATTACAGCAATTCCCCAAGATCACAGCATGACCGGGAGAACTGGTTAGAGGAGCTTGAAGCACCTTATGTGGCAACATAGCGAGGCTGCGCTGGCTCCGGGAGGATTAAGCTGTACTCCCAGTCATCCTATGTTCTCTTTAGCAGTACAGAGGCCTTGTATTCTTTAATCTGTTTATCATTGTTTTATCAAATCTGTTGTATGTGATGCTTCCTATTTAATAGCACAGCAGTGAAAAAAAGACACTAGAATCCAAAATCATGGCTTGAGGCTGGGATTTGGCTTCATTTACTCTAGCGGAAATGTAAGTGAAAAGCTCAGTGGTGGCAGAGACTTTATTTCTGTAAAGCATAGTAGGTGCTTGTTTGTGCTTTTGTTAATTTAACGTCATTGAGACCACAGACAAATGGTACCTTTCCTAACCCATTAGTGGAATAGAGATTCATGAATGTATTTAAAGTGTACTTGTCATTCCAAGCATGTATTGACGTCACCATGTAAGGCATAACATTTCATATGCATCTCTTTATTAAATAGAGCATTACAATGTGTTTTGATTACACGCATAAACTGGTTATATTGCAACTAAAGATGGGTATATAGTATGTAGGTCATGTTATAGCTGCAAGAGAGATACTGTGACTGTGTTGAAATGAAATGCATCAGGTAAATAACAAATTATTATTATGGCATAGACGGACACTACCATTGGAAGACACCAAACTCCATAACCACTGCAGCATGCTGTAGTAGTGGTATGTTGTCAGACGTGCTTTGGTTCCATCCCACAATAATAGGTCAAACCCTTTTTGCATGGTTTAACAACCTACCTGAATCTGATTTATTAAGTAAAGCGAGCCAATGCCTGACTACGCGTATTAGCAAAAAAGGGCCCCTGGTGCCTTCCCAGCCATGGCCCAATCTCATACCTCCCAATATTGGAAGGCATGAAACACTGACCCACATGCAAGATAGTTTCATGTATGTAGGCTTTGAAAGAAAGCATGGAGTCAGGGGTTATCTGCAAGGAGAAATATGTATTTTGGTTCTTTTAGTGTCCTTTTTTTTATCCTTATTAGAAGAGTACCGGGATACAAAAAACTAAAAATCTGGATTTTCAACTGAAATCCCTATACCAATAGATAGAAAATGTGTAGATAGAGGATTATTAGGAGATTGATGTGACACATCTCTCTTATTCTGCTGTATTGACAGACCACAGTTTTACTGCTGAATTTGTGTTGAATGTGATCTCAGTGCTGTAGATATCTTCAGGCTTTGATCTGCATCCAGGCAAATCCCACACCTTCTGGAGATCCCTTAATATAAGGCTTGGCAGTTATAGCAGGCCCTAACACGTTATAGTGTCACTAGGACTTATTTAATGTGCTATGGAGAAGTTGAAATCCCTGTGATAGCAGTGATGCATGAGCCAAGATAAGTCTTTGATTTAGGAAAGTGCTAGAGGACTGAATTGAAGACACTTCACACACAAAGTACAACTAAGGCAAATTTCATGGATGTACAATGCCATTGCTATTGTTTGCATGTTTAGTGAATGTGGCTATATATTCTGCAGCACTTTACTATAAGTAAGAAAGCAAACAATTGTAATAAAACAAGTTTGACATATGGGAACAGTAGGGCTCTGCTCAAACGAACATATAAGCACTACAGCCTTCGTTATTTTGCTACCTTTTTCTCTTATCATTGTCTTGAAATATGCACAAAATCCATTGGTCATTATTTAAAGTAAATGTACAATTTCTGTACCGTATCCCATTTATTTTAGTTTGGTATCTTTTAATAATGTTTGTGTCTCATTTCTACAGAATTTTACTGTGTTATTAAACGGCACTGTCACTATCTCTTGCACATGGGTAAGAGTACAGCATTGAGGTCTATGGACGAGACCGCGTGATCCTCCATAGAGAGAGCTAATTCCCTGCAGCCATTATTGGTGACTGCTGGGGGGATTGACACTTCTAGATGTCAATAGCTCTGCCCAATGTCTAGAAGTGTTAGGTGTTGGAAATATACAGAGACAAAGTTGTTCTTTCAGAATATAGCTTTACTCGGTTATCTTTATGAAACACTCTTTTTTTTTTTTTGAGGGGGGGATCTTGGGTGGGCTTGACAGTGCCACTGAAACGGTGCTTCAGAAAACGCGGCATGACATTAGTGTCATACACAGAATGTGTCACTTTTCACTTGTTCGCTTTTTGTAGGGCTCTTCATAATGCATTCATCTTTGTGTCAAGTGGGTTTCCTTTTATTTACTTGTTAATACATCTACAATCTTTTATATTTTAAGAAAATTGCTTGTGTCTAGTTCGACAGTGGCTGGTTTCTGGATTTTATTTCATGATTTCAGGTTAAACTGTAATCCTGAATTAGAATTTAAGGGCTGTTAAAACTAATTGTGGTGTTGATAGAGAGAATGATCTAGAGACAGTGTTGGATGTAAAGAACAGAAAATAAAGCTTTTGTTTTTCTTTTCTCCATAGCTACAAGAAGCTGTACAGAGGAAACTTGAAGGTGCCCGCTCACCACTTAACGGAGAGCAGCAAAATGGTGTCTGTGATGGAAGGTTCTCTCCTTCTGCTAAACGCAGGAGGAAGGATGTACCGGCTGTTGAACCTCTTGGTAATCTTTCAAATATGCCACTGCCTTCTGTCTCTCCTCTTCAGCAGCTTGATATTAAACCACATTTACCAGTGTCGAATAATGCAGTTAATTCAAGTGGGTTGGAAGACATAAGTAAAAATGGTGGACAGCAGGAAATGAAACTGGCATTAAATGGTTCTGGTGAACTTGACAACAGCTACAATATTCTCCAGAATAAAGAAATGAAACAAGAGCCATTAGATGATGCATCTGTTATGGACTCCTCGGAAACATCTCTTTCCCATCAAAATAAACTTTTCTCTGACATTAATCTGAATGATCAGGAATGGCAGGAGTTGATTGATGAACTTGCCAACACCGTTCCAGAGGATGACATAGAAGACTTGTTCAAAGAGGACTTTGAGGAGAAAAAAGAACTTGATTTCTCAAGGCCCACGGCACAAACACCTCTTCCTCAAGAAAGTGCCAGCGTAAAGAGTGATCCTTCTCACTCTCCGTTTCCCCATGTATCTATAGGCTCTCCTCAAATTAGACCCTCTTCATCTGGTCCTTCCTTTTCAAATGTGTCTTCTGTGTCTAGCATACCCTCTGTTTCCAGTGCACCATCAACGTTAATGCTGGCTGGATCACCAGCAAGTTGTGTTGTTCAATCTCCACAAACTCCTACCCAACCCCATACTCCTGGTCAAACCTCAACAAGACCTGGAAATGGCTATGTCATGAATCCATCTTCTAATTCAGGGAGTGGAACTGTAAATCTCCCGAGTGCAGACTTGTCTCCAGCAGAGCAGCTTAAGCAAATGGCAGCACAGCAACAACAGAGAGCAAAACTTATACAGCAGAAGCAGCAACATCAGCAGCAACAGCATACGACCCACCCATCGAACTGGTCACCTGTGGGGCCTCCAACAAGCCCCTATGGAGCAGCTTTTGGTCCTGAAAAACCAAATAGCCCAATGATGTATCCCCAAACATTCAACAACCAAAACCCCATAGTACCTCCAATGGCAAGCAACCCACCGAAAACCACCATGAACAACTACCTCCCACAAAGTCACATGAACATGATAAGCCAACAAACAAACAATATGGGTACAAATGCCATCAGCAAACCTCCCAATATGCTTAGTTATGGTAACACTAAGCCACTTACACATTATAATGCAGAAATGAGTCAGAGGATGACCCCTCCAATTACTAACCAAAACAAGAGTACTATGATGCCATACATGCAGCAGCCACAACAGCAGCAACAGCCACCAATGCCACCTCAGATGAGTCATTTGAGCGAGGAGCAGAAACGACTGCTTATCATGAAACAGAAAGGACTCCTGAACCAGCCAATGGCATATGGCTCGCTTCCGCCCCATCCTCAGGTAGGTGTACAAGACCAAAACATTACAGGCCAGTGTATACCGCTTCTTCCTGCCATGCCTGAGAGATTCATGGTGATGACACCATAATTTTGAG
The DNA here is from genome assembly GCA_933207985.1 of Pelobates cultripes. NCBI lineage: Eukaryota > Metazoa > Chordata > Amphibia > Anura > Pelobatidae > Pelobates > Pelobates cultripes. The sequence continues at coordinate 139,827,108 of OW240917.1, forward strand.
ATGGATTTGATTGATTTATTTTTTTGCTCCAAATGCTATTTTACTGCTGTTGTATTTGTCCTTCATTGACATGCAAAGTGGTGGCCTAGATTGTTGTATTTGGCTATGGTATTGTTATTTAATCCCTTAAAAACCAAGGACCTTTAAGCTTTAAGGATCATGGCTGTTTTGACATGCGAGTTGTTTGTGTCCAAGGATAACATATAAACTAATGCAACTAAACAAATTGCATAATTTGGCATGTTGAGATTAAAACTTTTATAGTAGTCAGAGATTCAAAAAAGCACCACACTAAAGTATATATGCATGGAAAGTACACCACCCTCCCTCCCTGGCTCTTTAACTAAGAACAGTTTTATCACGAACCTCGGTCATAATTAATTTATTGTGTTTTCACACATGGTATATTTTGCGTAAATTCACAGGCCACTACTGTAAACAACGAAAATTTGTATTCTGCCACTGTTATCAAGTACAATGATACCCCACATATATACCTTTTCCCCTACCCCTAATCCATCTCTTAATCCAAACCCTAATCCATTTTAGTCCAACCCCTAATCCTGACCATCATTCAACCCATAATCTTACTCACATTCCTTGCCCTTAATCCCATACCCAATCCTACTTCAGAGGGATTCCCTCTGCTGATGTCTTGTGCATCTAGGCAATTTCTATAACCTAATTTATAACTCACCAGCTCCGACCTCAATCGACATGCCTCACTGGATATGTATAAATAAGAGAGATATCGATTCAATATGGTTTATTGGACTTTTTAAGCAGAAGAGCTTTGAAAATATTCACTAGAGTAAGGAGATACCAAGTCTAGGCAACATCTAGATTTATCAGATGTTTAAAACAGAGTGAAACAGCCATCACCTGTGTAGCAGCTTTGTGTATCTCTCTCTCTCTCGCCCTCAACCTCTCTCCCATATATATATATATAAAATATAAATATAAATCTCAATGTCCCAGCCTGACAATTGGAAGTTACTATATATATTGACACATATATATGCACAGAGACAGAGAGAGTGGGATTCTGTCCCACCAACTATTCTCCAATCACGTCCATAATGGAAGAAGACTGAATTACATGCAACACACAGAAAATGCTGCCCAGGACTCCAGGAGTGTAACTCCTTCCAATTTCATGCAGACTCTGACATATATGTTCTAGTACCACCCAAATATAAAAGGAGCCCTAATTGTAACCCTAATAACATAATATAAAACATACATATGTAATAATTTGTAAAATACAGTGGTACCTCGGTTTTCAAATGCCTTGGTTAACATAATTTTCAGTTTACAAATGATAATCAATTGAAAATAATACCTCGGTTTACTTATTTATTTTACAATACGAAGCAAGTTTTACCAGGATGAATTGCGCCTGGGAGGTTTATAGCACCGCCCCTTGCATGCTAGAGTCTGTGGGTAGCACATGGCGTTGAGTGTGGAGGAGTTGGAGCGGTTTTTGCATCAAGTTTTAGAGCCATTCTGGAAATCTTCTGCAGTGGTTTTGGGACTTTTTGGAACTTGTTTGGGGCATTTCTCAAGCGGTGGAAAGGTCCGGAGCTGAGCTTCGTCATTTGCGTGCCTTTAACTGTACGTTCTGCATTGTGGGTTGGTTTCCATGCCAGCTCATTTTGACTTTTTGTGACCTCCGGAACAGATTAATTGGTTTTCAATGCATTACTATGTTTTGGTTTACAAATTTTTAGCAATACAAAATGTCCCAAGGAACGCATTAAATTCATAAATCAAGGTACCACTGTATATTAAAGGAAGACAATAGCCTTGGCTTTGTGCATATTGAGTCTGAGTGAATATAAGCTCCTGTAGAGTGTAGAGATTTGCCTGTACTGTACATGAGCAGAATGTACTACAATAGGAAAACACACACCTGCTGACAGTCCTGCACGGAATATTAATCCCCATGTCCCTGCTGCTGTCATGTAGGTGGTATGTGACTGTCACAACAAGGCACACAATTCTCTGCCTTTTTAATTATCATTCAAGCCTCCAGCTCTTCTTCTGATGGGCAGTATAGGACAGAGCAACAATGGTTATTATTACACAAGTAGCTGTATAGTGGAACCATGCATTAGTGTGTGGGAAGATAAGCCCTGAAACCATTTATTCTGTTAGGTAAAGGAGTGAACATGTGCATTAAACAATAAGCTTTTGTCAGGCTTTGTTGCTGAGTTGTGAGTCTCTATTTGGCCCCCACACACAGATTTTATCTGTTACATTTAACAGGCATTTGCTACATTGGTTATTTTTCTATGTATAGTGTGGAACCTTGTCATGTATAGCATGTTCTGATACTGTAATTTTGCTTGTATTTATTCTCAATTGCTCTGTCCTTACTGTCCCATACAGTTCCCCGGTTGATTTGCCTCTGTTTTTTTTAAATGAAATTATGAAACAGGTGGCCATTTCGCTGTGTGGTGAAGACCCAACATAGTTGCATAGGCTGAAAAGAGACTTGCGTCCATAGAGTTCAGCCTTTCGCACATCTGTTTTTGCTGTTGATCCAAAAGAAGGCAACCCCCCAGTTTGCAGCGCTTCCAATTTTGCAACAAACTGGATAAAAAAATCCTTCTTGACCCCAAAATGGCAATCAGATCTCTCATTGGATCAAGAAGCTATTAACCCACTAATTAAAAATTATATCCCTGTATATTATGTTTTTGCAAGTATTTATCCAGTTGTGGTTTAAACATCTGTACAGATTCTGATAAAACCACCTCTTCAGGCAGATAATTATTGTTATTGCTGTCAAAAACCTTTCCTAAATCCGCTTTCTTCCAGCCTACATGCCTGTCTGCGTGTCCTATATATAGTCCTATTTATGAATAGATTTCCACACAATCGTTTGTATTGGCCCCAAATATATTTGTATAATGCTATCATATCCTTTCTGGGGTACATTTTTTTCTAAACAAACCCTATTTAAATGTAACCTTTTTTTCATAACTAAAATTTTCCATTTCTTTAATTTTGTAGCCCTCTTCTGCACACTATTAATATCTTGCTCACATTGTATTACTTTACAGAGTTTTGTGTCATCTCCAAACAGTGAAACATGACTTTCAATACCTATTTCAAGATCATTCATAACTATATTAAATAGAAGAACAGAACCCTGAGGGACACCACTTAACGCTTTTGTTTGAAAGTTTACCATTAATGATAACTCTCTGTACTCAATCTTTAAGCCAATGTTCTACCCAAGGAAAAATATTTTCATCTTCACCAATTTTTTTAGTTTGAGCACTTACCTATTGTAAGGAACTGTATCGAATGCCTTGGCAAAATCCAAGTAAATCAGATCCACTGCAACACCCTGATCTACACGTTACTTACTTGATCATAGAATGCAATTAAATTAGTTTGACATTACACATGTATTTATAATAATGTTCTACTCAATGACTTCCTGAGTATTATCCCTTAATAACCCTTCAAATACTTTCCCAGTCACATAAGTTAAGCTCACAGGTGTAAATGCCAGGCACAAATGATGAACCCTTTTTGAATATATGAACCACATCTGCCTTCCTTCAATCCCCCAGTACAATTCCTTGAAAACAAAGAATCCTGAAAGATTAAAAACAGAAGTTCACTTATTTCCACAATTTAGCTCCTTAGGTATTCGTGGGTGAATACGGTTGGGCCCCAGAGCTTTGTTTACATTAACTTTGTTTAGTTGCTTCAGCACCTTGTCTTAAGTCATCAAATCACAATTATTCTGCTAGTATTTTGCAGAAATCATTTGCATATATCTTGCCATAGGTTTCTCCTTAATATATACTAAGGAGAAATAGCTATTTAAAATTACTGCCTCTTCCTGGTCTTCATTAACATAGATAGAGATCTTTGGTTGTAAGTAGAATTTATGCAGTGCACCTGCCTGGAAATGATCAATATATGCTATTGACTTCTCATATTTGGTGAAAGATCTATTTAAGCCTTCTTTATAGTGTAGCCAGCCAGCATTGTAGGGGAGGAAGATAATCATATTTAGAACAGTTGGACCATAGTTATATGACTAGATCATAGCACAAATCCCATAGCTAATGTAAGACTCCTGTGTCTCTCTTCAGAGATAGTTAACATAATGACTTGGAATAAAAAAAAAATCTAGCCTGGTGCCTAATTTAGGCCATGATTGCCAAATGGAAATATTCCCTGATACAGCTATGTTTTCATTTCTCAAAAGAGTAAGCAAAAGTGGACAAGAATCATTAAGGTGGTTGGTAACCACGATAAGCTAGAACAGACCAGAATAGAAGTAAAGTCACAGACCAGGTGCAAGAAAGGATATGTCAGCATGTGGCACCATTTAGTCCAGTTGTGGGTCTAATTCAACTCTACTGATGATGGCTCATAGACTGTAAGCTTGTTTGAGCAGGGCCTTCTACACCTCTAAATATCCCCTTTCTACAATTGTAAAGCTTTGCAGAACAAGTTGATGCTATATAAATGTTAATAATAATAATACTAAGATTTGAAAAGTAATTCTATGGACACTGCTTCTGAGTAATAATTTAAGTTCCTATAGGTATGACCACTCTCACTGATTAATAAGGCTCCCACACTCTCCTTTACTACCCTAGCTCAAAGTAGCATTGTCTCCCCCCACACATTCTGTATAGTGTAGATTATATAATTACGGTCCTCTCAATAATAATGAAATCATAAAGGGGGAATTGGGAGACATATGAGTGTTTCATTGATTTAAACTTCTCTAGAATGCTTGTGAACTTTTTGCATTGTGAGTGTGAACCTCAGCTCTAGAGAGTCCGAGCCTCATCAAGTTGTTGGTAAAATAAAATAGGATGACATTAAGACAACAACAATCCATTCATTGTGATTGTTGGGCTATTTTATTATACCTGCTATGTATATCAGAACAAATTTTAAACGTTTACTTGAGAAGTGGAAAATATCTTTTAAGTAAGTACGTTGGTGAATATTCTGGTAAACTAGATAGAAAAGAATAGAACTTTTTTGGTTCAATAGGTTTGCTCTTCTAAAGAAGAACACTTGACAAGTATGAATTAGGATAACATATACAATATATGATCCTTAAAGTGGTATTAAACGTATTAAATTCCTTGTAACAGACTTTATTCCCACTGAAACCAATTGAAAGTTTATTTTCACAAAGGGGTTAACAGCTTGAAAAGGGCAGTATTTGCTAACAAGAGCATTGTATGCATTGCAAATAGGTGCATGCTGCCTGTATAGCTCAGATGCCTAGCATGTTATTGGTTGATTTTGGTTGTATATAAACATCCTGGGGAGAAGGTCGGGTGCGTCTGACCCTCCCATTAACATGTCAATGAGGAGAGCTGGTGGTTTGAGCTTCTCTCCGCCTCGACATACGATGAGCTTCATTAATTACATTTAGGAAGAAAGGAAAGCAGCTACAGAAGAAAGTGGGGGAGCAGTCTTGGCTCCACGTGAATATGAATAATTGTCTGGTAGACAGCATGTTGAATTGGTGGTCTGTCGGAGGGAGAAAACGCGATTTGTTCTGTAAACATGAAACCCAAAGATAACAAAAGCAGAGCAGCTTTCTTTCAGGAAGTGTAAATAGATTTTGACTGCTACAGGTTTTTAACAAATTGAATACTTGCTCTCCTCCATATTCATGGTGTGCCTCTTTTATTCCTTGCAAACAAAAGGCAAACATAATTGATACGAGAAGCAGCTTTTGAGCCGGACTATATTGTTTGGTTAAGTGCCTGTTAATGTGCAACAGCAGCACTAGAAAGCTTTGTCTGTGATGGTAATTTAAAGGGTCGCCAAAACATTAATGCAAAGTTGGTTGTGGAAATGCAGCGATTTGTAAAAATTGTTGCAGATCTAAGATCACCTGTCAGACCTTTCAAAAAGTCAGTCTGGGAAGTGATTTTGTCTGCAGCTTTGGCAAAAACATTTCAATAGAAATTGGCACATTTATAAATTAATCGTGTTACATCCCTAGCTGTCAATCAGACAAGCTGTCCTGTTACTTCCTGGTTTGGTTAGCTCAGTGGAGCTAAACTCAAGAGTCAGGCAATTGCTCAGAGCACCTGCCTTGGAAAGACTTCTTATTGAGCTGCATTGTCCGCAGCTTGGAGTCCTGATTGAAGGCTCAAATTGTACTACATTGATGGTCACTTGACCTCAAGGATTTATGTCCAGGATGACCAGATTTTGGAAATAAAAAACCAGGACACCCATCAGCCAAGGAGGCAAGGCAAGCTGTGGAGAGATCAGCGTGGTGCTGGAAATAAGGTGACAAAAAAAAAGCCTTTTTAACAGTGGGAGGACATGTAAACAACCTTTTTAAAATGATGGTGTCTGGAATACATGTTTGCATTTCTGACACCGTAGTATTCCTTTAAGCAAATTAAAGGAACATTCTGGTCACCATAACAATTCCATCTAAATGAAGATGCTAGGCCCCTAGGCACCTTTCCTTGAAGAGGTTAAACCACTTTCAAATGGTTCAATTCCAAAGGCTGCCTCAAGCGCCAGATCTCTGTCGCCCAGTGGTATTCGGCTTCTAAAATGGAGTTACAGGAAGTGCCGATTCACATTAGACATGGGTGACGCTGATTGGCTAGAGCAGTCATCCGATGCTTCAAGCCAATCACTAGTTCCCTGTTCCTAAAAATGGTTTACTTTTTTATGAATGGAGAGCTACTGATTTCTTAGCATGTCAGCTGACCGCTACTTCTCATCCTTTACCTTTCTGCTCGTCCTGCCTTATTCAGCTCCTTGCTGACCATTCCTGCTCCTTTTGATGCTTTACCTTTCTGCTACTTTTTATCCTTTACCTTGCTGCTACTTCTGCCCCTTCCAGCTCCTGGAAATTAACCTTTTTACATCCTTAGCTGTCAAGTCAGACACGCTGTCCGGTTACTTCCTGGTTTGGTCAGTGGTCCTTTCTGCTCCTTCATGTTCCTTCTGCTACTTTCTCGAGACACTGGGAAAAAGTGAAAAACGGGACTATCCACGTCTAGTCACCCTGGCTATGTCACACATATACTTTTCCTTTTTCTTATTTTATTGTATTTACAACTTATTTGTTTGTGCGTGTACAGTACATACATTTAACTTGTCTTGTTTTTTTTCTCTATTGTAATTAAAGGGAAGTACAGTAACAAGACTAGAAAGTAGAAATTGGTGTAACTATCATATTGCCATGGATTTCTCCATTTGGAGCTCACATATAGATCTCTGTCCGTATACTGGACCCAGTGTAGTCCTTATTCAGAGCCCGCAAAAACCTTTCATCAATCAGGTCAGCAAACAGTTGGTACCCAGCCACCATAATATTATCAGCTCCTCTGGTATCCAGGGCCAGACTGGCCCAGCGGTATTCCGGGAAATTTCCCAGTGGGCTGCAGCACTTGGGGCCGGGGATATATATATATATATATATATATATATATATATATATATATATATATATATATATATATATATATATATATATATATATATATATATATATATACATATACAGAACGATGAAGAGAGCACTCCAGAGGATTTTTTCAACAAATTTTATGTGGTTTAGAATGATCGTTTCAACCCAAGAGGTTTTGTCGACCTCTTGGGTCGAAACGTTGATCATTTTGAACCACATAAAATTTGTTGAAAAAATCCTCTGGAGTGCTCTCGTTCTGCATATTTATCCACGCTGTGCAGCACCGGGGTCCATTTGAACCGATACTTAAAGGTAGAGAACTTGACTTCTTTATATTTTTTTTTATATATTTACATATACATTCATACACACGCACACAAACACTACCATGGCACAACGACTTGGACTGGCATACATTTTTTTCCAGGGTTGCTTTGCATTCCCAGTCTTGGTATCTGTAACAGGAAACAGCCCTTTATGGAATATTTTTGTATTGTGTGTGTTTTCGGCACGTTTTGCTAGTGCTTCTGAAGTAAAGGTGATTAGTCAGATCTACCTCATACAGAGATAGCCACTGACCTCTTGACTTGCTTTTATGCACACTGCAGAACTCCGATGAAGGGAGGAAAAGCATTTTTAGAAGTGTTCTTGCAAGGTATAAGAAAACACTATCCTCTGTTTCCAAAACATGGAAAATCTATGTAAGTGGGAAACTACATAGGGTCATTTGTGTTTCCTTCCTGTTTAGATTGGAGCCATAAGATATCGTATATGGAACCACCTGGCTGAAATAATGAGCTTGGGAATGTGTACATACATCCTGACGTGAACATACGCACACACAGACGTGGCAATCCTCAGAGAACAGGTTCATTGAGCCTGTGATGTCAGAGGTAGCATAGATCTATATTTTATTTGGCAGTGTTTCTCTGGAAAGCTGCATAGATTTTAAATCGGGCAGTGAAGCAAATTATATGATGCTTTAACTGAAGAGTATATTGCAGGATTCATCATTGCTCGAGTCTCGGCTGTAGTGAAACAATGTAATTCCTAGTTACCCCGTGTGAGATTCCAATATAAGCTAAAACGGAGAAAGATGCAGAATATGCCCAGTTTTGTAGGATATTATCTATTTACCAATAGTTATTGTAATGCATTCCTATAAGCATATATGTCTTAAGGAGGCTCTGTCGCTAATGAGATTTAACTACAGGTTAGCTATAGATTATGCCAACCTTTTTTTTTTATTATTTATTTATTTATTTTTTTATTTACATGCTGTGTCAGGCACACTGGGCAAAGCATGTAATGTAGTCAGCTATTGTATTTGCTTTAAAAATCAAAAGTAATTGTGATGTAACACTAGTTCCAAATGCTTTATAATATGCTAAATATTTTAATATCATTATACATTGTGTATCAGTCATTTAATCCAGATTAATGCAAACATTGCATTCATATCATCAGAAAGGAGAAAAACAGAAACTGAAATTGGGATTTAAATGGGTGAGATATTAACTGAGGAAAATGGGAAACAGAATAATAAAAAGCGCACGTGGGGTGAGATAAAGGAAAGTAACAAAGAGGGGATAATGTAAATAATAATTTTTGCCATGGCTGATAAATGGAAAGATAAATATATTTTAGCAGTAATTGATGACTCATAGAATGGAAAGAGGAGCAAGAAGAGCATTAAGCATTGTTATGGTGGAGGAGTATAGTAAACGTAGAAAAGGGCATGCGATGCTAAAAGAGTTACAGAAAAAAAAACACATTATGAAGCAGGACATATGGTGTTTTAACACACTATGGGTCTATAGAACAGAATCCTGAATGATAGGGGTGTATAATCTGGGATTATCACTATTGTTTAAAGTGTTGATTACATGTATTTAGCATTAGTTTGATGTATGGATGAAGAATGTCTAAATGTTACACCAGCAATTCCATCATTTCAATTTTGCACTATGAACTTTCTCTTTGTTGCCTGATGTTGGGTTTGTTCTGTTTCCTCCCAGAACCTAAAGTATAACTTGCCCGTGTATTTGTATTCATGCACAGGATGTGATTTTGTTGTAATTACATAATTTTGAACACCGCAATTATTTTTATACATTTTTTTTCTGAGATGTTCCGTTTTGGCTAGAATTCCTTATAACTTCCAAGATGGAATGGCTCATATAGGTCTCTTTATTTGTTGGAGAAGCAGCCAAGATTATCCACGGACAATTTGTTGCATTCGTAGGAGATTACTGGAATACACACAAAACATCATTATTAAACCTTTGGAGATGTTACATTCTGTCATTACAACTCATTATCTTGCTCTGCAAAAGACAATCACGGAACAAAAGAGTTAAATGGAATTGTCTGTGTAATAATTTGCATCCAACTAGCCGCTCAAGACATGTTATTTTGATTGCTGGCTCAGGACCATGCTCCTACAAATGGAGGAGGCTGGGAGGATTTAATGAAACAGGAGCAAACGCTTGATTTCTTTTTGTCTATTAATCTGTCTTGGGCGCTGTTAAATATTTGCTGCCCCCACCATTCTTTCATTCCGTTGCTAGGAAAAGCAAATGGGAGGTAGAAGTTCAGGCAGTGCTCTGCATTGCATGGCAGCATTGAGACCTTTTTAATGAAGAATAATGAAGAGTAATTGCATATCTGTAATAATATCAAACTTCCGAAGTCAAGGGCAATTGGACATATCCCAAGAATGTGCCTCGCATGAAATGCACGGCAGTGACCATCTTGTGAAACGATCCATCTTGTAGAAATAGGATCATGCTAGCAATCTGATTTTCTTTCTCATGCTTAAATGATGCTTTCAGAACAGAACAGATTATTCAAGGGTAGTTCTCCAACACAGGTGACTGGTTTGATCACTTTCTTTTCGTACAATGTCAAATACACACAGAACAAAAGTAGAAAGTGGAGTAACTTGTCACTCAAACTTGAAATCTTTGGAAGGGTTCTACACTAAGTATTAATCTGTAGTGGGATTTTGAAGGCATCTAGCTCTAACCTTCTGAAATAAGGCTTAGTAACATCAAGGAGCAGATTTTTTTTCTTTGTTGATTGATATTGAGGATTGTCTAGATATTTGGCATCATGGTGACAGTCTTTATGGTACGGTGGCCATCTGCTTTAGATGGCACATTGGTAGGTTTCTACATTTTATGACATTGTGGTGGCCAATTACTTCACATGGCATTAAGGTGGCTGTTTACTCTGTATGGCATAGTGATGGCCATCTAGGTTATGATGCATCTTCGTGGTATTATACTTTAAGTGACATGGCAGTGGTCATCTACTTTTGTGGCATTAAAGTAGCCATCTTAAAACAGCAGTGGGGGAACAGTCTTATTTATATAATCCAAATGGGAAACCACCTCTCTTTAAGGGTAGCTCCAAGCACTATAACCACTGTAGATAACTAATGATTTTAGTTTAAGAAAAGTATGTGTTCAGTGCCTTTGTTTTTTTTGTGTCAAATTGTTTTCAATCCATTTCTACAAAAATAACTAGCGAGGGACATAAGTTTGTCATCAAATTTTTTTTGTTTTTGTTTTTGGAGAACTCTTTTGTTGCACTGGATTGACACACTCCGTTTTAAGCCTTGTGCCCACTGAATCGCAGATGTTAGGAAGTGTACGGCACTCATTTAGATCTTAATGTGTGGTTTCCAACTGTGGGTGGGCCTGAGCTACAGACAGACGCTGAATCAAACAGATACTCTCTACAATGTAATATCCTTCCGAATGCCTAATTTATTTATTATCAAACTCCCAACACATGTTGTCAACACTCTTAAGCATATTATTATGATTATACCTTGATTAATTTACTGGAAATTGTATACAAAATCCTTACCAGTTATTTTTGGCTCGCTATAATCAAACCCATATAAAATCAGTGAATGGCTTTCACCAATTGTACAGCCAGTAAGTGCAGTAAATACAATAGCATATATCTTAAGAAGTTTGTACCCCTTGACCCCAAAGCATAATTCAATATTTCCTTGTTTGTCTCTGGGGTTTTATTGGTGGGGAGATTCAAATAAAATTTATAAAATATTTCAACCTATACTAAAGGGCTTTTTTTACTTACATGTATAGCTTTAGAGAAAATATAACACTATTCCCATATAGGTTGGGCATTTTGGCTCACAACATGATTGATTTCAAACCTTGAAGGCGAGTATCTTTGATTCTGGCAGTACAGGATCACGTAATCTTTTCAAGTAATAAGTGACATGCAGCTGGGTCCCTCTGCCATGCGACTGTTGAAATGTCACATTGTAAGCTGTCTTGCCTCTTATTAACCTACTTTATGTGGCCTGTAAGCTATTTAGAGAATTGCCTGACAGAGGAAAAACTTTGTTATTTTTGCACCCAGGGCAAACTGTAAAGCTCTGGGTCCTGTGTAATTTAGCGGTCCTGTGACCAGGGCAGCTTAGCACCAACCTCGGTGTCTGACTCACCTACTGTTAACAGGTTGTTTTCTCAGCTCAGACAAAAGTCCTGATTGTATTAATGGGTTCTTCTCTGCCACATACAGTTTCCAGTGACCAATTACTGTTTAGCAAATTAACCCTTTAGCGGTTATACTAGTGCTTGAATCTCTGCCTGACCAGTTTCTTGGGTACAGCATGTAAGCTGTAAAATGCAAAAGAAATGGCTATTTGTGCATTAACATACATCCAGTACATTCCTCTTGATTACATTTAAAGCGTAAATGAGAAACTTCTACAGGCTTATTAAAACAAAATGGCAATTTATTTGGGGCTTGCAGATTTAAGATCAATGTATCTAGATTGGACACTATACCTCCATCAGTGCCACATTCAGAGTGAGTCACAATTTCCGGGTGCTGACATGTTCTCCCGTTTTTGGTGTGCAATGTCTCACTTGTCACCAAGTTTCTAAAACGTGCAAACACTATAATCCAGCTGCTTGTGTTATGTATGTAAATAGATCATTTCACTTGTTCTTTCCTTCTGCAATGACAACACCGAATAATAAATTAATCAATGAGAGTGTCTTCCTGCATTCAAACTTCCACTCTATACAATTCTTAATACCACAACCAATACCTCTTTCCAATCACTGGCTTATTACACTTTAAAAATGCCTTGAATGTTAAGCATACTATACAGAAATATTTGTTTTGTTTTGTTTTGTTAGGTTTGTATAAAGCTTTTGTTGTTTTGATGGAAAAAAAAACGTGTTAATGTTGCTTTATCCTTTCAAATACCTTTTTAGGATCTTTTCTTCTCCCAATGGAGGACTTGTGAAATTGATATGATTATCTCTACACTAGCACTGGGCTGTGAAAATGACTGATCTCAAGCTATTTAATTTGAGTCATGCGACATATATTGCATAAAATATGTCCAACTCTGGTTGCTACTAATGCACTGCTCTCCACCATTTGAGACAGTTTATTGTAAATTGGATGTTTAGCACTGTGGACCCATTAATGGCTTTGGAAGAAAATCATTTTTATAAGAGCCAGCCTATATGTTCATGTTGATAGTCCCATTGTGTAATTTATGGGGTGAATTGAAGTATATAGGAGAATGGGATTTGTCCGAATGAGCTTTTGTTCCATTAGAGTAGAACTGAATTTTATATAATTATAAGATAGGAACTTGCCTTAGAACTTGACTGTACGAACAGTAGGGATTTATTCACTAAATGTTATGAGTTGACCGTGTCTACATTTTACTGTAGCATAATTCATAACCTCAGTTACTTTTATTTTTTTAATAGTGGGTACAAACCATCAAACTAATACTGACTATTAACTTAGCAAAATGTTCTTTACTATTTATATCACCTAAAAACACACTTACCTGCACTATTTCCAAGAGGTAGGTCGATAGATAGATAGATAATCAGTAATTCCACTTGTGACTGAATGTGTTCTATACTTACAGGAACACTCCAGTTTAAGAATGATATGTGTTTGTAATGTTTGAATGGTTTTGTTTCTTTGTAGATTTAGCACCCCCAACCAAAAAAATGTAAATAACTTAAATCTTAAATAGTGATGTCCTGAACTGTTCGCCGAACGGTTCGCTGCGGACTCCAGTCAGCTGACACGTTTAAGCCAATCAGCAGCAGACCCTCCCTCCTAGACCCTCCCACCTCCTGGACAGCATCCATTTTGAAGCTGCATTCTTAGTGAGCTGTCCAGGAGGTGGGAGGGAGGGTCTGCTGCTGATTGGCTGGAATGTGTCAGCTGACTGGAGTCCGCGGAGAACCGTTCGGCGAACAGTTCAGGACATCAGTACTCTTAAATAGTGGTAGGACGGTCTGCAGCTGGCCCACCTTAGTTAGTAATGATCTCCCGGTCAATAAAATGCTTCCTATAGAGAAGCATTCGAACCCAGGACCCACGTGCAGCCAGTAATTCTTCTAATAGAGAAACATTGAAACCAGTACTTCTCTATGGGGTACCCTCACTTCTGCTTCGAAAGCTCAAAGAAGAGGCTACCTGCTTGACAGGCTAGAGGAGTTACCAAGGGAGATGATAAAATTGCCAATTTGTATTGAAATTTTGCTTTTTTTTTTTTTTAACTATCAGACATGTACATAACAGTGTTAGTTTTGTCGACTAACAATTTTAGTCAACTAAAAGTTTTTTAGATTTAGTCGACTAAAACACTTCAGATGACTAAAATACAACTAAAACTAAAATGAAATTTTAAAAATGAAAAACTAATGTGGCATTTTAGTCAAAATGTGGCACCAAAAAGGGGCTGGGGAAGGGGCAAAAGAGACTTTAACTAAACCCATTAGATGTTAGTCTTGTTGACTAAAATCTACTGGAGATTTAGTCGACTAAAACAATTCAAATGACCAAAATACAACTAAAACTAAAATTAAATTTGCCACCAAAATTAACACTGGTTTATAACCCTTAAAAAAAATTCAGCTAGCTAATATACTTTAAAGGGATACTTTAGTCACCAGAAAAACTACAGCTTATTAAATTTTGTTCTGGTGAGTAGAATCATTACCTTCAGGCTTTTTGCTGTAAACACTATCTTTTCAGAGAAAATGCAGTGTTTACATTACAGCCTAGTGATAACTTCACTGGCCACTCCTTAGATGGCTGTTAGAGATCCTTCCTGGGTCATGGCTGCCTAAAATGCATGCAAACATTCAGTATCTCCATCCTCTGCATGCAGACACTGAACTTTCCTCATGTAGATTAATTGATTCAATTTATCTCTACGAGGAGATGCTGATTGGCCAGGGCTGTGTTTGAATCATGCTGGCTCTGCCCCTGATCTGACTCTTTGTCAGTCAAAGCCAATCCTATGGAGAAGCACTTTGATTGGATCAGGCTACCACTTCTGATGATGTCAGTAGACTGCTGGTTTTTCTGAGTCAAACAGCATGCAGATCTAAAGCTTCAGGCTTGAATACAGTAAGATTTTGCTATATTTATGGAGGCATGAGGGGCCCAGGGGGGCTAGATGGTGGTTTTAACACTATAGGGTCAGGAATACATGTTTGTGTTCCTGACACTATAGTGACCCTTTAAGGGTCTGAAATGTTTCTTTAAATGTAAAAGTCAGATATGGCATTGTAACGAGGGAAGCCCATTTAGGAACTTGAGCTGTATGTTTGAAACAAAGGAAATGCTTCAATCCAATGAACAAATGTCATAGTAGGTTAGTGGTTATTGTATGTTTTACTTGGTGTAATAAAGCAACTTTTAGCTTTACAAGGCAACATTTTAATGACAAATCTCAGTTACATTTTTTTCTAGTTAATGTAATTGGAGCAGTATGAAACTCATTGGGCTAATCTTTAGGCACATTCTTGAATCCAACCACTAAATAACCAATACGTTAAGTGTGCGAAATCAGTCCTGTGATACATTGTTAGAAAGCAGGAACACACTCAGACATGCTTGCCAATAGAACCAAGTAGATGATCAAAACATGTTTGGAACTGTGAGGGAAAAGAAAATCTAAACAATCTCAATGCAAAACTCTCAATTAAATCTACACATCCTAGGCTACCAACAAATACTAAACAGTAGTAGTGTAGTAAACAAACACTTCATTGTAAGAAACATGATGGACACACTGGATCAATATGAGCCCTGCTCAAGCCAGTTTACAATCTAAAATATGCTATTACATCCTTTAAATCCCCACTAAGAAAAGTCAACCTCTATCTGTAATAAGATTATGTCCGCTGTAAACCTCTAAGTGGTTGATGTACACTTTATACCAAAACTAACATATTTCATTAATGTTGGTGGCTTGTGTGTTTTCCTCAGTCTCACCATGTACCAGCATCCATTTTTAGGATTTTCTAAGAGTTATAGTAGAAGACATTCTTGCCATGGTATTGCAAAAGAGAGATGCCCAGACAGGAAATCTCCAGATGTTTCAGGAATACAACTTTCTTAAAGGAAGCCAAAGCATCATAAAAATGCAGTCCTTCTTACAGCTATCTTTTGGGCACTCCCCTTTTTAAAGAGTTTTTCTTTGTAACGTATTTTATTGCAGTTCTTTCAGCATTATAAATCCAATAAGTAATATGAAGGGGGAGAAACTTAGGAGCAATGCATTGCCACCTATCATTATTTATTTCTCTTCATGCACCCTTGTGTGTGTGCTCCTCCATGCCCATCTTGAGTATGCCCCTCTTATTTCCCAATATAGTGTGCAGCACTCTCCTATGCCAATCATAGTGTGCCCGACTCATGACTCTTCTTGCATGCGCCCATCTCTATACCCCCATTCTGTATCTCTCTACATGCCGTTGTGTGTTTCAGACTCCATGCCCACTTGTGTGTCTCTCCAATGCCCCATATGCGTCTCACGATCTCCAGTTACATCCCTCCACCTTCTGTAGCGTGGCTGAGCTCCCTGTCCAACCCTGATAGTCTAGTCCATAACAGCCTTGCTCAGTGCCATCTGGAGAAAGGTGTAGTTTGCGTTTAGAGGGAAGCCTCACTTACACTGCACCACATTCACTTGTGTGTAGCACTTCTACCTGAGGCACACACTGCATGCTGGTAGGACCCTGCAAGTGAAGTTCCCTCTATGTGTGCTCTGTACACTGTCACACAGGTCACACACCCTGAGGCTGGCCCTGTCAGTAAGTGCTAAATTGCTTGGACTATAAATCTTGATTATAAACAGCTGATTGTCTGCAGCTTGTCAGCTTAGTTTTATGGCTAGCTCCTCCCCCATTCTATAGGATTATTCAATGCATTGTTCCTTCTCTAATGAAGAATATAATTTACTATTCTTTCAGTCGATTTTGAATCTAGAATCTGGATTTAGAGGATATCCCCAGTAAAAAGATTGCCTTCACTAATATTGGTTTTGTATTGATTCCTACTTGTCTGAGATATGTCCTAAAATGGCCTCTTAGGGCATAATGTCAAACTTCGGTCAAAGAGTTCGGTATGTGTCTCTTTATAGAGTATTAGAGTATCAGTACTTGCTTTGTGGAAGTAAATCTAGTTTAATCCCAGCTGTTCATGTTTGGTTTATAATGTGATGCTCTGCATAGATTGTGCCACAATACCAATATAGGTCGTTAATGTGTGATTGACCATGATTTTCCCTAGATTTGAAATTGCTAATATTATTGTATAGTATGCTTACTGTTGGGTTCTAACTGCTTATAGTTATATTTTATTTTGAAGCTGTAAATGTATTTACTTTATTCACAAAACACTGAATATAGCCACGTTGGATCATTTTTCCAGATCAGGTTTTTTTTTAAATTTACTAGAATTTACTGTTTGAATAAACCCCCTTTTGTTATGCTGTCAGTTGATCACTAAGTGGAACAAAAAGCAACAATATTACTTAAAAAACATATTTAATCTGTAGCTCATAACTTGTTGTATGTAAACTGTATGAAAACTAATGTTGGAATTGATTTATAAGGTTTATATTATCTATCCCTAAATTCGCTCTTTGGACTTGGCCTTTTTATAAACCTGTATTTCTCAGTCTGAGCTTTTCTCCTGACAGCTTTTTGTCTTTAGGCATCACTGCACTTTTGGATGCCCTCTGTCTGCTGTCTCGATATTTGGTTTTCTGTGTATTTATTTTGCAGCTCTGATCACTAACCAGAGTTACTTGAAGCATGAAAGACATGTATAGCTCTTATTGATCTTATTGATATATGTAAATCTGAAATCTAAGACCTGGCCAACTTGAGTCTTTGGACACGTGTCATTTTACAGAGTGAGTTAATCTCATAATTTTTATACCATTCAGGACCAGGTTTTGAAAAAAAATCCTTACTGTGCTTATCCTGTCCTGTCATTGGTCCTGAAGGGGTTGACCGTATATACTTGTATTTAGGAGTGACCGTATATACTTGTATTTATGTGCCTGAACTCTATGGTTATATTTGTTTCTTAACTAGCTTGACACTTCAGAAGACCTCTCTTGATTCAAAAAGTCTAAAAATACTGTAAACCTCCAAACCTAAGACAATGATTAATGTTGCACTATAAATTATGTATAGAAGTTGTGACAAGTTAGAAGAAAAGTAAATAATGAAAATTGTTCATACAAAATCTTCTAGACCATATGGATCAAAATACTGAAACATATAAACAGAAAAATCTTCATAGGGCAATATGAAAATCATATAAAATGTGAGAAATGTGTACAGAAAAAGGCCCACTCACACTATGTAGAGCAGGGGTTCTCAACCTTGTCCTCAAGGACCCCCTACCAGTCCAGGGTTTAGGGATTACCTGGGTGTGTCTAAGGTGTTTAGAAAAAGAAAAAAAAAACACCTTAGAGTCTAAGGTGTTTTTTTGATGGTGTCTGTAATCTTGGGTGATGTATTTCCATCTGCTTGTAAATCCAGAAGTGACGTGTCTGTATGAGCCAATGGTGAAAACAAGCCGCCATATTTGAAAAGGGTATCAGTCAATACAGACACAATATAAACTCAGGGCAATGTACCTACCTATAAAGAAGGGATAAATAAAGGTGATATAAATGAATATAACATATTTAATACGTAATAAATACATCTAATGCAAGAATAACCACTATTCTACTAGGTAGCTGCGACAATGAGGAAATGTTATAGCTAAAATACTTTTTTCAATATTTTGATCACTTATAAGAAATCAATAATAGTTATTAACTCATTGAGCGTTTACACATAGCTTATAAACTATAAGACATCACGGATTTGGAATGGGAAGAAAAAATTTCTGCAGATTTAATTCTGCATGTAACCCTTGTGGATGTAACGTTTTTAATAAGAAATATGCCCATTCCATCTCCGCTCTGTCTAATCTATTAATGATATGATCACCCCTCCAATGCTCGGTATAGATTTTAAAACTTGTGAATTTTTGCAACTTGGGGTCATTATTATATACACTGAAATGGGCTGATACGCTGTGATTTTTATAACCATTTTCTATATTCCAACAGTGTTCTCCAATTCTTACCATTATCCTTACAAAATTGCTTCAATGTGTTTATTGTTCCAATAGCTATAAATAAACAAATTACTATGTATTTTGTCAGTATATCCATTGTCTGTCTAGGCAGGGTAACACAGACCCCATTAGCTGGCCATAGTGCTATGCAATTAATTAAACGAACATTTTAGCATATACAGGTTATTATGGTACCTGGAAATTGTAGAATTACAGTGGATCTTTTTGACTGTAGCAGTACCATCCACTTGGAGGTGAGATTTCAGCATTGACTGGATTGTACGATTGCATTCATTTCTAATATATTAGAATAGGTTACTAGGCTAAATACAGAGGTAGTTTCATTTGTATTCCACACACTAGGATATTTCTGCAAAGAGCAACCTCCAGCTATGCCCTGCAGCAGTAGAGATGCACACTGATAAACACAAGGTGCTGGGCTGCCTATTAGAAAAGTGAGTCAGGCTGTATGTCATTATGCTGGTGCTAGTTTTATGCATGGCACACCAAGAATGGAATAATCCGTATATGATTGTGAAAAAAATATTGGCCCCATCTGGTAAACATAGAAATTTAATTTCTACATCCTGCTTGGGAAATTGTGTAAATTAAACTAATTGTCTGATACATTAATACAATTTCTCTTTTGAAGACACAGTCTCCAGAATTGGACACAATATTCCATTTGAGCAATGGTATTATGTTTTAAGAATCTTAGAATGTTTGACATTGTCAATATACAGATCTGAGATACAGTATATGCATCTACCATTGCAGGTTAAAGACCAGTAAAAAGCTGAATGTTTCCTGATCACTATGACTCTGTTTTATAGTGACAGAAGCCAGCTCCACCATGAATATTGTCACTCTGCCAGCATCACATCTTGAGTCTAGGAAATGAGAGCCTGTGCAGTGGCTTAGTGGAGATTTGGCAGGCTGAGTGCATCAGACTCGGGCAGGAGACCTTGGTGCTTTTCCCAGTGCTGTCAGCCGGGATCATTACAGTGCTACTGGCAGACAGTTAGGTCTTGACATCCCAGGCGATGGGATTGACTTGAAGTGTGTGTTCTGCTCACTGGAGAAACATAGCTTGGAGTTAGTAAAATTTTCATCCTAGATTGTAAGCTCATATGAACAATACCTTAATTACCACGTGTTTTTGATCATAATGCTTGCCAGTTATTTCCGGTTTTATTTCCCCACAGCAATACTGTAAAGAAGTGTGATACATTGGATCTATAGCATTTACATTACTGCAACAGCTGCATTTACGAGCAAGACTATCAGACATTACTGTATGCCAAAGCTCTGAGCTGGTAAATGGTGCAGGATATCTTTTCCAGACAGTGAAATGATTACTCCAGTGACCGATAAACACAAATTTGCAAATCAGGTTGAATTTACTTTTAGGAATGAGTCCGTCATTGTCATGTAGGAGATGTAAAGATTTAAGTGTTTGTTGCTGCCATCATTCATTCAGGTCCTCTCCTCCTCTTGAGATGCCGAGAGAAGTGCTGTGTAGAGAAACGTTCTTCCAACATTAACTTTCTGTAAACAGGATTCCAGTGGAAAGCAGGCCAGTGACCCGAATTGCATTGCTGGTGCAGCCCAAAGGGGCCCCCAGATCGGCCTGTTATAAATGCAGCTCACTGAGTGTGGGTCATGCAGGGAGCATTGTTTCAGCTCTGTATGATGTGTTTCTCTTCCAAGTCACAAACCATGATGCTTTTCAACATGATCCACCTTTTCATAATGAATATATATGGTATAATATATTTATAATATTATATATAACATTTTTCTATGTAAATTATTTTCATTTTAGCAAGAAGGGCACAGATCACAAAGGAACATTTTGTTTTCAAGACGTTCAAGCTTATAGATGCATAAGTAAGATAAGCACATAAAGTGCATACCAGAGTAAGACCAGGGATCTAAATCTTGCAGAGAAATTTATGGAATTATATGTAACACTTATCTGTTTAGATTATTGCTTTCTTTTGATTAAAGGAACACTATAGGGTCGGGAACACAAACATGTATTCCTGACCCTATAATGTTAAAACCACCATCTAGCCCCTCTGGCCCCCTCTTGCCCCCCTAAATAGAGTAAAATCTTACATGTACTCAAGTCTGCAGCTGCTGGCTCTGCCCCTGTCTGCCTCTGAACTGCATCTGACCTCTGACAAAATCAGAAGTGGTGGTTTGAGCCAATCACAATGCTTCCCCATAGGATTGGCTGAGACTGTCAAAGAGTCAGATCAGGGGCAGAGCCAGCACAGGTCAAACAGAGCCCTGGCCAATCAGCATCTCCTCATAGAGATTAATTGAATCAATGCATCTTTATGAGGAAAGTTCAGTGTCTGCATGCAGAGGGTGGAGACACTGAATGTTGTGATGCACACTAGGCAAGACTGCCCAAGCCATCTGAGTAGTGACCAGTGAAGTTATCACTAGGCTGTAATGTAAACACTGCATTTTCTCTGAAAAGACCGTGTTTACTGCAAAAAACCTGAAGGTAATGATTCTACGCACCAGAACAAATGCAATAAGCTGTAGTTGTTCTGGTGACTATAGTGTCCCTTTAAAGAGAGAAGACGGTGAGTAAGGAGAATACAGTTTCAGGTGAAGCAGCAGGGAGACAGTGGTTAAATGGTGGGTGCTGAGAGATAATATGGGGAGGAAGTACATTAATTAAATCCCAGCCATTTCAGGCTGTACTCTGTAAGATTCTTCATTATTACGGTACCTGTCTATTGTGCTAGTTACTGAGAAAGAAATTGTGTGAGAGACAAAGTGGAGATATAATACAATTGTTCAATGCAGTCATCCAAGATACTCACACTGAGCCTGGTGTGTTAGGAGTCTCTTAAATTTCTCCTGGGGAAAAGTGCAGGAGAGTATACTGTGCAGCTGCAGCTGTTTCTCTGCTGCTATGTGGACACAACCAGGTCTATCTATTCACAAGTGCCTCAATTTAATATCTTGAAAAACGTCTTCAGATAATTACAATCTGTAAGAAAAACTGTTCAAACGATTTATCTACAGAAGTCACCATTAAAGTGTATAGGAATTCATGTATATAAATAATTTGAAATGTTTTTCTTAGAGATTGTGATCATTTGATGAGCATATCTAAATATATTAAACCAAGGTAAGTATTGAACAATGGACTTGATGTACAGATTTGTGAAAAAAAATTCTGCTTTTCACCAGAGGCAATTTTAGCAGAATTTACTAATTTGCCATTTGGCTAGCTGTTAAAATTATAAGTGTCCCCAATCCTGGGTTTGATCCATGTTACCCCAAGTCCCCTTAACCGTAAACAATATCCAGACCCTAAATCTTGCTGAATCCTCACTCCTACCTTAGCCGCATGTAGATTGTTCTTTGATAGAGCAGGGAGTTCAGCTGCTCTTATCATTCTGTTACACTTTTGTTGCAGTTCCACTAAAGCTATTTGCAAATGAATCTCGCTGATGCACATTTGGTGGGATCTCAGTTTGGTTAATAGTGGATAAATAGAACTCAGATAACGTCTAATAGCTGAATTGAAGAGAATTGAGCTAAATAAAGGTAACCACATTTTCTATAGCCTATTCAGAATTCAGTGAATATACCTACATTTATAGATTATCTAATAAGCTCTAGTGTAGGCTCCATCACTTCTTAGGGAGACAGCATTACGTTTAAGGACAAATACTGACTAGTACTTTCCTTCCAGAATTTTGTTAGCTATCACTGTTTTTCTGGATGCATCTGTGGTCCTGATCACAATCCACTGCTGGTGTACAATCAATAGTGTTTTATGGACTGCAGTCTGGATGGTTTGTGTGTGTTCAGTGTAAAATGTGCAATCATTATCCCAAAATTCCACAACTGTTTTATGCCAGTGATATCACCAAAGTTAGAAATTGTTATTGACTTAAACCAGACTTAAAGGACCACTATAGTGCCAGGAAAACAAACTAGTTTCCCTGGCACTATAGGGTCATTAGGGCCCCCCTCCCGCTGGGCTGAAGGACTTCAGCTACTTACCTTTCTCCAGCGTAGGGGTCCCTCCCTGGTGACCTCTCCTTCCCCTGCCGACGTCCGATTCGAATGCGCATGCCCGGCATTCAAACCGCCATTAGGAAAGCATTACTCAATACTTTCCTGTGGACATCCAGCATCTTCTCACTGTGATTTTCACAGTGAGAATCGCGGAAGCAGCCTCTAGTGGCTGTCAGTGAGACAGCCACTAGAGGCTATATTAACCCGGCAATGTAAACATAGTAGTTTATCTGAAAATGCTATGTTTTCAGCTGCAGGGTTAAAACTAGAGGGAACTGGCATCCAGACCACTTCATTGAGCTGAAGTGGTCTGGGTGCCTATAGTGGTCCTTTAACTTCAGTTGTCACTGTTAATCTCAAGGTTAATATGCCAAGATTGCGAAGTTAACATTAAAATGGGTCCATCTTGCAAAGCTCTGGACTGCCTATTTGACTCATTTTACAGTGCAGTGCACTGGCGGATCCAGGGGGGGGGCAACGGGGCAATTGCCGCCCCCGAGAAATCCGCCGGTCTCCCTCCCCTGCCAGCAGCACATGCAGGTGCTATCCCTGCAATGTGCCTGCGGACCGGGGGGGAGATCAGAGATCTCCCTCCCCGGTCCGCAGGCACTGTGCTGGCAGCCGGCAGGGGAGGGAGAGGGAGGACCCGGAGCTCAGTCTCCTCCGGGTCCTCCTCTCGCGAGATTTGAAGCGTTGCCGCGGTTACCACAGCAACGCTCCAAATCTCGCGAGAGTGAACTCTAGCCCGGGAGCGCGGGCTAGAGTTCACTCTGACCACCTGACCACCAATGAATCCCCACTGGGACCACCAGGGATCGAAATATGTCCCCCCTCCTCCCCAGTAAAGGTAAGAAGGGAGGGGGGACATAGAATAATATTTATTTTAATTAAATAAAAAAATATTATACTATAAAAAAAAAAAGCCACCCTACCCTGATCACACACACACACACACATAGCCCCCATACTGCCTCCCCCCATACACACATACTGCCCCCCATACACACATATTGCCCCCCATGCTGCCCCCCCATACACACATACTACCCCCCCATACACACATACTACCCCCATACACACATACTGCCGCCCCATACACACACA
>OW240917.1:139851271-139966986 GCA_933207985.1 Pelobates cultripes
ACTGCCCCCCATACACTCATACTGCCCCCCATGCATACATACTGCCCCCCATGCACACATACTGCCCTCATGCACACATACTGCCCTCATACACACATACTGCCCCCCATACACACACACTGCCCCCATACACTGCCGCCCCATACACACACTTTGCCCACATTCACACACACACTGCAACTGTTACACACACATACTGTCCCACACATACACTGCATCCCTGACATACACTGCCCCCCCCACTCACACACTACAACCTTCACACACACACACACACACACACACACACACTGCTCACACACTGTCCCCCTCACACACACACACACTGCACCCCTTACACATTGCACCACTCACACACACCACTGCTCCTATGCCCTACTACTGCCCCATTTCCCAGCAGACCTCAGGTAAGTTGTCAAACTGTTCTTAAACGGTTTGACTACTTACTCTAGGAGGGGGTCCCGGCACTATTGACACCATAACCACTACACTGAGCTGTAGTAGTTATTGTGTCTGGATTATTTCTTTAAATAATCTACAAGTGCCCCTCCCGAGATCAGGCTCTGGATCCGCCACTGGTGCAGTGGTGATAAAAGATGCAATTAACCTGTTGTGTTCTAAATCAACATTGATATGTGGGTGTTATGCTTATTCAAATTGGGCATTTTTTTGTACATTCTATTTATGTATTGTTTGTTTGATTAATTTTGCTATGTTATATCATACCTCTCAAGATTGGGAGGTATGAAACAGATACGGGAAAGCGGGCCTGAGAAGGACTCCTGAGTGATGTGACTTTCCGCCCATAAAGGCCCTAAACCCTTTTTTTTTTTTAAAACAGTTCTACTTTATTTGTTTTAATTAAATGGCCACGGCCCCCACATATCATGCAGTGCCCTCTCCCCCTCTTGTGCCCCCCAATTAAAATTGAAAAAAATGGGTCAGTATGTGTGTAAGTGCTTGAACTCCAAGAGAGATACCTCTCTTCTCGTGACCTCCCCTGTACCCGATGGATAGGCAGCCTTCTCAACCACCACGGATCTGATTGTGCCACCCCCTCCCTGCAAGGTAAGATCAGGGAAAGGGGATTATTAATTTTTATTTAATTTTTTTTAAACCATTATTAAGTAAAAATTGTAAAGCTCTTCCCTATGCCACTCTCTACACCCCCCTGAACACAGTACACCCTTACAGACCGTGAACCCCCCACATACAGTACACTCCCACCGACACAGAGTACACCTTTGCATACACACACAGTGCACCCCTCACACACATCATCTCTTCACCCACATACACACATACACACTTCTCCACATACCTTCACCCCCCCACACACACATACATGCTTCACCCCATTACAAACCAAATCTCATATATATATATATATATATATATATATATATAGTAACAAACCACCTCTTTTACAGGTATAATTTTGTCACAGATCTTACTGTAACCACAGCCTTCTAGGGTAATCAAAGTCCAGGACACATCCCGTTTGGTTTTCCTTTTTATTTGACAAGAAAACAGGTGCTTTAAATAATAATAAACAAAACAAAATTTCTTGCTCTTACTAGACAGAAATAACTATCTGTAATTGTGTGGCTTTCCCACTTACCAATTTTCAAAAAAAGAAATAGATTTGCAATAAACACAGTTGTTCTCTCTCATTCAGCTCTCCTAGCTGGCTTTTTCTCCCTCATTCTCCCACACACATTTTGACAGACATACAGTGACTGAGACACACACATTTTCTCACACACTCTCACACTGCTATTTTTTATTTAAATCCACCCAGACTCCCTACCTGGCATCCAGTGTGTCTCCTCTGTCTTCCTGCAGTTTCTTTCTGCTCCCCTGCTCACTCTCTGTAGTGATGCTGGAGCCGGAGTGATGTCATGTCACTAAAAGGCCAGCAAGGGAACATGGAGGAATTACAGGAAGGTTACTGCTGCCTCCATGCTCCCCGCGGGGGGCGACTTTAATGTTTCCTGCGTGGCTTAGCAAAGGGCTGACAAATGCCAGGCCAAAATGTCTAGTTGCCATGGGCTTTATAATTGCCCCCCTACTTATGTCCCAGACCCCTTATGTGCCCCCCTAAGTATGAATCCTGGAGAGGCCACTGGATACCGAAAGCGTTAATGCCATTTGCTAGTTCTTCCTTAAATTGTGTATAAAGAGTAAATAATGGCTCCTAAGCATAGTCATATGAGTGATAACTCCGATGGTAAGCAATCCAGAAATTCTGTTTTGTTAGAAAAGTAGTTTAGAGTTATAAAGAGGTATTAGAGAGGTTACATAGCTAAAAAGAGACTCGTGTCAATCAAGTTCAGCCCTCATTACAAATGTTTTTGCTGTTGATCCAAAAGAAGGCAAAAAACCTAGTCTGAAGCACTTCCAATTTTGAAACTAGGAAAAAATTCCTTCTTGACCCCAAAATAGCAGTCAGATGTCTCTTTGGATAAAGCAGCTATTACCCCACTAATTAGAAAATATATACCTGTATGTTATGTTTTTGCAAGTATTTATCCAATTGCAGTGTAAACATCTGTAATGACTCTGACAAAGCCACCTCTTCAGGCATATCCTTATTGCTCTTACTGTAAATAAACCTTGTCTTTGTCTTAGATGAAATCTCCTTTCTTCCAGCCTAAATGTGTGACCTCGTCTCCTATGTATAGCCCTGTTTATGAATAGATTTCCAGATAATGGTTTGTACTGGCCCCGAATATATTTGTATAATGTTATCATATCCCCTGTTAGGCGCTGTTTTTCCAAACTAAAGAGATTTAAATTTTTTAACCTTTCTTCATAACTAAAATGCTCCATTCCTTTTATCAATTTTGTAGCTTGTCTCTGCACTTTTTCTAGGTGAAAGCATTGCATGTATCAATAAAAATAATAAATCATTAGGATGAGGCCTTATCTTTTTCTCAGCCACGTATCAACAACTTTGTCTTATTAGGCAACCCCTAACTATTTGGTGATTTATTTATATTTTTATTAAAATTAATAAAATGTATTATTATTAAAAATGGTAAATTGTAATACGGTATTTGTGATATAAAAATACACCGCCTCATGTTATATAAGGCAGTTTTGTGTTCTAATTATGGTTACTTAGCAATAGAAGAAAAATAATTCAATACATATTTGCATTATAGTCTGCATTAGATTATCAATCTAATGATATATAACATTGTGGCATTATTCTAAAGAAGACTGATTGCCACAAGATTTCCACAATTGTGGTTACTAGTGTATATAATATTATATAATATAAAAAGTTAGATGTACCATAAGTTGAGGAGTCAAATTTGAAGGTTTTGTCTACCGTCTCCACAGCCCTGTATGACAGTTAGGTGGCTGCTCATCTTTAAGTGATCACTCTTGATAGCTGTTCATTATCTTTACTGAGTAAGTAATTTGCAGCAAAAATGTTTAATATACTTACAGTAATTTAAAAACCCACTTATTTCAATTAATTACATATTGCTGAGAATTATATTGCTGTTTAGCTTTGCGATCTACTAATGTACACCAAACATTCTGCGCTAAATAGGGGAGTAACATAGGCTTGGGTATTTGGGTCCCTAAAACTGTCCTTCCAAAAAAGGGTCATCTATAAAATGATATATGTAAATGCCACCTACCTTCAGTGTGGTTTAGTAGACAAGTGCCTATGAGCGTTAATGCATTTCAGTTACATTAGTTATCTGTTAAAGGACCACTATAGTGCCAGGAAAACAAACTCGTTTTTCTGGCACTATAGTGTTAATAGGTCCCCCCCCCCACCCTCATGGCCCCCACCCAACGGGCTCTAGGGGGGAGGAAGGGGTTAAAGGCTTACCTTTCTCCAGCGCCGGGCTCCCTCGGCATTGGGGACTCTCCTCCCTCTTCCGCCAACTTCTCAGTCAGTCCATAGGAAAGCACTCTCAATGCTTTCCTATGGACGCTGGCCTGGATTAACCCTAATGTAAACAGCAGGCAGGGTTAACGCTAGATGGACCTGGCACCCAGACCACTTCATTGAGTTGGCACCCAGACCACTTCAAGTGGTCTGGGTGCCTATAGTGGTCCTTTAAGGGATGTAGAAAAAGTTGCCAATAGAAAGTGCAGTGGGGTTTAGTCCACTTAACTGAATTGTAGAAAACTGACAAGGGAACTGATTTTTTTTTGCAAAAATGTAAATATGGAAAAGTAGCGGCGTTGCAGAATTTTGGCCAACATTTTGCATTTCATGTGTCAGTGGGTAAATCCTCATGTCTTTATATATCTGTGTGCAAAGACCAAATTAAAGCATGGCGTGCGTTCCTAATTATGATGTTTAAAATCTGGTTTGAAAACAGTTTGACTCCTTACAGTGGGTGGGGTGTCGGTAAACTCCTGGTACCAT
This sequence comes from Pelobates cultripes, assembly GCA_933207985.1. NCBI lineage: Eukaryota > Metazoa > Chordata > Amphibia > Anura > Pelobatidae > Pelobates > Pelobates cultripes. The sequence continues at coordinate 139,855,671 of OW240917.1, forward strand.
AACAACTACAGTGCGTCATAGTGGGTATGGTACTTGAAATGTTCCTTTAACTCTCTCCCCTCCCACATCAAGAATACCTTTTGCAGATCTCATATATGCAACTTTGTCTGTGAGGCTATGTCACATAACAAATGGGGCTTTTATCCTGTCTAATAAGCAGAGCTGTGTGTGCACGTGTGGCATTGTGAAAGGTAATTAGGGCTCCTTGTTCGAAGGCATATTGGAGCGCTATTCACTGATGCCAATGGAGAACAAAAAAATAAAAAGACTCCATAAAGATTAAAAACATATGCATCTATTATTGGCCTCTTCATCACGCTAATGGACAGCTTGTGAGAAATTTGGCTTCCTATCATTGGCACCAAGCACTAAATATCAAATAGACCATTGTTACTCCTTTTTTTAGATAAGTGGGATTTGGAGAGCACTGATAGGATGCTCCTTTTTATCTACAGAGCCCACACTGCTTGTAAAAAATATCCTGGGGAAATAAAAGGGAAGCAATTCTACACCAATCCTTTCATTACCTGTCATGACATCCTGTATGTTCACACCTTAAACTGTGGTTTCCGAGTATAATGCAATGGCCTTCAATACTTCCACAATGCTACACGTGTAGCTCAAATCGCTGCAGGGAAATGTGTGTGTGGTTAAATTCCCTCATTCTTAGACATTATTGATTCATTTAACACGGAGGGTAGAACGTTCAATAGAGGAGCACACACAGCCGTTGAATAATTATTTATTTTATATTTCGTAGACTAATTGTTAATTTCCTTTGTCTTATAACAAAGCAGAAATATATACTTGCTGCTAAGATGATGAGAGGAAAGCATAAACTGAAGCCTTGCATTAAGATGCCATAATGTAATTTGGTTATTTCTGTAAAAGCACTAACTCAGAATTCCAGAAGAATTATTAACCCACCATTGGGCTCAGCATTGACTGCGAAGAGTGAGTCTGGTTTTAAAGTAATGTTACTCTATACATGGTTACTTAGAAATAAAGCATCACCAGCCTGAGTGAGCAAATGAACATTAAGAAAAGAAAGAGTAATGAAGGGCAGAAGGAATGCATAAAGGCTTCCTTCTAAGGTGGTCCATGACACAAGGAGTTAGACGTTCAACCGCCTTAGTTAGGAATTAACAGCTATAGCATTTTCTTTCATGCTCCCAGATAGTTAACACAAAGCAATTAAAATTATTTATATAGTGCCAACATATTTCGAAGTGATGTACAATAGGTAAACAATAAACCGCTAAATTTTAACAAACCACGATTAACATAGTGGAACAGTAGGTGAAGAGCCCAACAAGATTACAGTCTAAAATAACCTGCATTGAAGGGACATTCTAGGCATCTAGGTAGATGTGGTGCCTGGAGCATCCCTGACATATGTTGACAGGTCAGTGTCAAATTGTTTTCAATCATTTAACCACGGTTCAGGGTCCACAGGCCACTTCCTCCAGGCACCCACTGGAACTACGGTAAAGACGTAGTTACACTCTGCCTTAGCTGTACCAACACATAGCAGAGATTGATGGGTGTGATAGGCCCACCAAATCACTACTGCCATTCACTGGTCAGGTTTATGGAGAAGTATCCGTTTCAAGTTTTTAGATAATTGTTAGAAAATGTAATAGTTTCCAGAGACTTTGAAGGTCATTTTAGGGGATGAATTTACCAAGTGTGTCGTGGTACTGTTAAAATTCTGATAATTCTTATTGGGAAAGATTGTATGGTAATGTTAGATTAAAGGGGTTGCAATTTGGTAATTGATATGTTATTGCTAAAACATGTATAACACACTCCGTTGTTTTTGTCCTTGTTAGTACATTGGAAGAAGCAAGGAGCAAGTGTTCTGGGTAGGTAAGGGATTGTTTTCAGCTCGCAGTGCTTTATTGAACTATTAGGGTGCAGTTTCTCTTTAAAAGTGCAGGCACAGCATATAATAATGTAAGCATCATTTCCATAAACAGGCTGTACGCTCTCTGAAGCACAAAAATGAGCATCAAGATATTTTTTTTTCCTCCCTGATTTCCTTACTGCATGCTTTGTATTTATTGCTCCCAGCCTGCCGATAAATGTAATTACATTTGAGTGGTAAGCATCTGTCCTCAGAGTCTGTCTGTCAGACGGTGTTGAAGATGCAGGGCCACAGGTGACATGTTTCTCGGTAAGTGAGGAAAATTGGCGTCTGACTGCAGTCCTCAGGATTTCATCCTTGTCAACGCGATTTTGTTTGAGTGCCAGCAAAAACTCATTTCCACATCTGAAGCTTGGTAAATGCAGAAAAAAAATGTACCTAATGTTTTCATTGTGTTTGCAGACGTGCAACTTGTTTTCCCTACCTTGAAGGAACCAATAAACAATAGATTAGAATGTTCATTTTTTTGAGTGCAGATTGCGCACTATTATTATTTTTTTGTTAGTGTACTGAATGGGGCATTCCTTGGTTTGAATGACTATCATTAGATTTGCTTGGCCTTGATTTTAACCCGACAAACTGTGTAGACTGATATTTAATGGATCATTTTTTCTCTCCATTGTGTTTAAATACAAATTTCCCGTGTTGGTTGTTTGATGTGAAGCCTCTGTTCTGCTGTGTTCAGACAGTCAAAGTCTTTTCTCGATTCCACCCAATGCCACACAACGTGACCCAGCCTGAATTATTTCAAAATTATTTCTGCAAGAGGGTGGGATGCGAGTTTATGTAAAGAAAAAGTGAACCCAACCTCAATTACAGAATATCTGTTTTATTCAAGAAGTCTTTGTTCTCTTCATGCAAAGCCCACTCTGTTCTCCTGCTCTGTTCCTTCTGCTGTTAAAATCTATACCCCGTCTTTGGTCCATTTCATCTTTTTCTAGATATATTTCTAGCACCTCTTCCTTGTGTACAGATTCTGTCTGCAACATTTGTTGAAATTATAATCATTTTTAATCGGCCTCTAAATAGCCACCATCTTTGTTCTTGAGGAATAGACCAACTTGTGCTCTTACGCTCTCAGACTTTTGAACATTTATCTTGTCACAAATATTGTTAGGCAAGGCCTATTGACTTCTTTAGCATCGTTGAGTTTTTAGTTTAGAAAAAGGAGAGCGGTGCTTACGCCAAGCCCAGATTCTTTTTTTTAGTCTACAGCCAGCCCTCTGTTAATCCTTTCACTAGCAGGGTGTATAACTTGATTTTATTTGTTTGTATTGTCTTACAATCATAGCCTTTCAAACTCCTGCACAAGTTTACCCACATTTTATCATGTTTTTTTTTTTTTTTTAAGCTTACTAGTGTGTTTATGACCATCTACTTTTACTGCCCCCCTTAAGATAATTCCAAAGCCTTCATTTTTCTAAACATGTTGTAAAAACCTTTTACAATACAGAAATCAACCACTTTATTGTAGCCATCTTCACATATGAACACTTCTCTCAGACTGGTCATTAAATATTCTTACCCTATATCAGTTATCTTCTTAGCTTTCATATATTTTAACACTTTATTTTCATATTACTAGAAAATGCATTTGCAATGCCCTTTTCTCTCAATTTCCCCCTTTACGGGTATATGTTTATTTAACTTTACTTTTGCCTTATGGTGACTGAATCACGTCAACTGTACTTTTACCTCATGTGCAATGCAATTAAACCCTTAATGCGAGTAGGCTGGGAGCTGGTCTAATAAGAATCCTCTTTAACATAAATTGCAAAAAGTTAGCTGGAACCATCATCTTCAATAAAATATCCAACACTTTATTCATCCCTTAGTGACTTAAAGAAACTGTTCCAGCAACATAAATCTGTTGCCCTTAAACAAGCAGGTGTAGCACAAAATGAACAATAGGTCTACGTGTTTCATACAAAGACTTTATCAAGACTGATAAAGTCTTTGTATGAAATGTGTAAACGTGTTGTTCATCTTGTGCTACAACTGCTTGTTTAAGAGCACTAGATTTATGTTGCTCGAACAGTTTCTTTAAGTCACTAAGGGATGAATAAAGTGTTGGATATTTTATTGAAGCTGATGATTCAGTGGGATTTGAATATCCTTTCTGGCCGGCATTGGTGTGAGTACATTTAAATACTTTGTTGCATAGAATTTTAATTGTAAGAGAGCTGTGTTTTCAGGAAGGTGTCTATATACACTTTTTAGTCTCTACGCGTAAATAACAATCTAATGGTGGGGATGACTTGCCTGGAGGCTAAAGTTTGTTCTTCTTCAACATACCTCCCAATAGCCAGACAGGCTATTCTAGGGATTCTGTTCCTCCTTCTTGGTTTAAATGGCTTCAACAATACTGTGGGCAGGGGTATTTCTGAGTGAAGCTGGGCCGAAGGGCTACTAGTTACCCTGGCATCCATGTATGCCACACTGACAGACGGGGTCACCAGTGACTGACACAGTGTCACTGCCCCACCTCCATCCTTTCATGTTGTTGCATTGTCAATGTTTGCATCTATGTCCTTTGTACAGAACTGCTGAAAAATGTTACTTAATAAATACTCTCAGAAAATTACAGATAACATAGTAACTATAAACATCAATAAAATAAAGCTTACTGGTTTATCACACCTTTTATCATTTGCTACCTAAAATTAATAGGCGTAGGTTTGTGGCTTGCCATCTTTTCACATCTTAAATTACAATTTGGGGTTGTTGGTCACTTAGTGTCTTAATATGTGCATTTGTGGTGAGGGGAGGCAGACTTTGAAATGTTAGTTGGTTAAAGGGATTCTACAAAGCCGTTTTCCTGACTCTATAGGATCCTACAGTGCCTGGCTCCCTCACTCTCCCCTCCTGCAGCGCTAAAGGGGTTAAAACATCTTTAGTCACTTACCTGAATCCAGCGCCGATGTCCCTCAACACTGGGTCAGGATCCACCCACGCTGCTAATGCTAATAGTGGTTGCGCTTGCATTAGGATTTCCCAATAGGAAAGTATTAATAAATGGTTTCCTATGGGGATTCCGGTGATGTTGGAAGTCTTCATGTATAGCATGAGGACGTCCAGCGTCATTTAGACGACCATTAATAAATGGTTTCCTATGGGGATTCTGGTGATGTTGGAAGTCTTCATGTATAGCATGAGGACGTCCAGCATCATTTAGACGACTAAAAGTGGTCTAAGCACCCAGAAGTTTCTCTAGTGGCTATCTGGTAGACAGCCACTAGAGGAGGAGTTGCCCCTACAAGGTAGTTAGTGCAGTTTCTCAGAAATTGCAATAATTACCACTGTAGGGTTAAGGGATATGGGATATTGCACCCCGACCACTTCAATGAGCTAAAGTGATCTGGGTGCCCACAGTGTCCCTTTAATAAATTTACTAATAAAATGATTTTGTATTATTAAAAGGCAATTGATGCAAGTTCTTTTCGCGAATCCCCGTGCTAGAGAGCTGTTCGTAAATCCGAGCCATTGTTAAAACAGGTCAGCTGTAAAATGAGGACTACCTGTTTATCAAAATATAACAAAGTCTTTCTATCGTTGTTTTTGATTGTACATTTACAATTATACTAAATGTTTACTGCTATGATCATTAATATTAGGATTATTCGTTGAAAGATGATAGGATGGTTTGTTGAAAGATTTGCTATCTCTTTAATACAAAATAAACCTTTAACTGGCTTTTAAGGGACACTCTAAGCAACAACACCGCATATAAATGGAGATTTGTTCAGGGTACTCCTTATTTCTGTAATAACAGTACCAAATGTGGATCCTGCAATGTTTCAAAACACAGGGGTCTATTTAGGATAAAGACCCCAGTGTGGGTTGAAAGGCTGCTTGGTCCACACTTAATCAGTGTAATAAACTCTAAACCTTTGCATAATTCTGGTGCTGTTGGTTCATTATTGCTACAATCTAGTAGTTGTGGCAACCAATAGAGGTACTTTCTTCACACTATAATGTTTTTTGTAGGGAAGCATTGCATTCAATGAGTTTTTTAGAGAAGCAGTGATTGGCAGAGCACAGTGATTTCTGTGCATGCGCAGCTGATCCCATAGTTCCCAATTCTCTATGTAAATGAAATTGTACCTTGGTTAACACAAGTGCCATTTATTACAGTGCTGCTAGTGTAATGTCAGGTAAGATAAGGTTAGGATTAGGGCTAGTTTTGAGTTTAAACTTCAGCATTTTTTATATGAGTTTTTTTTTTTTTTTTGCCCATTGATATTTTTATTTATCCCTTCCGATGTGTAATTTATTTTTTCCTTCTTTTAAGCAATTTCAATGAATACATTTATATAGAAATAATTCATTATTCTTTAATTCAAGGTATTAGCAAGCAGTGCTGGTTTTCAAATACTTGTTAACATTCACATAGCGTGCTGACCTTATTGGTTACAAAGCATTCTGGGATTTGCCCACATAAGAGTTATTTTTTCATTAGCCATACTTCACCCTTAAATTTCATATTTTACGTTCAAGGTTCTTTATCTGGTAAAAGACAAAAGATGAAATATGTGCACATACCCTGATATCACTTTGAGTGACGACATCACTGAATGAGAAACGGGGTGACAGCTGTATAAACTGACTCCTATCTAGCGGGAGAGAAGCCATATGTGTATATGTAACTTTAGTGTGATACTTTGGGTTACCTGCATCCAGCCTTAACGCTAGCCGTCTGTCATGTGTATGATAGATGGACAATTATCAGTGCTTGTGTGAATTGTAAGGAGTGGGCAAGCGAATATATTAAAGGCAAATGGAGGTGGTATGAAGATCTACAAAATCGGAAGAAATCTGTCTAGGAAGACAAGGAGAATAAAAAATAAATCAGTGCTTATCCCAAAAGACAAGTAGAGGGTACCTTTTGTTTACTTTTATATGGGGTAAATGTCCAGGAAATACAAGATTCACCCATTAATTTTCTGTCTTTAGTCTCTATGGATACATAGGCTTGCTGCAAATTTGTTGAGATAAAGGAGAAGGGAATTGCAAATTAGCACAATGTATCTGAGCTAGAGATTATATCTTTCCATTTTAGATGTTTTAGTGAATAAACCCTTGTCTATCCACTAACTCTCGTTGTATAGACTCATTTATGGTAGGAGACAATTTACATTGTAAATAACAAGCGCTTTTGGGGCAATGTTTTAAAAATAATGCAATCACCATCGAAATTGTCAGAATCTACCCAACATTTTTTTTTTAATTTGAGTACTTTCCCCCAGAATTTATATAATTACATTATCCCCATTTTGTTTTCCATTTTAGCATTTTTGAATTATTTAAACAGTGGCAGCATATTCTGCAGTCTTAGAGCCATGACACGACGTGCCAATATTTAATGATTTAAGGCTTAAAGGGTGAATAAGGTTTTTTTTCTTGCTAAGTCACTAAACACAAATTTACAGCTTTCTCATAGACAGACAGAAGAACAGAGAGAAACACATATCTTTAGACTGTGACCTCGGTTGGACAGGGCACTATTCACCTGCTGTTCCCCTACGTCATACGTGTTTTGTTAGAATTAAATTACTGTTTTGTTTACTAGAGTACAGCGCTGTGCAATATGTCGGCACTATAAAAATAATTGTATGTGTACAGCTACTATTTGTGTTTTGGTCCTTGCTTGAAAAGATGTATTGCTTGTCTCTAAACTAAAGCATAGAAAATATGTTTAGAATTTGTATGTGATCCATGGATGGGTAATTTCTCAATTCACAGTTTCATTGCTCTTCCCATCCTTGCAGGGAAGGGTTAAATGACAAGCTCCCCCTGCCTGTTCAGAGAGATGAAATATGTCATTTCTTTGGACTCCCTCTCCCCTCCTCTCCTTTTTCTTGTTCTGCCTGTGTGTGGCAGGAGGAGATCTGTTAGAGGAGAGCAAATGCTTGATTGATCTCCTGTCTTGCAACCTGCAAGGCTGAAAACATATTCTCTCACCTATATTTGATTCTTCCTGTATTTGATTCTTCCTTCTTTCTTGTCTGCATTGAGAGAGGGGGAAGGGCAAATGCTTGGGGGTGGGGGGGTGTGTGACACGTACATGAAAATAGTACAATCCCCCCCCTCATGCTGTGAGACAGATATACAAAGTGAACAGATAAATCCCACGAGCAAGTCATCTTTTCTGGAATCCTTGGACGAGGGAACAATGTGTTCAAGGAAGATCTATAAATATTTGTGTGTGCATTATATTCCAATATATTAATTATATATATATATATATATATATATATGGCCTTGCCATACCCTAGGATATAAGGTCTATAAATAGTAACTTCAAATATTAACAGAAGGAATGTTTCTTTGCTAATTTCACAAGTGTGTAAAAAACACTTGACATTGTTTAGCTGATCTATGATGTCATTAATCAGTATGTGTGATCTCAATGAACCCAGCAAGCACTGATTACCTTGTCTGTAAGCAAGACAAGATATATAAAGAAATCTGTGACTCTTTCTATCTATCTATCTATCTATCTATTCAGGAATTGTATAGCAGCAATGTATCAAGTACTTGGTAATTTAAGAATATTGTTCTTTACCTGTCTGTCTGTCTCTCTATCTATCAGGAGTTACGTATCTATTTTTACTTCGAACTGGACAGGATAAAGGGTGTGGGTAAGAAGGGAAACAACTGCCTAAAATGCAAGCTAAGTGGCAGTAATACTGAGGAAGATGGGACATGATGAATGTGGCTGAGTTCGAAATGCAGGTGAATAATAAGGATTGACTAGAGAAGAGATGTTGATGAATAACAGGGTGTGAGGCGAGGGGGGAGTGAGAAGGGGGATGGACATTTACAAAGGTTTAATGGAGATTTGGAACCACAGGGTAAATGTCAGAATGAAATAGTTAGGGACAGGATGGAGGAGATAAATGAGGAGGGAATTAAAGGCCAAATACTAACAATGCAAAAGGGAAATTGTGTTAGAGTACGCAGTCCTAGATGTATAAAGTAAATGCAGTGCTCTTTAATTTAATGTAGACTTCTATATACCATGTCTGGTTGCTGTATAGTTAACATCTTTTTTTTTTCTATATGACAACATTGCACTAGATTATTATCTACATTTTTTGCAAGCATTTGTTGTGGGGGGTGAATTCTACTGTTTCAACCCCCCTAACCCCTCCTCCATTTCATGTCTTGCAGTCAAGCCTTGTAGATACCTGTTAGCCTTTTTTTTGTTAGTTCTTTATCAGATCCTGTCTTAACTGTGACAGAACAGAAATTGTTAACTTCCTGAGTGACATACTGAACCAGTTTCACACATGCACATCTGCTCAGTTTGGGAAGAAAGCCTTCTGTAGTAATGGCTGGGCAACCTTAGTAACCCCCACTTCTTATTACTCCAAAACATTATCAGCAGCTGCAAATTGTTCCACCAGCTTCCTCTCTGCCTCTCTACTAGTTATCAGAGCTTGTTAATCATGGTTGCATTATTAGAGCTCTTTTACAAGTTGCTGCTCTTATGTACAAGTACACGAAATCACCTATGACTTAAAAAGCACAAAATACTGCAACAAGTTTACAATCTGCTCGACTTTCCAGACAATAAAATTACACCTGTGTTTATTCAGGACTGTGATTGCAGAGGAAGTAGTTGCATATTTAGATAACCTATAGGAATTTGCCATTTGTACTCAATATGCAGTATTTAACTTTCGAAATTTGAGGCATTATGTGCTTAACGCATAAAACCGAGATAAAGTAGTCATAGTGCTGGGAGCTATATATATATTGTTGGATAAAATTATTTAATTTATTTGTATACATTTTTCAAATAATTTTTTTTTCAACCAGTTAAAGTACCGTATATACTCGAGTATAAGTCGATCCGAATATAAGCCGAGGCCCCTAATTTTACCCCCCAAAACGTATTGACTCGACTATAAGCCTAGGGTGGGAAATGCAGCAGCTACAGGTAAATTTCTAAATAAAATTATATCCCAATAAAATTACATTAATTGAATATTTATTTACAGAGTGTGTATATAATAAATGCAGTGTGTGTGTGTATATAATGCAGTGTGTGTTTGTGTAGTGTGTGTAAACTGGGTGAGGGGAGGGCATTTTTATTATTTTAATTTTTTTATTTTAATATTATTTTAATATTATTATTTTATTTTAATATTATTATTTTAATATTTGTATTTTATTTTAATATTTGTATTATTTTGTATTTTTTTTTTTGTCCTTGCCAGGGAGGGGGGCTATGTGAATCCCTGGTGGTCCAGTGGATGGGCTGTGCAGTGGGGGGGCTGGCAGCGAGCTGTTACTTACCTTCCTGCAGCTCCTGTCAGCTCCCTTCTCCTCCGTGCAGCTCCCCTGTTAGCTCCGTTCTGCTCACAGTGTAAACCTTACGGTCTGTGTGCCGCGTGGAGTGTTGCCACGGTAACCCGTGGCAACGCTCTGACGGACGCGGGTGTCGCGAGATTTACACTGGGAGCAGAACGGAGCTGATAGGGGAGCTGCATGGAGGAGAAGGGAGCTGACAGGAGCTGCAGGAAGGTAAGTAACGGCTCGCTGCTAGCCCCCAACAGGACCGCCAGGCTTGTAATGAGCCCGGCGGTCCTGGTCTGTATTATGGCAATGTAAGTTGCCATAATACAGACATTGACTCGAGTATAAGCCGAGTGGGAGTTTTTCAGCACAAAAAATTTGCTGAAAAACTCGGCTTATACTCGAGTATATACGGTATATCATATTTACAAAAATATATATCATTATATCAAAATATTATTTTCACATTTTTAAATCTTTTTAAAAGTCAGAAATATGAAATCATTTGGAAAGGTTATCCAACAATTAAATCGAGCCCAAGTGTTTGGCATTGTTTTCTCTTGGGGAATAGCAGGTATACTTTTAAATTAATCCAATCTACCTATGAAACATTAAGCATCTTGTAAAGACTAGGGGTAAATTCTATACTCCTGCCACTCCTGCCACAACATTATGTATAGTTTTATCATTCAACACTACAAGCAATGATATAGAATCAGATATGGTCTATATGTGCCAACCACCAGACATTTAACTCTGTGATGCAGTAGACGGTTGATGTTTTGTGAGTGGAAGAATATGCCCAAATTAGAACATTTTGGTAGATGTTAATATCAGTCTATAGGCAGGGCTGGATTAAGAGGCTATTCAGTACCTACAACCTCTCTTTCACCCCAATACTTACCATTAAGGACTCTGTACAAATGGGTGTTCATCAACTCTACGGCAGAAGAGGATTACAATCTATTAAGTTTCATGCAAACAGTTTAACCCTTTAAGGACACATGACATGTGTGACATGTCATGATTCCCTTTTATTCCAGAAGTTTGGTCCTTAAGGGGTTAAAGAGTATATATACTTATCTGATTTTTGGGTTGGTATGTTTTGTTTGTTTTGTATGCAATCTGTTCATGCCCAGTCAATTTTAAAACGATCTTTGAAGCCTTTCTGCCAGGTTTCGGTATAAATGTGTAGTACAGAAATGTTTCTCATAGATGTACCGTATTTTATTTTGGCCACTGATATTGTGTCACAGATATAACAGTTGTCAGAATCAAGGTTCACCTCTGAGCCAGAATGGCAGCCAAAAAACATTGAAATTCCAGCCTGTTTCAAGCTGTGACATCTTACTGTCTGATTCCCCCCCCCTCCGCAGTGGTGTTTTATATGAGCAGATTGTCATGCCCAGTGATCTTGATTCATTGTTGCACTGTGGAAATATTGTTAATAACTATGATGTGTAGGATGGCTAATGTAAAATAGTTTGCAGCACTGGAAGGGTTAATTTGACTGCTACAAGAAAGGCGCCATTTGTCAGATTTTTTTTCATGCAACTTTCTGGCCAGGTGTGAATCTTTGCACCCATGTGTGCTTTCCTCAGACCTACCGTCCGCATACATTATGGCTTTTCCTTAGTATACCTTGAGTGTTTTTAATATGCTAATTAATAATTAGCAGTCAGAAGCCAGGCTCCCCGTAAGAGTCATACATAAAAACATTGACAATATTTCAGAGATGAATAATCGGGCCTCCTGTTACACATATTCAGAATGCTGAGGGTATGCCATACAAAACTAGTCTAAACATGACTAGTGTATCTTATGTTTGGGGTAATTGGGGAAGTCGCTATTCGAAGTCAGAAACAGTCTTGTAAGGTGTCTTTGTGACAGATCTATTGTGACAATTCCACAGATGTAAAAATAATTTCTGTGCCAGATATAAACCAAGAGATATGGGCATTGTCCTAGATTATTTTAGATTTTATTTTGTGTTTATATTGGCAAAAGGTGGGATGGGAGGTGTCATCAACTTAAAATCCCTGCTGTCATATAAAGAGATATATAAATATATCAAATAATATTGAAATATTTTTCAAAATATTAAATCTTAAATGGAGACCAATGTTAGCTGCATGGACCTATTTAACGGTATTTTTGATTGCATAGATATTTTGATAAATTGAGGTTTGTGGGTTTTTGGTTTGGTGTGGACAAATAGTGATCTATTTGTTGGGTTTTTTTTTAATTTTCTCCCCCCATAACCAAATAATGGGCACAGGCAGTGGTGTCCATAAAACAGATATTTTCCTTGCTTTTTCCATTCTCTCTTGTCCATGTTCTTGTCCATGCCCTTATGAAACATGCTCTGATATAAGGGCCACAGCACAATGTGTGATAGTCTTTTCTCAGAACAGGTGTTGTGTAATTATCCACAATAATAATAGAACACATAAGTGTTTGTAAACAGCGTGTATGTGCATTGCAGAATAAACTTTTTCACATTTCCCCCCTTTTTCCTTTTTTCTTACCTTTTCTCTTTCCATTACTTTAGCCTCTTGCCTGCTTTTTTCTGTTTTCCGCATCCCTTCTTACAAAGCTGGTAGTAAACCAGCCAGGATGATGAAACAGAGCAGAAGAAACTGATGTCTTTATCACTTGTCTCCTGTCCACGAATACTCATTGAATGGGATTGTGGGGAAGAATAACCTGTATTTATGTATAGAGTCAATCACAAAAGAAAAGGTGATAACCCTCTTATAGGATAATTGGCAGTTTCAAGTTGCACTTATTGCTCAATTATAATGCAGCTGTAAAATCGCAAATTACTCCAGGCAAGCTTTGGTCATTTACCTCTTTTATCTGGTAGGCAAAAAAATAGAAAGAAAAGCAGTGTTGATGAAACCTTGCACAAACCTTACTCAAGTGATCGTAAAGCACCTGAGATGCTCTAAAAATCTAAATGGATGTTTGAAAAGCATATCTTTTGTAAGCATGTGTTCAAGACCCTCACATATGTCCCAACATGTTAAGAGTATGTTATTGGGGAACAAGTAGGTACAAGCCACCAACTAACTAAGTTTGCCCATGTGCAGAGTGCTGGTGAGGTGTGCTCGTATAGGCCGATATGCCTTGCATTGGGTACCTGCAGTGCAAGTGTACTTAATGATAGGCTCGCAATGTGCTTTTTATATTTAAAAAAAAAATGTAAGTGTTCTCCAGAGAAAGACCCAGGAACAGCTGGAAAGAGATGCAAAATGAAGACAGTCCATTACTATCTAGATTATTCAGGAGGTATGCATCCAAAATGGGCTGATCATCGGAGATTAAAGGGCTCCCCTAACCAGTATATTGAGGTATGCTCTAGAAGTGTAGCATGGTTCTACAGCCTGTGTAATAAATCAGCATGTGTGATATAGTATGGTTGCAATAATTCCAGATGTTTCATAATGGATGGTTACAGTAAATGTGACATACACAACTAGTACAGAGTGCATTAGAGACAGCATACCTCCCAACATTTCAAATAAACAAAGAGAGATACTTTCATTTGTGGGGTGTGACCATAGATGGGGCTGTTCTGTGAAATTTTAGGTGACTTACTAATAACAATTTTTGCAACTAAAATGTAATTTAGAAGAACAATGTATCTTACTTACACTGTCTGATTTCTAAACACATTTATTTTAAAAGGGACAGGTTAGACACAATAACAACTAAGTTAAGTTGTTATGGTATCATATTGTGCCAGGAGGTCCCCGAGTGCACAGATACCCATTGTTCTCTAACAGTTTAACCTCAAAGTGGCCTCTAGCACTGATCTCTGCTCCCCCCAGTCGGCATCCGGCTGCTGAAATTTTAGTTTCAGGAAGCGTGGAGTGCCACTGGGCAGGGTCACCGCTGATTTGCTGAGAGCCATCAGCCAGTCAATGACTCCCGGTTAAGAAATTGGCAACTGACAAAGCTCAGCACTAACCAAAATACCATTTCGGCATTGAGAGAAGACCCTCCAGTGCCCATTCAGACCTTGGGGGTCTCTCAATAGTCAAGTCCAGTGAGAAACACCAAAACATGCATGATTAAGGCTGCTGTAATCCAAAACATTGCTTGTTCTGTGGGGTGACTTACCCTAAAATAAATCTACAACATAATTATCACAGAGTGTAGCCTGTGTCTTTTTGTTTTTTTAGATCCAGTGAAAAAATCACTGTGGCTGAACTTGATCGCTCAGCTGCAGTAATCTCTATGGATTTAAAGGGCAATGTGCAGTGCTGACTCTCTGGTATCAAAAGATATTTGGGGTTTCTTGGTACCATCAGGGATTTTACCCCATATGGTGTATGCCGTCACCGGACATTAAAGCCCTGCACTGCATGATGGCATAGACCATAATGTGGTCCTCACGTGGTTAGACACATTACTGTGAGTATTATTGCTGTGGAGTTCTGTTATACACTTAGACACAGCAACAATATGGAGCTATTAGAAAATAAATATAATAGGATAGAAAAGAGGGACGGAGGGATTTGGGTTTAAAATAAGGACTGTTCCTCATCAATAGGGACTCTTTGGAGAGATACAGCTGTCTAATGTAGTACAGTTTAGTGGAAAACTTTATAATAAATGTAGACATTTAATATAGCTTGATTACAGACTGCAGTCAATAATGATGTGTAATATAGCATGATTACAGACTGTAATAAAACATAGAGGATGGTTACTAGCAGGCTGTGCAATAACTTAAAATAAATGCTGGTGTTTAATTCAACGTAGTTACAGACAGACTGTGTAATAAGTCATTATGTATAACATAGCACGGCTGAAGACAGGATGTGCCAAAATTTCCTGATGGGTAAAATGTATCGATGACCTGCTTTTGTTACACATTTGTGTAAACCTATTTCTTAGGCATAGCCTTATTTGTGTTGCTTTTATGTTGATTATTACCTTTATTGATGGGGTATTTAACAAAAAATAAACAATGATTCCATGTGGTAAATGCTTTTGGAAATGACAGGATATGTAGCAAATGATGTTCTCAATAATTAAACTATGGGGTTTTTATATAATTGTCATAACAACATGTTCCCATAGTTGTTTTCAGGCATTGGAAGTTTAACAGGGTGTTAAGTCTATTATTAATTGAATGCATTATTTCCCTTAAAATACCTCTAGGTGCCCTTATTATAATGTAACATAAACGTGTTACAGTAATCAGCTTGGTTTACAATAACCTGTATATTTGTTTTTGGGTTTAAAAATTATTTGTATTTTTTTTTTTTATATTTTCAGACAAAAAGAAACGGTGGGAGGGGTTACAGAAAGGAAGAAGGGGGGAGAGGGGTGTGCAGGGTTTGCATTATAAAAAAGTAAAACAGCATCAGATTCTCCCCTAGTCTTGCATCTTTTTAAGAAGTGCCTTAAAACCCATCTCTTTCGGAAAGCTTATGGCCTCCCAGAGTAACCTCTACCTTACATACCTGTCTCTTGCTCTCTACTATAGGGCAGCACTTTACTCTCTCCTCCAGCTCTTCTTTACTCCCACCTTATTTGACTGACATTTCTTGTGTTTTATACCCCACTTCCTGTAGACTGTAAGCTCGTTTGAGAAGGGTCCTCTTCAACCTATTGTTCCTGTAAGTTTTCTTGTAATTGTCCTATTTATAGTTACATTCCACCTCTCATAATAGTGTAAAACGCTACGGAATCTGTTAGCGCTATATAAATGGCGATAACAATAATAATAATAACAGCACCAAGGCTTAACTACCACAGTTAGGCAGTCCAGACAAGGTGCCTAGTTCGTGGTTCGTTAACTACATTTCCTGTATGTATGTTTAAGCTGCATGCTTCTAATTGGAGAAAATATGAGATCAAGAATCAAACATGCCAATTTTCTATATTTCATACATTATTCAATTTCAATCATGGTCACATTTACTTTTTGTTTTGTTTTGAGTTGCCCATTGTTGCAGAGTGAAGCTAGGGCAGCATTGTGTTAATGCATTGTCATGCAGATGGAGTATTCGCTCTTTGCAGAAAAAGGATGCAGAGAGAATGTAGAGTGTAGACTGGGCTTTTGGAAAGGTAAAGAAACTCAGGTGCACTAAGCAAGCAGAGCAATCAGCTGAACAAATAACACAGCCATGATGCTTTGTGGATTGTGTGTGTATGGTAGTGGTGTAATGATGGGAGCAGTTAGTATCTGCTGGAATCTGTAAAAACCTCCTTTGTTTTAGGGAATAATAATCACTACCAAGCAACAGCTAATTGGTAGGGTACACCCCCTAGGAACAATAAGTTTGTTAGCAACAATGAAGTAAAGGCTTACTCCTAGCATCATGATCAGTCCAATGTTTGAGAATTGCCATGGTCGAAGAGCCTGTATGTACAGTGTTTCAGTATGAAATGTTAAAGAAAATGTATAATTCATTAAAAAGAACAAGTCATTTCCAACCTGGAGTTCCATTAAACATTATTGCAAAAAGAAGAATGTATTCCTATTTGTGTTATTTGCTATGTACCAGGCTGGTAACATATATAACCTTTTTACACATATATTTTTCACACAGACTGCAGTGTTTCAGAAACCCATCTTATATTTTGTTGGTATCAGAAACCGTAAGTGGCAGACGCCTGTGAGAAAGATCGCAGCATGTGGAGATTCATTCTGTCAGCTGCAGTGATATCCTAATTGTTAAGGAGCCAGAATTTCCTGCTGATTTAGCTAGTCTGGAAAGAGGGGAGATAAGCCAGCTTTGTGCAGTGAGTCTCCTTTTTGAGGCACATGCAGACACCCAGAGGAGCAAATGAGGATTGATGTTGTGCTGAGAGGTGTAATAGCATTGGGACACAATATTCTAGAATGTCTCTTCTTATCTCACAGGCCATCTATTGTTTCTCTTAAGTATTGTCTGTTTGACAGGACCACAGCACAGACCTTGACTCAGGGTGAAGAGGGAACTTACCTGCCTCTACAACACAACTTTCCTGTTTTACTGTCTGCTGGAAACAAATGTCCTTAGTTGAATTTTGGTTTTGTAGAATACAGTAGAAAAATGAAGAGATATCCACTTTCATCTGAAAAAATAAATAGAACACATTACACTGTATTTCACAGGGGTTAAACAAACCACTGTGAACTTTTGCTTTTATTTATTTTACATTATCTCTCTGTACATTTTCAATAGACTGCTGGCAATTCTGGGAAAATTTCCGTAATCCAATCACAGAATATGCCACTTGTGAGTCTGTGATACTGAATTTCCACGGTTCCTTAAATGCTCATAATGATAAAGGATCATTGCTTCCTCGGATGAGCTGGTTAATGTCACCTAGTACCTTGAAATAGAGAGTCCCCAAGGTGAAATAATTAACTATTTAGAGGCATAACATAGAACAATCACAAGGTTAATGTTTTAGAGAAGAGTGGCCTCTAGTGTCCTTTACATTACACTTTTTAGTGGTGTATATTTATATCCTTTTTAGACATGTATTGTATTTTATTGTATTGTATTACTTATTTAGTGGTAGTTTAGGGGAGTTCGAAAGGGGATGCATTGCTTACTGGAACAACAAACAATATGGTAGTTACAAAACATTTTATTTGGAGACATTGAGGCAACACCTGTAATAATAAAGTTTATATAAACACTTCATTTAAATGATTGTTATAGTTTTCAACAACTTTGTCCCCCCACTTTAATTGTTGTAAGAGATTGTTATTGTACAGATTGGTGTTTCTGTACGAAGTACTTCAGTGCAACAAATACCATGGATTGTACTTGTTTATTGCTCCACTTTTAGAATTTTACCCCAGGATTGCTCTTTGTAAATACCATTCAAATGATTTATTAGCATGAATTCCCAGTGATGATTACTTGCTATCCGAATGAAAGCTTATTGGTTTTGATCGTAAGACCAAACATATTGTGTAAAGTGTTGTAGGACTGATTTTCTATTTAAACTTGAGCTCAGGTGTCAGCCTTGATCAAACCCTCAGCTTTTGTCTGGGCATAATACAAATGAATCAGAATGAATGAAATGTCATACTCTTTTGTGTGCCCAGTGTTGTGTGTGTGATCCAGTCCAAGATGGTCCATTTGGAGCTGAATGATTGCTCCAAATTTATGATTGAAGAAATTCCATAGATGATAATGGGATATTTTCTATTGTTCCATATCTGTTCTTGCTGTACAGTCAGTTTACAAACAACATACTTTAGACCAAAAATCCAGAATGGAAGACTCTCTCTTGTTTTATCACAACTTGACTTGGCCTAGGGACAAGGGTTATTTATAATGTTATGCCAAGATAGCTCTGGAAAATGCTTCCTGTTTGTCTATTTTGGGATAAAAGTTCAATTTGCCTGGTTGATTACTAATAATGACCAGTTTAGTAAATACCCCTGTCAGTTGCCAAATCACCACATCTGTTTGTTTAGTTAATAGACACATACAATGGGGTATCTGTCTTTGAGAAATATACTTAATAACATCCATTTCTTCACGGAGCAGAAGCGTAATCAGCTCCAGCTTCAAAAACCTTTGATCCTTCACCATGCATCCAGAGACCTTTATTGAGTGTAATCTGTCTGGCTACTGTGAGCATTTTCCTATTATTCTATTTTTATTTACAGGCATAGAAAACGTCATCTCCTTCTGACACTGACTGACTATGCTGCATTCCTGTTCTTGCTTTGGATTACTAATATGTATATCTTGCATCTTGGGCTTTACAATTTCCTTTTCTGTGTTTTTGAGTGGCTAAATCATACTTCTGACAATGACTCACTTTGACTGAGCATCTACGTTTAATTGACAAAACAGTATTTTGGTCATCATGTCTGACTCTTCTATTGTACATCTAGAGCCTGTAATGTTACACTAATATAGCAGAGTCAAAATGTTTGGAAGCATTAAATAATTTGTTGTTTTGTTTTTTCCCCTCAAAACAAATATACATTTTTGCTTTAAGCCCTTTGTGATAGATGACTTGTTACGAAAGTCATGATTAAAGGTATTTTTCTAATTCTTTGTCCTGAATGCAAGCACACATGCAAACATACACTGGGTATGATATTATTTTAATTTTGCATTGCATAATAATGCAAAAAACAAACAAACCATAAAGCATCACTTATCTTTTCCAGTGCTATTTAAAAATAATAATAATAATAATAATACATTTCTCTACAAGGGCTCTATACAATATCTGAACCTCTGCAGATGGACTGTAAATTTCCCTAGCACTTCCTATCTCATTTTAAAAAGACCTGGTGGCATTCTTTGCAGATTGCTATAGCAGACTATAATGCCCTCCATAGCATAGATGATTGGTGTAACTCTGTTTAAAGTCTGTTAGCATTTTGCCTTCAAAAATAAATTATTACATTCTGGTGGATTTTTTCATGTGTTCTTGAAGAGCAATGTGTACACAGAATTAGGGATTATTCTAGCCCTAGTGACTGAATAATCAAAATTTTATTAACGACAGGAGGCGAATATTTGCTTATCTTTCTTTACTGAACCTCCCAGCAGCAAAGAAATAGTTAACAATAGTGTAAAAACAATTCAACCAATCAGAGTGTATAACAGTATTATATGATGTCATCAAACTCCTCCCAAGTCCTCTTTCTTGCTGTAGCTGACGATATCCAAGTATCAACCATGTAAACTATAACTATGAACCGTGACCGATCCAAGGTCCTGATGTAGTCAACCATGTAAACTTTCAATGGGATTGATGAATCCATATATCATAAGCGTTGGGATTCTTCACACTAAAGGGAAGTAGAGAAAAAAACCATGAGAGTGTAGGTTCTCATACTAGTTGAATGCAAGTTTATGGCATGCATACTAGGGACCGCAATTTCAATAGATTTCATGTAAAATGATGTTGAGTATGTCAAACTCTTGGTTAGAGTGTTGTGGTGTAAATCTATGACAGATGATGTGTGAATGTATTTGAAACAGATCGACTAGAAATTTTTTTTAGTAACTTACCTTAGGGCGGGTATAAATGATAATGAAAAACAAAGAAGGGAGGGAAAATATTTGCCTCCTGTTGTTAATAAAATTTAGATTATTCAGTCACTAGGGCTAGAATAATCCCTAATTTTATGGCAAGACAGGAGGCTTAATATTTACTGTTTTAACGCTCTTATATGATAGAAGATGCCGCATGTGGCATAGGTTTGAAATAGAATGTACGAAAGGTGAACTCCCTGGTCCAATCTGCAGACGACAAAATGTCTGAGAGGGAACTACCCGCATGAAAGGCTGAGGATGCGGCTGCTCCTCTGACTGAATGCGTTCCAAAAGAGGAGTCAGTACCTGCTTGGGCTAGTATCCATCTGATCTACCGCGCGACGGTGGGAGTGGACACCGGTTTGTATGGTCTGACATAGGAAACGAGAAGGGGTCCTTTAGGGGAACGCAGAGTGGTTGTAGCATCTATATAGTGCCTTACACAGAGCGCCACGCAAAGCGACTGTCTATTTGGAAAGTAAGGTTAGAATACAGAGGAGGAATTAGTCTTCGTTCGCCTGGTGATGTGAAATTTAACGCCCTCAGGCGAAAAACTACAGCGTGGAAATCAAATGCTCGAATGTCGGAGATCCTACGGAAGGATACCAGACATAGGAGTAAGGCCAGTTTGGCAGAGAGTTGACGTAACGTCAAATTCTCATTAGAGGGCCAGGAGTCTAAAAGGGAAAAAACCTGAGTGACGTCCCAGAAATTGGAATATCTTGGAAGAGGGGGTCTGGCTAGCCTGATTCCTCATAAAAGTCTACAAACTGAAGGGTGTTTTCCTATTGATGCATTGTCAATAGGGTTGTGGGCCGCAGAAATAGCAGATCTAAAAACATTAATTGATCTATAGGACTTGCCTTGATCAAAAAGAGTAGACAGAAAATTTAGGATGATCGTCAGAGGTGCTGAAAAGTGATTTGTATCCCTTTCCAAACACCAGCTGACCCATGTCCGCCATACAGCGAGGTAAGCTCGTCTGGGGCCCAGGAGTCCCATAGGAGGGCCTGAGCTGTCTCCGAAAGTCCCGAGACATTCCAGGATCCCCTGAAACGGTCCAAGCTACAAGCTAGAGCTGCCCTTGAAGGGCGAGTGGGTGACAGCACCCTGCTGGATTCTTGAGGATGTCGGGGGATCAAGGTAGTAGAATTGGACAATTCACAGACAGTTCTAGCAGGGTTGGAAATAATGTATTATTTGCAAAGGTGAGGGTCACTCACTTGTAGTAATGGTGTTGAGACACCTGTCATAAATTGATTAGAAAGTGAATAAAAGGTGGGGGTCACCCACAACAACATTCAATGAATCAAGTGACAAAGAAAAAGGTGGGGGTCACCCACAAGGCTGTCCTTTATTTAATAATGATAAGATACAGCAGGTATTTTCCTGTCAAGAAAAACAAATAGGTACAAAGAATAATTGTAGCACTTTAAGGGTGCTATGAGCAACAAGTAAATAAGATACTTACCGGATCCGACGTGAGGTGAAGCGATCGCGCATAAATAACAAGGTAAACCGCGGTTTAAGATGGCCACCGCCAGCAAAAGGGCGGGAGGAAGCGCGTCAGGTAATTGCAGACGTGAGAAGGCGGGATATGAGAAAGGGCGCGAAATTGAGCCGCAGACTCCTGGCAATTGGGAATCAGAATCGAGAGGAAACCGCGGCCACAAATGTAATAAAATCGCGAAGGCAAACCCTGACGATTTTTAAAGGGAAACAATGGAGATAAAGTTTAAAAACTGTTCAGAGACATAAATAAACCAACATGTTAGGTATAATTATATGTAGTAAGGGTATTGTGTACTGACAATAAATTGTGTGAGAAACTAGTGAAAATGAATGTTTGATAAACAAAACATTACCACAGAAAATTATTTAAAAATGATAATAGAGATATGGGTGCTATAAAATTTAACAAATTAATGAGAAAATTAGTTCAAATATTGGATTAAAGGCAAAAACCCTAAGGCAATATAATTGGAGCAGACTCACCTGGGAGGCAAGCAGCACTCGGGAGGAGTTTGATGACATCATATAATACTGTTATACACTCCGATGGGTTGAATTGTTTTTACACTATTGTTAACTATTTCTTTGCTGCTGGGAGGTTCAGTAAAGAAAGATAAGCAAATATGAAGCCTCCTGTCTTGCCATAAAATTGCTGTTTGTAACATGTTTATGTGCTACCCTGGCATCCAGTACTCAAAAAATTTTTTTACGGTGAGGGTACCCATGAAAGGGGCAGAGCTCACTCAAAATAACTCAACCCAAAAAAAACAAAGAAGCTACACTAGTAGCAAAGAGTTGTATAAATTGTATTATATAAATACATTAATAAATGAAAAATTACATATTTTAAGTAATAATGCCCATATACATAAAGGTGGTACTGGAGAGTAGGATGACAACCCTCCTTATTCAAATATTGAATATCTTGACTAGATATCTTCATATTGCGAGTTACCTATTACTTGATTCTGTGCTTGGAAGAGCATCGGGGATGATACTATCCATGGCGTGTAAATGATGGTGGTTGCCATACTCTGTGCTTTATTAATGCCTTTGTCATTCTGTCACCAAAGTGAAACTGTTCTGTGGGTGTATTTATTGTCGTTTCAGGAAAATACGTGGACTTTGTGAATCACTAATAATTGTTTTAAAACAAATGGCAGCTCGTTCTAAGAATAACTAATCAACGTGGGCTTTATCAGTATTCCTATGTGGCTTTCTGCATTTAAAGTATTCTATCCTCGCCTCTCCATAATCTGTACATAACACTAAGCGAACATAAGAGGCAGAATAAAAGAACACCTTTCACACAAATAGCAACGAAAATTATAGAAATAAAAAAACAGATAAATGTCCAATTACTGAATAAAGCAACCAATCAGTTAGAAGCACTACATTTCAAGTGGTATCTAAAGGGCAACAAACCAGAAATAATAAAAACACAAAAGAGTAATGGTTAAAATAAAAGACAAAGAAACGTATCTAATGGCCCCAGAAAAAAATGGGTAGAGCATTTCAGAGATTTTATCAGAGTCTATATAATTTACCAGAGGAAACATGGGGGGGGGGGGGAGGAGACTGAGGAATTCTTCGAAAATTTACCCTTGCCAAAGATCCTACTGGACCAATTAAAGTGGATAAACCAGCCCATAACAGAAGCAGAGGTAAGTAAATCCATAGATAAGATCAAAATTAAGACTGCCCCAAGCCCAGACGGTTTCACAAATAAATTTACAAGCTAATGAAAGATCAAATAAAAGAGGAACTTACTATATTTACTTACTATACTGGAGAACTGTTGAGAGCAAACATTGTTCCAATCCCAAAAGCAGACAAAGACCCAGACTTGATCGGTAATTATAGACCTATATCATTGATTAATACAGATATTAAAATAGTATCTTCTATTCTTGCAGATAGACTAAAAATAGTCATACCACAACTAATCAATAACGATCAAGTAGGATTCAGTGAGGTCCTCAATCAATAATATTAGAAAAATAATAAACATACTAGAAGAGACAGAAATTAAAGGAAACCCTCTAATACTATTGTCAATAGACACAGAGAAAGCGTTTGACAGGGTTGGGTGGGGTTTCATTTTAGCTACCTTAAAACAATACGGAATCACAGGATCAATACTACAAACTATATCCACCTTCTACAGTTCCTCATCAGCCAAAATAACAGGGTCAGGATTCACATCACAAAATTTTAGATTAAAAAAATGTGACTAGACAAGGGTGCCCCTTTTCCACCTTATTGTACATAATGATGTTAGAACCTCTCGCAATTCTAATAAGACAGAATACAAAAATTAAAGGATTCAGGCACTTCCTAGGACAAAGCAAACTAAATATTTATGCAGATGACATCCTACTAACCTTAAGTAAGGTATTCTGGAAGTAATGCCTCCACAATCCTTAAAATTACTTATAAGCAAGATATATGACCATTTTTATTTATATATTTTTGTCACACCTACCGTATGTGAGAAAATTACATTTTTGCTTTTATACGAACATTTTAGACACTGTGTGAAATTTTGCAAGGGGAAGGACACTACTGTTTAAAGCTTTTCATTTCCTAAATCATTTTTATAAAGGATGAACGAATAAGTAAAATTGTGTAAATTTACATCTTTTTAACCCCTTAACAACCGGTGATGGTTCAGGACCGACATCGGAAAAATCCACTTGGGGACTGGTGACTGTCATGAAACGTTATAATGGTATTATTTAGTTACCTGATCGCCGGCAAACCGCGTTGCTCCCGGTCTGGGGGGGGACTGCCTGACAGCCCAGGCAGTCCCTCCTTGGCAAAATTGGGCTGAACAGAGCGGTCACATGGCCACAATAGGTGTCTAAGTATCTCCCTGCATGTGTAAAATGAAAAAAAAATAGTTAATAAAAATATAATATTATATATGTGTGTATGTATATGTGTGTGTGTGTATATATATATATATATATACACACATATATAATATTATATTTTTATTAACTATTTTTTTTTTGTGACTAACTGGCTACTAAAAAAGTCTGGACATACCCCATATTGAATACCCTTAGCTGCCTACTTTAAAAAAATATGTACATATGAGGTGTGAATCAGAGATTTATGACAGATAACAGTGTTACAATGTCACTATTGATACATTTTAAAAATATATATTTTTAAACAGCAATTTCCTATTTGTACTTATAGCCCTATAACTTGCAAAAAAGCATGTAAACCAAGCATGTCAAACTCAGTGTGGCACGGGCCACATAAACAAGGTTTAAGTTTATGTGGGCCAAACACACACACACACATACTCACTGACAGACAGACACACACACATACAGACACACTGACAGACACACATACTCACAGACACACTCACTGACTGACAGACAGAGACTCATACAAACTCATTGACTGACAGACTGACACACACACTCACACACACATACTTTACTTCTCCTTACCTTATGGAGCCGATGGGGGGCATCTCCCTGGGGTCCTTCCTGCTCCTCACTGCTCCCACGCGCAGTTTAGTGGCGCCCAGCTTCACTTCAGTCGGCGCACGCGAGGGAGCAGTGAGGAGCAGGACACTGAGCCCCCTCGCGGCCAGCCTCCCCGGCTGGGTAAGTTTTAGCAGAGTAGGTATCTGCAATGTGGGGAAAGCAGGTGCCTACTCTGCTATAACAGTAGCATGTACTTGCGGCTCGCCGGGCCGCAAAGATGATTGAGTTTGACATGCTTGATGTAAACACTGGGTGTTTTTAAAGTCAGGACAACATTTTGAATCTATTTAGCAGGTTTATTTTTTTCATTAGCTTTTGTAGATAAGTAAAAGATTTTTCAAGTAAAGGTCAAACAACATTATTTTTATTTTTTTTTCAATTTTTCACCATATTTTTTATTTTATTTTTTAAAGTAAATTATATGACATGATACAAATAATGGTATGTTAAGAAAGCCCTTTTTGTCCTGAAAAAAACCAATATATAACTTGTATGGGAACAGTAAATGAGAGAGAGGAAAATTACAGCTAAACACAAACACCACAAAAGTGTTAAAACAGCCCTGGTCCTTAATGTACAACATGGCCAAAACAGTCCGGTCCTGAAGGGGTTAATGTTTAAGTTTGTCTGCAAAGCAATCTATACACAAAACTGCTGTGTTATGACACGTTTATATGCTAGCTATGCATACCTTGCTCCAAATAAATGTTATGCTAATATTTTTTCAATCAAAAAGTGCTCTGTAGTGAATGGGTTAACATAAATAGCTCTTAAGTGTAAATTACTGTTTTATGTTTAATAATCTTTTTTTCCAGTGCTGCACGGGTCTCCTCACGGCTGGCCCCACCCCCTTTCCACCTCCTTGACTGAGATAATCAGATTTGATGATCTCAGCCAATCCAATGCTTTCCTACAGGAAAGCATTGGGGGGATATTGTGCATTGGTGGCAAAACACAGCACTGCGCCAGTTAAGCATCTCCTTACAGAGATGCATTAAATCGATGCATCTCTATTAGGAGCATTCAGTGCTTCCATAAAAACTGTGGAGACGCTGAATGTGCATACTACACATTGTGACCCAGAAAGCACATCTAGTGGCCATCTTAGTAACTACATTTAGTGTTACTAGGCAGCAATGTAAACACTGCCTTTTCTCTGAAAAAATTAAAATGCCTGCAGGGACAAGTAGTAGACACCAGAATAACTACAATGCCCTGGTGACTTCAGTGTCCCTTTAAGGAGCAAGCAAAACATCCAGCTCTAGATGTGCATTTGCAAAATGTGGTGTGCAGTGACATCAGCAACACAGCAAATGCAATGCTTCCATGACAATATGCAAATGTTTCCAGTTCCCTCAGATTGTTAAAGTCCAATAGCAATAATGCATATCCACAAGTTTCATGAAATGCTGTAATGTATGCGATGGCAGTGAGTACTCAGCGCCTGCTGCAATTATTAGGTAAACTAAATCTGTCTCTGTAAACCTTCCTGCACTATTCTCTATACTAATTCATCACCCCCAGAATCCGTTAGTCTCTTCTTGTTTTACAGCCTGATTGATCACGGAGCAAAATGTACATAAGAGAAAATTGACCAGCACAGGAACTATAGACAAGCAAAAAAGAAAAAGCACTATATGTACATGCTTTAACAAAATAGATTAAATGTAAAGTCACCGAGGCTGAAACACCCTGCAAATTATTGCTTAATCACGCTCTGTCCTACTTGCTATGTAAGAGTTATATACTCCATTTATTTTCTGTTCTCTAGTTCCATGGAACTGCACAGAGTGGCTTGTATTTTATGTGATGATGATGAGGCACCGCATATACTAGAGCAGGACTTTTGGAATGGCAGAAATTAAGGTTAAAGAAACACTCACTGCACCAAAGCAACTTCATCTAAATTAAGTCGTTATAGTGCTAGGAAGCCCCTGGGCAAATCTTACCTCAAGGGGTTAAACCATTCTCAAACGGTTTAACCCTGAAGCTCCTCCAACGCCAATTTCCGCTGCCCCTCAGACGGCATCCGGCTTCTCAAAATTCACCTTTTCCAAGCCAGTTTTGTGAATGAGTCACTGATTGCTAAGAGTGTTAGCTTACCACTCTCAGCCAATCCGGGACGCCCCTGCCCGGTGGCACTCCGCGCTTCCTAAAACTCAAATTTGAGAACCTGGATGCCACTTGGAGGGGGGCTGAGATCGTTGCTGAAGACAACTTTGGAGTTAAACAATTTGAGAACTGTTTGACTGCTTGAGGCTAGATTTCTCCCTGGAGCCTTCTAGCACCATAACAACTTGATTTAGATGAAGTTGTTATGGAGCCTATACAGTCTCTTTAAGCTTCCTTCGTCCCCCTCCTACCCACACCACTCTCCACTTCCTCTTGATCAAAGGTTACATGCTCAAAAAAATATAACCCTTTCACATTTACTTAGCATTTTTACAGTATGGGTCGGCAACCTATGGCATGCAAGGCTGCTGCCAAATCGGCTAGATAGAGAGATCAGAGGATCAGATTGCTCCAGCAATCAGAGAGCAATGGAGTCTGTGGTCTCCACGCCCAGCGATTGCTGACACCACAGGGAGCTCTTCCTCATGATCTGGCACTTCTCAGTCACTCCAAGCGTTGATGTGGGTTGCCATGGCAATGGTCAGTTTCACTTGCAAAGTGCCAGAACTTTAGATTAAACAAGAAAAAATATTTTATTTGGAAATGATAAAACATTGAAAATCACATATAACTCGTGTTTCATGTGATGCTCAGTTTTTCAGTGATTTGAAGCAGTCCTGGTGCATGGAGTCTGTATGTGCAGCATTTCACTGTGAAAAACTGCATACGTGGAGTACACACTATACGCATCCAGTGTGGGGGGGATGTGGCAGGGATGGGGGGTTGACATGGTGTCTGTGGTGTCAGCGTGTTCGGCGACATGGTGCATGGGTTTGAGGACAGAGTTGATTTACCAGGGGGGATGGTGTCTGCATCCAGCCATGGGTCCCATATTTTATGGAACGACTTTGGGGTGTCGTGTATCTGTGCCATCAGGTTGTCCATGTCAGTGCCGTCAGTTATTTTAGTGTGGATGTGGGATTGGGTTGGTATGTGAGGGGAGGACCAGACTTCCGCTATGGCTCTGCGTGTGGCTAGGGCCACCCTAGCTATCAGTTTGTTTTTGTTTCGAGTGAACGAATCGATAGGTTTGGAGAGATGCAGAGCCCACGGGTCCATGGGGACAGGTCTGGAGAGTATGCGTGTTAATAAGTTTGTGACGCTTTGCCAGAGGGGTTTTAATTTCGGGCACGTCCACCAACAGTGGAGGAATGTGCCTGTTTCCCCGCACAGTTTCCAGCAGTTGCTAGTGGGGATTTGTTTGCAAGTCGGGCTGGGGTGAGATACCATCTGAACAGCATGTTATACGCTTGTTCTTGGTGGGTCACGCATGTGGAGATTGATTTGTTGGCTGCCCAGATGTCTGTCCAGTCTGTGGGGTTGTCAGGGGGGCCCAGGTCTTTCTTCCAGGCTGTGATATATGGTAGGAAGATTTGAGTGTAGTGTATAGTTCAGATATCTGGCTCTTGCCTGACGGGGACCGTATGCTGTTACGTTCAAAGTCGGTAAGGGGGGATGTGGCT
This sequence comes from Pelobates cultripes, assembly GCA_933207985.1. Taxonomy (NCBI): domain Eukaryota; kingdom Metazoa; phylum Chordata; class Amphibia; order Anura; family Pelobatidae; genus Pelobates; species Pelobates cultripes. The sequence goes on from OW240917.1 coordinate 139,884,583, forward strand.
GCTAAGCGTACAGCGTCAGATGCAGCAAAGCTGCGGAGCTGAAGAAGCCTGAAGTGGTCAAACGTTGTAATGGTGGAGGTGTGGGGGATGTCTGTGTATTGGATAAGTTTGCCATTTGGGTATAGGTGGCCAAGCCGGGCGATATCTCTGTCCTCGAAGTGGGCATAGTGTTGTGGTGAGAGTCCTGGAGGGAACATTCGGTTACCGAGAATGGGAGTAAGGGGGGAGAGGCCGGAGGAGAGGTCAAATTTGTTGTATAGCAGCCACATCCCCCCTTACCGACTTTGAACGTGACAGCATACGCTCCCCGTCACGCAAGAGCCAGATATCCTAAAAGGAATAAAGTAAAAGAAGTGTTACTTTTTCATATATGAACTACGGTGACCCTAAAATGAAGACACCTAAGGTATAAATAGGTTACACTAACTATACAAGGCCATAACTAAAGGGTGTATACATCATGGAAATTTTCCTGACTTAGTTCAAGATGGCATCTTAAAGTCTGAACATCCTTATCTACTAAGGTTACCACAGTATATTACGTACTGAAAGAGTCGTAGCATAGGCTTGAAGCTTGTTTATGCATTATTGTTATTGTAATTCGTCTGGGACAAAATGGCGCAAACATATTATGCACTGCGGTTATTGCTTAAAGAAACAGTTATGAAAAACAATATGTTCCATTTCTAACACCTTGTCAGTTTGCAATATCTCTTAAAGACAAAGTACACAGTTTAAGAAATACAACATTTCATTCAAAACATTTTAATATTTGCATTTGCCCATAAGTCTACCGATGTATAGCTCAGACAAAGGAATGTTTTGCCATATGATAAAGGGCATGTTTATTATTCTCACTTTGTGCTCTGCGAGTTGAAGCGTTTAGCACTTGTCATACCCAATTCATCAGCAGGTTTGGTTTCCGCCTAACCCTGACTCCAGTGTTTCTTGCTTGAAGAGCTGACACAACTTGGTAGGATTGTAGGCTTTATTCTTAAAAATCTGCCAGATCTATACAGAGCTGCAGAGGCTATGCTTACCCCAGAATCATACATCATGTGGCATTTTGATTTGACCATTCCTGGCCTCCTTTCCATATTTCATGGTACACTGTAAGGCCTGCCTCCTTGGCCAAGATCATCAAGATCAGTGATCTCAGCCAATCCAGTGCTTTCATATTTGCTGGGCATGTGCAGCAAAAAGCTACACTGCGTTAATCAGGTGGTCAGCATTTTACTCTGCTATTTCATCAGAAGCGCTTCTGGTGATTGTCAGAATGACCGCCGCTAGAGGCATTTAAACCCTGCAATGAAAATGTTGCTGTTCTGTAGTACAGTCCAGTTTTCAGCTTCAGAGTTAAATTGGGTGGAGAAGGGACATGGCACCCAGACCACAGTGGTCTTGATAACAGTAGTGTCCATTTAACTTCTTCATTTTAACAATTACCGATTTGATGGTAAATTAGTTTGTATGACGCACCAAAACCTTGTTCTCTTCTATGTAGCAAGAGAAACAAAGCACTGGGTCTTCATAGAAAATGGTCCTTTTCCCAGTATTTGCAAAGTAACAAAATAAGCATACACATAGTCTTGCATTCTCTGATGGTAGACCGCTATAGACGTCTCCCACCAGGCACAAGTAGCTCATTGAAACCTCTTCAATATAAACCTTCTCTACTGCCTGACTGTCTCTCTACACCTGTGCTTCACCATCCATCAGCAAGCCTCAGTCTGCTGATATTCTAGTCACATACACAGACAAGGGAATCACATTGCACAAGCCCTTCCAAAACATATAAGGGTATGATGGTGTCATAAGAAAAGCAACAACTAGTTTCACATTACTTTTGCCAGTCTTTATTTATTGAGTGGTATATGCAGGTTACAGACAAGATTATTTATGCAAATAAAAAAAGCCACATTTTTAAATAATAATGAACAGAAAAAAAAAGCATAAAGTCAGTTTTGAATGTCAAGCTAGGGAGCCATTCCAGAGGCACTGTAATAAAACATTATATTGTAGCATTGGGAATAAATACTACAGTCCTAATCATAACGTTTCGGACAGCTGGTATTAACGGTGTCAGATTCAGGACCAAAAATAACCCCCCCAACAAAACCAAAAGTGTACAAGAAAATAATTGATGGGATAGACACAAATAGGAATTATTTGGTGTTGATGTTTGAGTACAATGTGTAGGACTTTGTTGGATCAGCTGGTAGCCAGTGCTGATTTTTTATTTCAGTGGATAGATGGTAAAATCCATGTTTCCTAGAGGTGTTTGTGGATATGGTGATCTGATTGACCTGTAGTATGGAGAACAGGTAAACTGTAATTCTGTCTTAGTACAAGTGGAAAGTCAAATACTGGTTATATTCTCAGTATCGGCACCTTTTTGCTGCTTATTAACAAATAGTGTCTGAGCAGTGGGATGTCTGGTTAGCTTGTATGTTATTCATTCAGAGGAGTGGAGCTTCCAGCACAATAATAAGCCCATAGATATTTATTATTATTATTTATTATTATTATTATTGGTAATTATATAGCGCCAACTTATTCCGCAGCGCTTTACAATAAAAGGGGAATTTACTAAATGAGACAATAACAAAAGGTAACAGGAACAAGAAGTAGTTGAGGACCCTGCTCAAACGAGCTTACAGTCTAGAAATAAGTGTACAGAAAGAAAAACAAAAAACAGGACCACCCATTATACTAGGGATTCAAAAAACGTAGACTCTTGACTACCATTGAACTATTAATCCCATGATGTTCTGCCAGTCTTATGGCTGTCAATACAATGACATTGTTGGTGTCCTACAACAGATGGAGGACTACCATTTCACCACTCTTGCACTATGTGTAAGAGACATTAACAATCTGTCAGCTCTGCCTGAAACAATATTGCTGCAAAAAGCACAGTTCACATATGTTCAGTTACATGCTCATGGCCAAGGCTGGTCCATTTAAAAAGCAGTTGCATGGCTCATGTACTGTTTTGTCAGCAGAAAAACAAAAGATATATGGTAGTCACTGTAGGGAAACCTCAAGTGGTTTTAGAGACCAGCTGTCTTTTAATCAAGAATTAGGGTCGTTGTAAATAGCGTTTACTATTGCTTGATCTGGCTGCAGTTTCCACTTGTGTCTTGTTGCTGCAGGGTGGTACTGACAACCAGATACGCTGTGTTAGCAGCTGATGAATGGAGATCCGACTTCATTGGCTACAGCAGAAATATCCAGATGCATTTGAAGGGTCATTTGCAACTAGCTCTTCACAGCATCTTCTGTGTGCCTGTCAGTGAGCGCTCTGAGCTGAGGCTAACCATCAGAAAGTGCTTTTCCATGGTTTAAAGAACTAAAGTACAATCATTAGAGCAGCTGCCTTCTATGGCAAGACAGAGCAGCATATCATGCGTCTAAATAATCTTGACTGGGAATGGCTGACGTGAATGACAACAATCTCTAAAATACATGCTGCTAGTCTCATAAATTCCAGATTTTAATGAATTTGTTCAATTGATACAAACATTATCCTTCTGGATTACAACAGGCCATTTATGAATGGGAAAATGTAACCTTTGAGACCAATCAGATGCTTTTTCAGCTCTCTTGCACTGTAACAGTTAATAAGTGACTTTACAGGGCAAATTGATATATAGAGCTGTATGGAGCAAGCGAGCCAGACTCGTTTAAGAGCTATATAGAGATGATGCTGTACTGAGCAGGTTAATGGTCTAGAGCAGGGGTAGGCAACCTACGGCACTAGTGCCATGCATGGCACTCAAGGTGTATTTGCACGGCACTCCAGGCTGCTAGAGCCAAACAGGCTCTGGCCTATCAGGAGTCCAGTAAAACTTCAGATATCTGCTAATATGAAGAGGTGGTGAAGGACAATCCTCAATTTAAGCATTGTAGTACATAGAGGAAGTGATCCCAGCACTTGTGAATGGAAATCCACACTGTAGGAGAGCAGCCCACAGCTGCTGTTGCAGCTCCTGTTCTTGACCTGTATCTGGCCAGCCTGGTCCCCACTGGAACCCAGGGAAGCCACACACACTGCAAGATATACACAGAAATGCATAATAACCCTCATACAAATAATATGAACAGCCCAACATACACACAATCCGCACAAACGTAACCCGCTAACAATCCACATACATGCACACAACCCCATATGCAGCCTCTCACATGCAATACCCCAAACAGCCCCCAAACACACAATGTGACATATCCATCCCAACACAATTCCACAAGTAGCCCTCATTCATATGTATCATACACAATACCATAAACTACTCCTGAACATATACAATATAATAGCTTTTACACGCACAAATACATCGATACAAAGCATAACACAAGCAGAATACGGCAGCATACACACCTCAATTTAAAAAAAAATAGGACCGGCACGCTACGGGACATCACCATCCAATATCGGCACAGTGCTGTTAAAAGGTTGCCTAGCCCTGGTCTAGAGCATCATTTCCCAATTGGTGTTCCGCAGAACCCTGGAGAACAAAATTCGGGTTCCGCTGTGATTTACCCATCAAGTGGCCCTAAGGGCCCACCCGATGGGCACTGCTGCAAATGGACCCGGTTAGCGCCGGGTCCGATTAATTGCGCGACTGCGTCCCCGTAGTATGAGATGCTTGGAGGAAATGACGCATGGTCATTTCCTCCCAGCTTCAAATAGAAAATGCCATGCTGGATGGAGAGAGGCAGCTGCCGGAAGTGAGCAGCTCCCCCCACACACACCAGCCTCAGCCAGCAAGTCACCCTCCTTCAGACAACAGATATGCCAACAGGAGGATGACTGGATATATAAAAAAATTCCATGTGTGTGATTTTGACAGTGTGTGTGTATGTGTCAATGTGTGTATCTGTGTGTCGGTGTTTGTGTCACTGTGTGTATCTAAATGTGTATATGTGTCAGTGTGTATCTGAGTCTATGCGCCAGTGTGTGTATCTGAGTGTCACTGTGTGTATCTTTCAGCGTGTGTGTCGGTGTGTGTGCCACTGTTTGTCAGTGTAAGTGTGTGTCAGATTCATACACACAGATACACACACTGGCACATACAAACACAGATACACACACCTTGATACTCAGACACATACACAGATCCATACATAGATACACACACACACAGATACACACTGTGTGTCAAGGTGTGTGTATCTGTGTGTCACTACGTGCTGGTGTGTGTGTCAGATACATACACACAGGGTGGGGTTGAGGGAGGGGTATGGTAAAAGTAGTACCCTGGCATCCTCCCAGGGTTTATATTTAAACTATCTGGACCCAGCTGATGATCCATGCCAGTGAAGTCAGGGCTTAGTTCAGGGCAGCTAATGAAAGTCGTGACCAGTGATAGTGGCTTCCAGGTTAGTTAATATAGAGTTCTCAAATGGTTAGAATACTTACCTTGGCAGGGAGCAATGAATTATCCAACTGGAAATGGCAGAGGGGCTGTTGGTAATGTGAACTATTATAGCATGTGAAAAATCAGGAGGTGTGTATCAACGTTAGGACCATGGTATTGGAAACAAAATGATAATATAAGGTTGCAGAGAGTATAGGTTTAGTGGGAGAAGAGCAGAGGACTAAGGATACAGATAGGAAATAAATGAGTTACTAGAGAATGACTTACGGTGCAGACATTTATTCATTTTGGCTTTATTTTTGTTAAAGCATGACAATGTGTTCTACTTTCAGCAGGATAGTCTTAATCTAGGGCCTGTGTCCTGGTTTCCCTACGTAATATTTGTGTTAAATGGTTTTTATTTTGAGCATAACATAGAGTCAAGCATATCACACAGTGATAGCAGTTGACATGAATTTGCATGCACAGAGGCTTAGCAGTAAAAGCATTGTTTAAACAGAGTTTTGTCCGGTTAGTCGAACAAATCATGACTTTGCATTTAACATATGAAGATAAGCAGTAGATGATCAGTTATTTGTAGGCATCCCAGATAGCTGGTTCGCTTGGCTCTGCATAGTTAGCTAGGTGCTAGTTTTACCAGTAGCAAGTGGTGTCTGGACTTTAATGTGTAGGTATAACAAAGAGATACCGGCTTATCTGTCCCTATGTTAGGTTCAAATCAGGAGTGTTTTCAGTGTGGATGGCTTTCATGTAAGGGTAAGCATATGTTGGGATAGGTTCGGCCCATTAGAACGGCAGGGCGTGGGGGGGGGTGTTTCTCACCCTCGGTTGCCGTCCCAGTTCATCCCACCCTAAGGTCCCTCCCCTTGTCCCCCTGGTTAGAGTGTCTCCCGGCCGCCTCTTACCAGCTACGGAGCGGCCAGGTGATGTGCGAAGACATCTGTGGAGATGTAGCACAACCAGTGGAAACTTCTCTGGGTATATCTTTCCCTTTTTTTTCCAGTGTTGTGACCTTTAGGTCATTGAAGTTTCTCATATTTTCCACCTCATCCACCCAGTTCTTGTGGGGTGGTGTGTGCGGCTGTCTCCAGAAAATGGGTGTTATTGCCTTGGCCTCGTTGAGGAGCCTCGGGATGACTGATCTTTTGTATGTAGGCGTCGGTGTGGCAGCATGGTGCAGGAGAAAGGGGGCTGTGGTAGAGATTAGTCTGACACTTCCTGTATAATTTCGCTGATCGATTCCCAGAATGGTTTGATGAGGGTGCATCCCCACCACACATGGATAACGTGCACGTTTCCGCCTCGTGTCGTCCGCAGGTATCGGGAATGGTGGGAACCCTGGTGTGGAGCATCACAGGGGGGAGGTACCAGCATGTGAGGATCTTGTAGGATTTTTCCTGCAGGCGTGCCGACCCCAGCGTCTTCTTGACGTGTTATGATCTTATCCCAGTCCACCTCTGTGAAGGTCTCTTCGAGGTCCTCCTTCCATTGTCGAATGCATGGTGGTGCCAATAGATATCTGCCGGTAATCAGGTCCTAGTAGATCAAGGATAGGGCTCTTAGTGGTGCTTCAGCCCGAATGCAAAGCACCTCGAATTGTGTTTGGTCTCTTAGGAGGCAGGGCTTTTGTGGAATAGACTGGGCGTAGCGTGTGATTTGTTATTTTGCAAGTGTATGTAAGAACGTATGTTGCTTTTCTGGGAAGAATTCCACAACTGGGCGGATGGCGAATGGCGTCTGGAGGACGTTTGCCATGCAAAGTATTGGTGTGTATTTCGTCAGTCACGGAAGTGAGACCTGGTCACCCGTTGGGAAGTCTGGGTTGCTCCTCAGCGGAAGTAATGGGCTGTGGTCTGTCGTGAGGTTATGTTTTGTGCCGTATCTGTGCCAGATCTGTAAAGTTGCGGTAACGAATGGGTTGGTGAGCGGTATATGTTTGCTGGGCTCGTTGGTGATCCAAGGTAAGGTCCGTAGATTGCAGCCGGTGCTATCTGCCTCCAGTTGCAGCCAAGGTTTGTCGTGCACCGCCGATGACCAACTGAGGATCCTGGTGAAGTGGGCTGCTCGAAAATATTTTTCAACATCGGGTAGCGCGAGTCCTCCTCGGAATTTAGGTAACGCCAGTTGAGAGTTCGCTATGCGTGGGGACCGGCATTTCCAAATAAAGTTGCGGATTGCCGCTTTCAGTGTGTTGAAGAATGACTTCGGGGCTGCGATTGGTATTGTTTGGAAGACGAAGATAAGTTTGGGCAGCAGTGTCATTTTGACATCCTCCTTTAGCTGAAAATTGTCCAGGCAGCATACTATGTCGCTTGGTTGCTCGCCAGGCGCTGGATGTGGTCTCTTACTAGGCCCAGACAGGGTAATTATTGGCCACCCAGCACCTGACTGAAAATGGTGCGTAGTAGTTCAGCAATATTTTCTGTTGAGCCCAGATGAGGAGATTCAGCCTTCGGCCGCAGTTGTCTAGGTCGTCCACCCAAGTAGTTAAATGGACTATGTACCCCGCATACTCTGTTATCACTGTCATGGTGGATTTGAGGTCGGTGCGGAGGGACTTGGACTCAGCTTCTGTCAGAGCTACTCTGGCATCGATGTCGGCCAGGTCTGCTCACAGCTGGGCAACCTCCTCTCTCACCACATGGCCAAGGTGCTCTGACAGGACCTCAAAGTCCGCCCTGGCGAGCAGGCTGGGGATTATGGCGCGCAGCTCCCCTTCTAGCATTCCTGGAGTTTCCGATGTGAGGGAGGGTGTCAGGGAGAACCTCACTGGTGTGGATGGGAGGGAGTCAGGTGTAGGACTCGCAGCCTCCATCTCCCGTTGCATTACCAGGTCGCGGGGTGCTGGCTGTTCTCGGGGTGCCGTGAGGAAGTTGCGGATGGAGGACTCCCCGATGGTTTTGGGGTTCCGGCATCAGTCTGTCTCTTTGTCCGTCCCATTTCCGGCAAAGTGTTTGGAGAGGTGCGCAGAATTTTTGCGTTATAATCGCGGGTGCCACGAGGAGCAGTAGGATTATGCTGCCATCTTCTTCAACGGCTAGACACGTATCCCTTATGTAATATTTGTTGTTTTATTCGTTATATCACACTTATGGAATCAATACAGTTGCACTGACAATGGTAACAAACTAATAATCAAGCAACACAATTTAAATTGACATATATCTGTAACAGTTATGCAGTAAATCAGGAGTATTAGGTCTTTTAGCAGTATGTCAACTGGGTTAGAGTACTATTGTGAAAAATTATATATATATGTACATACATATACAGAATGTTTAAATATAACATAAATCTACAGTGAGCTAATTAGTGAAACGTTGCACATAAAATACACACCCGAAATTTTATAGTGATCTGTAGTCAAAGTGGGGTAATCACCATGGAAACCAGTGGTGCCAACAGCCATATTGTATTACTGACTCCTCCCCTTTTCCATTTTTGCATCACTTTTTAGATAAGGACACTTTCTGTTTTTTCTCTAATTCAATGTATGCCCTGCCCTGGCTGTGCCTGGGCTGGACTTGATTGTGTAATTTACTAATTATTTGACATACAATTAAATGTAAACAAAGTAGCACAGAAAAAGTTAACACAAGTTATAGGTGATTTGTAAATGTTTTATTCAATGCAGCAATTGTCAGCAAAGTGACGGTTCACATTTAACAATATATTTACCACCTCTAGCAATAAAAGGCATCAATGTGCTGTCCACAGGCATAGTCAGTTATGTTATAAATTAAATTTTACTGTATCATCTTTAATAGCAAGTTGTGTTTAGCCATTTCCGTTTTGCTGGTTAAGTTAACAAGCACCCCTGGTTGGTGAGAGTGCCCCTAATCCCTGCAGCTGAAGTGACAAAAAGGCTGTGTTCAGTGGAAATATTGTGTAGAGGGCAGCTGGTTGCCAACTTGTTTTGCCACCATTGCCCCCATTCACAGCCCAGCAGTAACACTTTGAGAAATGATGAGCAGACCTATCTTTGGCCTTGAAGCACTTGACAGCAATTACACTGCGACCCCAGGGGCAGGACATCACACTGAATCCCGATAGCTAGAGAAATGAGCTCTGAATTTCAGTCAGCCATCTGTCTGCAAGGGAGATGTATCCTCCAACTGGCGCATGCATGTGAACAACAATGAACATGTGTCGTGTTTGTGTTCCCTCTGCTGCAGCTGTATCCTGTGACACTGCTTCCCCACATAGTGTCTGTCACTGTCAGCCACAGCATGCACATTCTGTCTGCTTCTGTTTCCAGACCCTTGCAGCAGAGCCATAGCACAATATTATGGTACCAAAGGCTTTCGGCATTTATGTACGTATTTGAAAATGTTTTACCTGGAAGGATGCATTCAGATATCTCTCGTATTGCTCGGCTGATGCACTCTATAAAGCTAGATGGTTTTTCCAACCATTATATACATATTCATTACTGCTAGTACATAATGAATTGACCTTAATGTGTGGCATGCATTTTATTCATAACGTGATTGCATTCTCTACCGTTTTAAGTATATTTAATGGCTGTAAGGTTCACATTCCTTTGTATTTTCCCCCTCCCATCATATAAGACAAAACAAAAACCTTATCTGTTCAGTACAGATACCAAGCTGATTTCAAATAGACAATATTTCTCTCTTGCCTCAGCTGTGCTCCTAATCTGCTTCCCTAATGACTAGTTTTTGCTTTACATAATTGCTCACCCTCCTTTATTTTAATCAGCACTCCAGATGTTGTGGACTACATCTCCTATAATGCTCTTAGAGCCATAATATTGACAAAGCATCATCGAAGATCTGGTCTAAAACATTTGGAGTGCCGAAGGTTGCCCATCCCAGTTATAGACCATAGCTCTCTGTCTGTGTGAAATCTCTATTAATTATCTGCTGAAGATCTCACCAACTCTGCAGTCGCTCTGAAATACATTTCTTATGATTTTCCTCACATTTAGGGAAATTACAATGGCATATTAAATATATTATCATGTGCCCATGACAAAAGCAATTACTAATATTGGATCAGTAAAATTGGGCCCAATACCTCATGTAAACACTAAGGTTTCATCGTTCTCAAAGAGTTATTATTGACACTTTAATGGGATAAAAAAAGCAGTACAAACACCTGGACTTAATGACGTGTATAAGCTATGTTAACGCAGGATTTCTTTCTAAAGGACCACTATAGTGCCAGGAAAACATACTCGTTTTCCTGGCACTATAGTGCCCTGAGGGTGCCCCCTCCCTCAGGGTCCCCCTCCCGCCGGGCTCTGGGGAGAGTAAGGGGTTAAAATCTTACCTTTCTTCAGCGCCGGGCAGGGAGCTCTCCGCCTCCTCTCCTCCTCTTCGGCTGAATGCGCATGTGCGGCAGGAGCTGCGCGCGCATTCAGCCAGTCTCATAGGAAAGCATTCATAATGCTTTCCTATGGACGCTTGCGTCTTCTCACTGTGATTGTCACAGTGAGAAGCACGCAAATGCCTCTAGCGGCTGTCAATGAGACAGCCACGAGAGGCTTTAGAGGCTGGATTAACCTATTTATAAACATAGCAGTTTCTCTAAAACTGCTATGTTTATAAAAAAAATGGGTTAACCCTAGCTGGACCAGGCACTCAGAGTGGTCCTTTAATCATTTCCACTAATTAAAGCACAATGAACTCTGTAACTAAATATAACTAGAAAAATTTACAACATAATAAGTACACATGTTCTCAATGCCTGAAAAGTCTGCTTGCACACCTTAAATAGACGTACACACTCTGCATTACACCTGTAGAATATGGTGAGTTAATTACAGCTGTCACCTTTTAACACTGATAGTTTAATAATGAAATTCCAATTTACAATCAGATTTAAATCCATAATGTTTTCTGGCAGTGGTGGTATTATTGGCAGAAAAATGGTTTATAGAATTACCACTATGGTCACTTAGAAAACCATTGCATTATATCGGTCTAAAACTCCGAAAAAGGAAACAATGTTACAGACACTGGAATGTAATATGAGCCAATATTGGTTATAAGCTTTATTTTCTCACCTGCTACATTTTGTCTTTATATCTGTTCTCCCATTACGGCAGGGATGCCCAAAACATAGATCCACAAATTTTAAGCTACAGCTTCCCTGATGGTTTGTCATTCTAAAGGCATGCAAACATCATGGGAGTTGTAGTTCTTCAACATCTGGGGATCCATCTTTTGGGCACACCTGCTTTAGGGTGTAAGCCCATGCACCATCTTGAATATCACTTTGTCAAATGTTAGATTATAGCAGGTTTCTCTACACCTCTTGTACCAGTAAGTCTAATTATATGTCCTGCTGTCTGTCACAATACCTATGATTAATTGTTACAACTGATACATCAGTCTCCACAACAGTGCTACAACAGAGCTGTTTAATAAACAAAAATACATGTTAACAGATTTATATTAAAGAAAAAAATGAATATTATAATGTAGACCACTCTAGAATTTTGATAACCATTCTGTCATCAACTCAGAGGGGACAAATTCTCTTCAGCTGTCATACCAGACAATTCCATAAGCCTAGTGTTGGGCGACACTTTTCTGTCTGTGTGTGGGTATTATAAATTACATCCAATGTAGAAAAACAATCTACCTATATCATAAACACTCCATCAATAAATCATTGTTTTCATTCTTTTTATGTCTGTCCAGGTGGTATTTTAGAAAATGGCTAATCTAAATTTCAAACCAAATCTAGGTTTATAATAAAAGGCCTGGCTTTCAGAATGAAACCTCAATCACATATGAGATACATTAGAGTCCCTTTATATTTACTTATAAAACCTGTGAGTGCTTTATGACAAAGGATATAAATACATCAGTAACCAGTGCATTAGTGTTTATGCATATGTCTGCTCTAAATATTTCTTAATTTTGTTTGCCAAGTATTTTTAGTGTTTAGATGTACCTGTTGTGGTACACACAAGTTAGATTTAAATTAAGGATCCTTAAATGTCATCCGTACATTGTTCTAGCAGAAATGCTAGTGAATGTATAGATTTGAATTTAATGCTCTTTAATGTTTTGCGACCCCTAAACCAAACGCTCTGCTACTGATGTTTGGCAATGAAGCCAGCATATTGACCTTGAGGGCTGTGACTAAAGTATCCAATGATTTAATTGCTGCTAAATCTCGCGGCCATTACTCTATCCTAATTCTCCTTGATCTTTCTGCTGCCTTTGACACTGTTGATCATCAACAGCTTCGTCGCATTCTCCATAATTTTGGTCTACGGGATACTGCTCTCTCCTGGCACTTCTCCTACCTCTCCCAGCGCTCTTTCAGTGTTTCTTTCTCTGACTCTGCCTCTTCCCCCCCCCAACCACTCTCTGTCTGCGTCCCCCAAGGTTCTGTCCTTGGTCCCCTACTGTTCTCTATCTACACTGCCTCCCTTGGTAAACTCATCAGTTCCTTTGGCTTCTGTTATCATTTCTATTCAGATGACACACAAATCTACCTGTCCTCTCCTGATCTCTCTCCGCCCATCTTGACTCGTGTCTCTGACTGCCTCTCTGCGATTTCCAACTGGATGGCTGCTCACTTCCTTAAACTCAACTTCTCCAAAACAGAACTTCTGGTCTTTCCTCCCTCAAGTGTTACTACTCCCGTGTCTGTCTCCCTCCAAGTCAATGGCGCTACCTCACAGGCTGGCTGCGTGGGTGTTCTTTTCTACTCCAACCTCTCCTTCACCCCTCATGTCCAATCAATCGCCAAATCCTGTCGCTTCCATCTCAAAAACATGGCGCACATCCGCCCCTAAGGTGCTGGTCCATGCTGTTGTTCTCTCTCACCTTGACTACTGCAATAGCCTTCTCGGTGGTCTTACATGTTCCCAGATTGCACCGCTGCAATCTATAATAAATGCGGCGGTAAGGCTCTGTCACAAGATTGGGCTATAGGCCCAGCCGAGACAGTGGGGAGAGTGTGGAAGTGATAGGGTTAATGACACCAGACCCCTGGTTACCTGTTGCTAGTCCCAGCAACCACTAAATTAACCCCTGAATCAGAGGGGGTCGGTCTGGCAGTTTATTGCCCACTCTATGCAATTCCTTGTGTCCAGCTCTGGTGATGGCTATCTAGATGTTTTATGGTCTAGGCCTGGTGCAAGATCAAAGACCACAATAAATGTCATCCCAAGGTTTACAAAAAAATAACTTTTAAAGGAACACTATAGTCACCTAAATTATTTTAGCTCAATAAAGCAGTTTTAGTGTATAGATCATTCCCCTGCAATTTCACTGCTCAATTCACTGTCATTTAGGAGTTAAATCACTTTGTTTCTGTTTATGCAGCCATAGCCACACTTCCCCTGGCTACAATTGACAGAGCCTGCATAAAAAAAAAAAAAAAACTGGTTTCACTTTCAAACAGATGTAATTTACCTTAAATAATTGTATCTCAGTCTCTAAATTGAACTTTAATCACATACAGGAGGCTCTTGCAGGGTCTAGCAAGATATTAACACAGCAGGAGATAAGAAAATATTACTTAAACAGAACTTGCAATAAAGAAAGCCTAAATAGGGCTCTCTTTACAGGAAGTGTTTTTGGAAGGCTGTGCAAGTCAAATGCAGGGAGGCGTGACTAGGGTTCATAAACAAAGGGATTTAACTCCTAAATGGCAGAGGATTGAGCAATGAGGCTGCAGGGGCATGTTCTATAAACCAAAACTGCTTAATTAAGCTAAAGTTGTTTAGGTGACTATAGGGTCCCTTTAACATATATCAACACACATGAAACACCAACTCATGCTTTTGGCATGACAGGCTCATTTTCCTGTTCACTTGCACCTCCCACGCCTCTCCGCTCTGTCAGTCCCTGCATTGGCTTCCAGTTAGATATAGGGCTCAATTTAAAATTATGGTGCTTGCTTACAAGTCCCTACATAATGCTGCTCCAACCTACCTATCCTCCCTAATACACACATATGTCCCGTCGAGGCCCCTACGCTCTGCCAAAGACCTACGTATATGCTATCTCCGTACTCCCACCTCTAATGCACGCCTCCAAGATTTCTCCAGGGCTGGACCTCTTCTGTGGAACTCTCTTCCCTTCTCCGTAAGACTTTAACCCAGTCTCCATTCAAAAAATAATTGAAAACTCACTTCTTCAAGAAGGCGTATAAATTAACTGTTAGTAGGTTTTTATCCCCCACCCCTCATGACTCCTCTCCTGCAACTGTCAAAAATTACCTATTCAGCCCTCAGTGAATACTTTTCTAACAACCTACTTAATACCCCTACTTTTACCCTTTGTGTCACTATACCCCACTCCCTCTAGAATCTGATGGCGCTATATAAATAATAAAATAATAATTATCGCCAAGCAGGGCCAATCACAGCAGAGAGCAATGTAACGCACTCAGACCCTTGTCTCCACAAAACTTAACGTTGGTAAGGCAATCATCAGAATACATTTCACAATCTCTCCTTCCTTGTTTACTTTGATTAACACAGAGTTGCAAGAACATTTCTTGTTTTAAAGGACCACTCTTGGCACCCAGACCACTTCAGCTTAATGAAGTGGTCTGGGTGCCAGGTCCAGCTAGGGTTAACCCATTTTTTTAAAAACATAGCAGTTTCAGAGAAACTGCTATGTTTATTAATGGGTTAAGCCTTCCCCCTAATCCTCTAGTGGCTGTCTCATTGACAGCCACTAGAGGCGCTTGCGTGCTTCTCACTGTGATTTTCACAGTGAGAGCACGCAAGCGTCCATAGGAAAGCATTGTAGATGCTTTCCTATGCGACGGGCTGAATGCGCGCGCAGCTATTGCCGCGCGTGCGCATTCAGCCGACGGGGAGGAGAGAAGGAGGATCGGAGGAGGAGAGCTCTCCACCCAGCGCTGGAAAAAGGTAAGTTTTTACCCCTTTCCCCCTTCCAGAGCCGGGCGAGTATGTTTTCCTGGCACTATAGTGGTCCTTTAAGCATGTATTCTGATGCCACATGACATGGAATAAAACTGTACACACAATGACTGGGTGCCCTGAGGGGGGGTTTGTTATTAAACCTTTGCTATGCTAGCCTTACTTGGATATCTATACATGTTTTGAAAACCATCAGTAGTTGGTAGTGTTTCATTGTTTCCAATGAATTCATTCTGATGTTATAAAGGGTGATTTGTGACTTTTTTTCTGTATACGTATGCTATCCTGGGCTTGAAAAACTAATCATGTCAGTCTAAATGCTTTATGGATCGATCTGTGTGCCTGGATATTGTTGAACATGCTGCAATTTACAGTGCTAATTGTACTTTGCAATAATTCGGAATGATTTAGTCAGATCAAGTGTACAGATTGACCAAGGCAATACCAGTGCTGTTTGTAAGGTTCACAGGCCCTACGTTAACTCCTATTGCTGTCACCTCTTGCACTTATAAGCTAAGCCTTCAATTTGTTTTCCATGCACCTTTTACACAGTCTGTCCACGTTTTCTTCTCCCTTTTATGCAGGCAGCTAACAATTAAACCTATCTGCATACCTCTCTAATTCAGGTTTCTCTTGTTCTGGCCCTTGCTATCTTTATTTCTTCCACCTTATTTTTCCTCTATCTCCACCTTTTGAACCAACTCTGTCTCTTTTGGAGCCTTGGCATATTTTAGAAAGAACCCTAGAAATAATATGTATATGCTCTGACAGATTTAATTACTAAAATAAAAATTCAACGTTAATTTAAAATTTAAGACAAAAGTTGGAATCATAGCTGACTTGGAAAATGTAATTCTTACCTTCAGTTGGAACAAGTGGCCCAGGGAAGAAGTTGAAGATAGATATACTTACCTAAAGCTCTTACTCATGGGTACCACCATCTTTCTCTTATATCCATATCCAATTGGATATAATGAGGTTTCATTCTGAAAGCCAGGCCTTTTATTATAAACCAAGATTTGGTTTGAAATTTAGATTAGCCATTTTCTAAAATACCACCTGGACAGGCATAAAAAGAATGAAAACAATGGTTTATTGATGGAGTGTTTATGATATGGGTAGATTGTTTTTCTACATTGGATGTAATTTATAATACCCACACACAGACAGAAAAGTGTCTATGAGGTGTTGACTTATAGATATGGAAGTGTTGGTAAGCCATGCTGGCGGTCCGCTTGCTGTACTCTTGCGCATAAGACTGAGGTCTCTGGACCTACATAGAATTTACCTTATAATAAGAAGATGCCTTTTTCCTGCTGTTGACAGTCAGAACTGACCAGACCTGACTGCAGAAGCTCCATCCTGGTCAAATTTATGTTTGCATCAGAAGACAAAGTATTCTGTACCTCCCTCATTTTACATTTGAAATGTTGGGAGGCATGATATACTGTCACTACTATGAGTATGGTTATCCTTTAACTCAGTTTCCTCAACATGACATTGTGAAATGTTGGTGTATAGCAACTTTCAGTCAAGTGTGAAAATATACAGACAGCAGAAAACCATCATCTGCCAAAAACTACAAGAAACAAAATGAAATAAATACGTTCATTCAAAAATACATTATTAAATGCCAAGTACACTCCCACTAAAACATATATCTACCCACACATAATTCTACTTTGTGAGCATGTATGTTAACGTGTAGGTTATTACATAGATATTGGGAGTAAAGATATGAATGTACACTTCTATCAAAACATACATAGTACATTCTAGTTTGATTTTTTTTTTTATTATAGTTTAATTGTTAGAAATCTAAATTGTCAGAAATCTAAATAACAGAAAAAATGGAACATCATCCCAGTTTCCATTGGCTCTGCTAAGCTAAACCCTGCAGTACAGTACCAGCTCATTTGCTGAGAGCATCAGATTATCTTTCTTAGCCAATGAGCTAATCACTGCACAGCTGAGCTTGGATGAGACAGAGCTTGGAACTCTGAATTCTGTAGTGGTGTATCCCAGGTAAAATGTCAAAACATTCTAAAACCGTTCTAAAACCATAATCACTACAGCACTTGTGGTTATAGTGCTTGGTGCGTTCCTTTAATAATCCTGACACCATGTGTCATTCACACCTGCGTACTAATGTGCGAATAGTGCATCTGCACTTGCTCCTTCTATCTTTGTCTTTTTAACACAGGCTGACGGCATCATTTAGCATCCCTTATTTATGCTCACATTTCTTTTGGATGGAGACCTGTTTGTGGCTTCTAGCTTCTGTATTCTTGTGTCTTCAGTTACAGTTTGGCTTGTTTCCTTAATTAGCCTGTTCTTTGTTATTCCTGACCTGGTGCGTTATATCGATTACGCGTTTCTCTGGTGTCCTTGACCCAGGGTAGTGCCTCACATTGTTGTAAATTATGTTCTCCTCTTTACCTGCTGAAGATCTTTTAATGAGAAATAACACTCAGTCCAGTATTTCCGCCTTTTAATATCCCTGGTTAGCTTCTAAAATATATCCATAAAGCTATACCTTGTCAGTTGGATCTTCAGTTATCATGTTGGTTACATGCATCTGGGACTGTCGGGATGTATGGTCTACATGTTTGAAGTGTTTACCTACAAACTATGGACCCCGATTTACCTACTGATTGTTCAGTGTCTCCTACTTTATAAAGAGTTTGCACGTTGCTGCTCTTTCTGTGGTGGACTTTATCAGCGCTGATGATCTCAGCACTTAAGACTCTCACATAGAAGCACTCTATGCAGGTTCAGAGAGTTCAGCATTTGCAGGAGTGTGTAGTCAAGCACATGCATTGTGACGTGCATTGTATGTGCAGATTGGTGACAACCTTTGACTCACTGACTATTGTTGAAAGAAGGAAAGATAATTACGTGGGTGGTTGAGATTGTCTGTCCTCTATGCCAGCTCACAAAGCCTTATATCCACTTCAGAAGCACCACAAGTGTAACAGGTACTTGAAGTATTTTTATGTCAATTATGTCAGCATAAAAAGGGGTTAAAGCTCCTTAAAATAAATGCTGATGTTAATTAGATGAAAAAAATAATAAAAAAACCAAAAAAAAACCTATACAATTCTTTAACTAGTGGGAAAAGGTCTGTACAATTGTGCATGTTAATTCCCTTTTCATTGTCCCCATTTTTTAAGTTCAAACCGCAGTCTTATGCCCAGTCAGACCTCATGACCACATACCCAGTAAGACTCGAGTTGTTCAGGTAGTGGGACCTTACACATGGTACCACTAAGCACATCATTTAAACCTAAAACATTGCTTATTAGGTTTCTACAATTCCTTACAGAATGAAGTAGAGAAAACTGTTTGTTTGTTTTTCTGGCACACCGGCTAGTACATAACATTTTGTTGTAACATTACTAATGCAACATTTCTTATGGTAAGGTTCGTTTAAACAAAAATGCAATTTACGAACTATATACATAATACATTTTCAAAAGTATTTCTGAAAAAATAATAATTCTGTATTCCTTCACCACCAGTAAATGCTAATCAAGATCTTACTAGAGGGAATAGTATAACACAGGTAAATAAAAGGCACTTACCTATGCAGTACTTCCATTTTCACAATATTTCATTATATCATTGACCCATGATGCACCAGGAGAGAGATGCCACGTGTAAGTGCATGCTTTGGCATTCCTTCCACTGCTCAATGGCACTGGTGTAATTCAAGTAATTTACATGGCATGCTCAATCAATGCCAAGACAGTCAGCCATACAACAGGATTTAAAAAATAAAAGGTATCGAGCTAAAATAAAGAGCCCAACACATAGCTAAATTAATTTAGCTTTTGGGCAGTGTAAAAATCTAAGCGGTGACGGTTTCACTTAGCACTGTGATCTATTTCTTTTTAACAAAATAACATATTTCTTTGG
This sequence comes from Pelobates cultripes, assembly GCA_933207985.1. Classification (NCBI taxonomy): domain Eukaryota; kingdom Metazoa; phylum Chordata; class Amphibia; order Anura; family Pelobatidae; genus Pelobates; species Pelobates cultripes. The sequence continues at coordinate 139,903,768 of OW240917.1, forward strand.
ACTGGAAGGTTGATAACTTTTCACAATTGTGCATTTTTGTTTCTAATGCACACAGTTACAATTTCTTATCACCTATTAGTATGTGAAGAGAATAGCTTCAGTGAGCAGGAGTTTACTTGCTAGCAGATTAAGCAGTTGTTAGCATTGCGGGTATATTGTTAATATACACACAGAGTTATTTGACCTCCCTTTAAACAACATTGTACAAGCATTGTCTTCATAAGTAAAGGAATAAGGCTTCTATTTATCTCTTAAGACAATAGCAAAGTGTCGTCTCTGCTACATTGCTATCTTGCTACATTACTTAATAGATTGAAGAATATAACAGTGTCCATCAAAGTGGCAGGTGGCAAGGAGCTTCAAATATGAAAAAAGGGATTTACACCCGAGTTAAAATGCAAATGTACTATAACTAAATGATGTCACATGGAATTGTCTATCTATCTATCTTCAGAAGCATTCACACAGTTTATGCAATACTCACTGGTAGTTTCCCATGGGTCTATTTTCTTAGCCTTGTGTGCCACGTGCATTCTTGAAAATTATGCTGCGGGTTAAGACAGCCAATGCTAATCAGTGCAGTCATTAGTGCTAAGTCAAGTTGCAGTTGCTATACTACTGGAATTTCATGTCTATATGTGGAACACTTGTTTTGCTTCCTAGTCCTATATAGGTCAGAAAAAACATCCATTTCAATGCTTATGCAGTGCATACAAATGGCCCTTGCCTAAAAAATTCCCTTCAGTGACATAACAGAGCAGCAGTAAGTGCACAGCACAATGTTCTTATCCTATCCCCTGGAGAACTGATCTCAAAGACAAAGAATGACGCACATAAGACCTTCCTACGTCGAAGCAAAGGCCGTTCGGAGCCACACAAGTAGAATGAGCAAGAGCTGGAAGTCTCTAATCACAGGCAAAGATATATTCCTTTCCCAAGGCCTGGCACAACTCAAAGGGGCATTTTAAAAAATGATTGGTTGTAATGACGGCTTGCTCCTCACTGTCTATAATTAATAGCCAAAGTTATATCCCAGTTAGCTTTTTTCTGTAACAGTGTGTAAGCACGAAACTCAGGCAAGAATGCTGCTTTAGTACAGTTGTTATTTTCCCCTAGAAGGTCAGCCGACAACATTTAACTCAGCAACCACCCTGTATATTTAAAAATCACTGACATTCATGCACTTATTTTATTTTAAGTGAGAAAAGGGGGCATTAATCTTGGTTCTGTATGTTCCAGCAATGCATATAATTGTAGTGCACGTCCAGCGGAGAAAGCAAATTGAGCTTTGGAAATTCTTTCATTCCTTTCAGGATAGTTATATTAGCAGATGTAATATTCTTTTCAGATTTTCTAAGCGTCAGAGTCATGGCTATTAGAACCTTGCCGGTGAGCTATTGTGGAGAATAACACCAAGTCAGATGGCCTTTTACCTATTTAACCAGGAGGGGAGAGCAAGATGTTTTGCAGAGATGCTGATCAATTGTGTTTTGGTACGTGATCCATGCTGTGTAGTTTGAGGAGCTTTGAAAAGTAATGGAATAAATCAAGTTTCTTTATGTAGTGTTTTTAGGTTGTTGTTTAAGTCCATCAAGTTCAGCCTTGAAAACCATTCTTTTATGCTGGTTCCCTTTCCATGAACTATTTATTTATGGCCCTCACAATGTCAATCATGTCTACATCTTTGGAGATCTAGAAATGTCCAGGCGGTGCTAGTGTGGTTACACAGTCAAGATTTGGTTCTTCTGTCATATGTCACTTTTGATAATGAAATCATTTCACTTGCATTTTTAATTTGATACAGGCAAAACTAATAATACTCATCGTCAAATGGGACTAAATGTCCTTATGCTGCCAAGTTTCATTATATAATGTGTGTTGCCCTAATCATTTTTTTCAATCTACAAAACAACTCATGATGTGAGGCTCAGCTGGAGATGGAACCTCTCTGATGTTCACTGAGATTGGGATGTACCTGGCCCTGCTGTCCTATTTCTTTTATTGTAAATAATAATAATAACAACAAAGTGCTTTACCAGAAAATGTACATTCAGATATTCTCTGGTTTTTAAGTACATTCTGGGGATGTTACTTTTGTCCAACATCCAGGAGATGTTACTATTACCCAATAATGCAGAGATTGTTCTTAAATGTTTTGTAATTCCTCAAGCTACTGTTAGATTTACACTTGGAGAAGGCATATCACCACTTTATCTAGACTAATTTGCCCTGATTGCAGATTCCATAACTTGGATGGAGAGTCGCCTCTGTTACCATCTAGTGTTAATTGTGTTTGTGTAACAGAGCTCAAAATTCCAAAGTTGACATTCGTTATTGGCAAGTGGACTTTCAGTCCTGGCAACTTGAAATGTGGCCATCAGGTGTGTGTTAAGGACTCCCCACTGCAATCTGTGGGGAGAGGGAGAGGTATTAGCAGTAGAAAGAGGGAAGTGCTCATGCCATTGTACAGAACACTGGTGAGACCTCACTTGGAGTATTGTACACAGTACTGGAGACCGTATCTTCAGAAGGATATTGATACCTTAGAGAGGGTTCAGAGAAGGGCTACTAAACTGGTTCATGGATTGCGGGATAAAACTTACCAGGAAAGGTTGAAGGATCTTAACATGTATAGCTTGGAGGAAAGACGAGACAGGGGGGATATGATAGAAACATTTAAATATATAAAGGGAATCAACACAGTAAAGGAGGAGACTATATTTAAAAGAAGAAAAACTACCACAACAAGAGGACATAGTCTTAAATTAGAGGGACAAAGGTTTAAAAATAATATCAGGAAGTATTACTTTACTGAGAGGGTAGTGGATGCATGGAATAGCCTTCCAGCTGAAGTGGTAGAGGTTAACACAGTAAAGGAGTTTAAGCATGCATGGGATAGGCATAAGGCTATCCTAACTATAAGATAAGGCTAGGGACTAATTAAAGTATTTAGAAAATTGGGCAGACTAGATGGGCCGAATGGTTCTTATCTGCCGTCACATTCTATGTTTCTATGTCTTTGAAACTGGCAGCTTATTGTAACATCTACACACAGCCAGTTAACAGTAGTGAAGTTAGTAATTACTGGTCTTCTACGTTCATTCTGATTAACACAACTTAAATTATGTACTATATGTTTATTTATACATTGTGCGAGCCAAATTACTTGCTTAAAAACTAATTTCCATTGTGTTTTTTGTGACTTCTTTATCCTTTGCTGCTGTCTTAACACCATAATGATAAAACAAATATGGCTTCTATAGGCAGCTGTGCAAGGCAGGTTGGAACTTCTAGCTTGCACGTATATGATGGAAATAGTTTCATGTGTGAGTAATTTTGCGGCAGGGCAGCTGTGCATGCTAATGTCCGGTTAATTCCCATTGGTCACATTGCAGAAGGAAGTATGCAGTGGCCTGGTGTGGCTAGTAGTGTAGTCAAACGCAGAAAGACCAGGCACACTGGATACCACGCAACAGCGATTTATTTAGGGCTATAAATGTAAAATTGAGAAAGACTGCTTTTACAGCCAAAACATTGCATTTGTATCCCTAATAAAAAAAACTGTTATTGTGTGGTATCATCCTTCATTTGATTGTAGCTGGGAGTGTGGTTGGTCTGGGCCATTATGACCTGTAATCTGAATCTACTTAGTTGCCATCTGCTGCCTCTTTTCTGCTGGGCTAGTAGTGTAAGTCTTGAAATTTTAAGCAGCCGTGATCTTGCAACCCATCGATTCCTGGATGTGAAGTGAGCACTTTATGGCAGGCATGACATCAGAACACTGACTGTTTGATTTCTCATATTTTTAGTAAACAGAAAATTCACGTAAGATTTATATTTTTGGATGGAGGAGGGGGACTGTGTGTTTTGTAATTGCATTCTGTATAGCACTTTTGTTTTGAGCATGTTCCCCTTTGAGAAGCTGCTGGTTCTCACCTACAATGTGCCATCATTCCTTACAATAGCTTGGGATACCAACTGGTATAAAAACGCTACGTGTGAATTAGGAGGTCAGTGAGTCATCGTGTGATTACTAGCATGGTCAATATGTTTGGAGTATGTGTTTAATTTCACGCTTGCTCTATTTCACAGCAATTTACAAAACGTTATTAATACAAGCAAATCCACTTTAACCACGTGTAATATATACACTCCGTTTAGATTTACATTATTGCTAATAGTTAGCAGGACTTTTCATGCATCAGTGCCGTGATTAGCATTGTTACAAACTTGTTAATAAGCTTGAAAGTGTTTAATCCTTTTGCGTTTTCCAAAATAGGTTTACAATACTTTTTAGCCAGTCAATTATATTGTATGTGCTTTATTATGCTTTAGACAAGTTCCACAAATACCTACTCGTATTTTCTTTAATGGCATCATTTACTGCTATTGTTCTAAACATGGCTCTCAAGAGCCTAGATGATTTAAGAATTTGGGATTGTTTAATCTTTCTCCATTGGGAGCCATAAGATCAGCAGCTTACCTTTTTCCAGCACCGAGCTCCCTCGGCGCTGGTGACCTCTCCTCCCCCACCGACGTCAGCTCCCTCTGCCGACGTCAGCGTAGCCGAATGCGCGTGCGCGGCAAATTCAAGCTGTCAATTGGAAAGCATTTTTACATGCTTTCCTATGGATGCTCTGCGTGATGGAGGCATAATATTTCTCCAGCGTCGCAGATGCACCTCTAGTGGCTGTCCGGAAGACAGCCACTAGAGGCTGGCTTAACCCAGCAATGTAAACATAGCAGTTTCTCTGAAACTGCTATGTTTGCATCTGCAGGGTTAAAACCTGAGGGACCTGACACCCAGACCACTTCATTGAGCTGAAGTGGTCTGGGTGACTATAGTGTCCCTTTAAGAATGTGAGCCTTCCTTAGGCAGTTATAGTCTTGCTTACTCATGTGTTCATATACATAAGAGAGATTATATTTTTGCCAAAATGTTTCAGTATCCCACTAAATGCTGTACACCCCCACCCACACTCTACCTACTGTCCCTCCCTCATTCTCTATAGAAAAGTATGTTTGTAGATCCTTAACTTCCTTTGAATTCCATCTTTCTCCAAATCCAGACCTGTACCTTCTTTTTCCTTTGCAAAATCAAAGATTTCAAAACTTTTGCTACTAATATGTTTTTATCTTTATTACCTCTATTGTACAGCATTGCAGAATATATTGGTACTATATAACTACTAAATAATAATAATATGTGGATTGAATTAGGAAGCACCTGGCCTCTTTAGTTGCTCCTGCCATTGCTTCATTATGTATGGGCAAGCATGTAGGAATGGTAAAAATTGCCCGTGCATAGACTTCCATGTACTCAATCTTAATTCCATTTGCTTAGCTCTCAACTCTCCCAGACCTAGCCTTAAAGTTCCGCTGTATGACCACTTTTTTGCCAATCTGTGCTGCCATTTTTATTTTTCCACTAAATGCATTTACTGTGCAAGGCATTTCTTCCAATGCCAGACTTCTTCTGCTTTGCTCTGATAGTGGGCAGCTCTGGTTGCTGGATGATAGAGCTCCTGGCATTCTATGAACAAATGTGTGCCAGGCCAACACACAATCCGTTTGGGCGTTCTTGTGGCTGCACTACTGACAGCCCCATCCCCCTCCAGGCAACACGTTTACATCTGCTCCTTGGTGGTACGCTTGCAGGTATAGAACACATGCTTGAACGGTTCCTGTTCATTTTTATATGAGAATACACACCAGTAAGTGTGCAAGAATACTATGGATACACATCCCCAGATTCTCTCCATATTGCTTGCCCTGGAATATCTCTTTAACCCCTTAAGGACACATGACATGTCATGATTCCCTTTTATTCCAGAAGTTTGGTCCTTGAGGGGTTAAATCTAGAGTTCTTTATCAAGATCAATATATTTTACTACTGTTAACACCCACCATTTCCTTTTATATTTACATATAAAAATGACTCAGAGGCCATACAGATCAATGTGACTTTAAACTTAACTTGCTGTTGTTAAGTTATCTATCGTTTTCATTTATATCAATATATGATGTTTCCTAAGTGTCATATTTACATAATTGCTACTCATGTGAGCCACAATTTGGCTTCTGTCCTCTCAGCTCCTATTAAAGAATGATATTTAAGGAATGTATTCCTAATTCTACAGTGCTTTTATTTTCCTATTTTGATTCACGCCCAAATCCCTCCAAATTAAACTTTAAAATAGGGTAAGAGTGGTGAAAAGTGAAACGGCAATGTAAGTGATTGCTGCACTAAAACACTGCAGTGACATGACGTGGTCTTGGTGCCTTTAGTGTCTCTTTAACCCTAAGCCTCAGGCATCCGTGATTACACAGCATAGTGTGGTACATAAAGTAGAAACGGATTCAAAACTTAGTTGGATAAGCATGTTTCTGAATAGACTACCTAACTCTTGCACCAAAGAAACAATAGATAAATTGTTGACTAGGATTTCAGGTATTCCGAGTCTACTATTAGTCTAGAGGCATGAGTGCTACCAGCAGTGAAGATGTTTAGTCTTGGACTGTTTCATCTGATTCTCTGTGTATTCTAGGGCTATAGACTGTCTGATGGTCATGGGAAGTATAGTCCCCCAGAAGTTGTGACTCCCATAACCATGCATTTATATTTACAGTGCTTTACCTTATAGATTTAGCATTCAGTTGTCGACAAAAAGCTGATTGATGGAATGATTTGTGTGCCCGTGGTTTATAAGAGAAGTCCTGTTGGGCTGAGCTAATGCGATGTTCAGTTTGACTATGCCATTTCATAATCTTCAGTCTTATTCCCAAGTGAGTTGGTAAAGAATTGCATATAAAAAGTTAATCATCTTCATTTCAGAGGGTGTAAAGGATCTAACAATAGTGCAGTCTGTCCCAAGATGATTCAGCTAATTCCAGTATTCTACAAAACATCTCGCAGTACACAAATTGGTGTGTGTTTGTGTAGGTAGGGGGAGTGATAAAGGGTCTCTTGCTATAAGCTGATGATTCTGCAGTTCTTATTTATGTAGAAATCTTTTTTAACACAATGACTGGCTAATAACAGCTTGATGCAAGGTAATACTAAATAGGGTATCTTTCAAACAAGAAAGTCTTAACTTATTAGCAACAGGTAACCCAGCTCATAAAGGACCACTTCACATTTAGAGCTGATGTAACCCATCTTCCTAGGTACATATGGCTGCACACCGGTTGTTTCCTGGGTAGAAGAAACTACAGATGCTCGGCACAGTGGACCATATGGTCTGGTACAGCACAGTGAATAGAGCTCAGCAAGGTGTGCACAATGATGTCACTTCAAGCCACGTCCTGAAGCCTACTGCTTTCTGCTGTTGTTTTCTTGTAGCTTGCCTGCTGCAAGGGGCCTCCTTTTGGCAACAGGGTGATGTTTTGTCTATAAATGGAAGCAGTTGGCATTTTTCCCAGTTCAAGTACCAGCTCAACTCGTGTGCATAAGTCATGTAGATGCACAGTTAACCCCATCCCGGTCAGGCTGTAACTGAAAGCATATGTGTCAATATTAGTAGATGTGAATATATCATAGGTATTACACTTGGTGTAATTGCTCATTATTTGGCAATTGAGCATCATATATAATTCTCTGATACCCTTTCTCTTTCACCTTTGTACGGCCTACTTACCCTGCCTTTGCTATCCATCCTGGCTGAATGTGACAGTAAACCTGGAGATCGCATTATGTGTTATACGCAATACTCCCTTTGAAAATAATACGACAACAACTATTAATTTAGACGGTTCCGAAGGTTCCAGGTTATAGGGGGATATACAGCCAACTAGAGAAGTTTAGATATGATCTATTTTTATTTCTTTATTTACATTTTATCTATGTAATTTTCAAAATGCACAGGGGATGTGTGTTAACTCCATTTTGGAGTTGCCATTTTATATTGGAGTCTGATACTAGTCTTAATAATGTATATACCTCTCATAACCAAACACAGCAACAACAGCACATTGCGCCAGGCCTTTCCAAAGTATACAATGTAACTGGCACTTAAGTCAATCAGCTGGCTTTTAAAGGGACTGGAAGGAAAACCATAAACGAGAATGAATGCCCATTAATTAAACACATTTTTTTTTGCAGTGCATATTAGGTTAACATACGTGCGCGAGGTACCCCAACGGCAATCCTCATGCAATGTTGAAACATATGTGACAAAGGGGTGGTCGAGAATACGTGGACAATTTTTATTTTTTGCTTTAGTAGATATGCTTCAAATACACAAGTAAACTAAGTATGCATAGTAAGTCATGCTAGATATAACAGTTCCATTAGAGTAATTAATGAATACTAGTAATTAGGCTTTTGTTAGGCTGACTAAAAAGGTGGTTAGACATCTCTCTTGGCTTCCTAAGCTATGATTGAGTGGTTGCATGTTATGCTAGACTTCAGCTAGAGTATGAGTGACTTGAGAAACATATATGATAAACACTAAAGCAGCATCAACATTTAAGATTAGACTTTAGAATGTCCACCCCAAGTGGGTCCCATGTCAGCTAGGTGAGGATCCGTGTTTGCATGTCAGGCGACCCGTCTTTATTCAATGTGAGGATTTCTTTATTGGGACAAAAGGCTTGGTGACTGCTGTATTACTTATAGTCCCTTTGTGGGTCGGCAGTCCAGTCAGGTTCTTGTCTTGGGCTGGAGAGAGGTCCCAGTTACCATGTCGGCTATAGGTGGTCAGTCCTTGCGTTTCGGCCCCCTTGCGGTGCGCTGATTAGTATGGCAGGTTAGGCCAACTGTTGTAGCGTTGTTGCTTTCTGTGGCTGGTATCCTCTGCCATGTCAGGTATTAATGCAGCTCCTCCCTAGCTTGGCTTGTAGGATCTTAGCAACCACTCCGCCGGTTCCCGCTGTGTCTGAGTCGGCTGTCCGCTTGTGTGGTGTCAGGAGAGGTGAGTGCGCTCGGCGGTTATCAGGGTCACCTGCCATGCGGTCTTTGCCATTTTGGGAGCGCCCTGTGTTCTGGGTCTGCTCTGCCGCTGCTCTGAGTGCCAGTGTTGTGACATTCCGATGGGTCACGGGGTGGGGACCGGGATCACCCCCGCCAGTCCAGAGGGAGGGGAACAGGGCCAGACCCTCCTTGCTTCTGCCTTACCGCTGGTGGGCAGGATAGCTGGGCCGCGGCCGTCTACCTCACTCACCGCCCGAGCGGTCCTCATCGTGTGCGGCAGGGACTAGAACTTCGCAGCAAGCCTCTCCTCGGGACCAGGGTGGCCTCTTGCACTGGGTCACAACAGCCAGTTGTCAGGTAAGTGTAAAGCCGGTTTTTAGAGGCTAAAACTGGAGAGGTTTACAGGAGCCACTCCATTGGGCAACTGTTCAGCCCCGCCCCCTAAACTATTTTTTTAAATCATTTTTTGTTATATAAATAAATGTTTAAATGTATTATAGCCTCTATGTATTCATTTCAATGCATGCATGAATGCATGCATGCACGTAAATAAGTTCACCTCCTGACTTAAACTGCACTTCTTGGGTGATATTTAACTCCTCTTTGGTAATAAGTGCACTTATCCAACCAGAATTTGTTCTTCTAATTAAGTTAATGTGCATTCACAAATCCTGACACTATGAGCAAGCATTGAGCATCTTAAAAAGGTACTCTGAGATGGTTTCAGAATTTCCAATTGTGCAGGGTCTTTGTAGATAACTGGTACGGAGCTCTAGGCAGGTTACCAGTTCGGACCCCCCTGTATTCTTCATGTTGGGATGGTGAATGTGGCCAAGAATGTTCATGGCTCCAGGGCTCCTCTTAATCTTGGGCCATATTGCCTTATTTTGCTCTGCTTGTGACTGAACAAGACTGAAGATGGCCTCAGTCACTGGGCAAGGGTAAGCCAGTGGATGCAGTAAAAAAACAAAAACTTTCAGTGCTGATATAAGCCTGAAATATGTAAGGTGAACGAACAATATATTTGTACTTTGTGGACTATTGTAATTGTTGTGGTTTTTGCACAGAAGTGTTTGTTCTAAGCAGTATGCAATTACCTTTTAAACTAAATAAGTGCTATGTTTTTTTTTTTTTAATTCTTTATTTTTGGCATGACAGTGCGATACAATACTGAAGAAACACATGTAGTACATGGTATAGGTAACCAATCCGTAATCTAATGTACATCTGATTATACCATCGTTGCAGTTTGCGTGAGTGTGTTCAGCTTGGAGGAATGTGCTAGGGAGTGTCATTTTTCGTTCATTTTCATACATACATACATTTTATGAGATATTGTAAGCCTTATACAATAAAAGGGAAAAAGAGAAAAAAGAGAGAATAAAACATGCCATAACTGGGTATTGTAAGTACCGCAAATGTCAAGCTCTGGTTTCAGCCCACATTAATCCGTGTCATTAAATGTGAGACCGTTCTCGTTGCAGGGGGACCTGTTTCTGACAGTCTTGGTCCCGTTTCTAGCAACGGTGTTGTATATAAGGCAGGGGTAGGGCAGGAGGGGGGGGAAGGGGAGGAGGGGTGAGGGTCCCCGTGGCGGGGTCCGGAGCGTTGCGGCGTGAGGCTCTGTTGGTGTTTAGTTAAGTGTTGGCACCTTGGGAAGGCCCTGTAGTGGCCATAGCTCTCCCAGTTCCCTGTTAACCATGGTTCCCAGACCTTTTCGTATCGTTTCATGGTGTCTCTCACTAGTGCTGTAAGGTGGTCCATGACCTGGATATCTGTGGGATATCAGTGTTTATCTGTGGGATTGTAGTTTGAAGCCATGTCTGCGCCATGGTGAGTCTGGCCACAAGCGTGATTTTGTGTAGGAGTTTCTGTTCCTTTTTGGGCCAGTCTTCTAGTGATAAGTGCTATGTTTTATACATGACCATATGTCCTGGAAGCGTAGATTTTTCTAATTTTCTTGAAAAGAAAAAAAGTTATTAACCTATATGTATTTGTTGTAAAAACATCATATTTAACTGGAACTGTGCTAGAAATCCATGCACCATCTAATACTTTTAGCTAAATTGCCTAACTAGGGTGAATTAATTGCCAGATGGAAATCTCAATTTTAATGCTGACATTTAGTAAAGAAAATGCATATACAAGGACTGGATTAAGCCTATTATCAACACTAAAGCCAATGTGTTCAAGTCTCTTTGTGAGACGTCTTCTGGCAAACCACTGAGTTAAAGGGTATATTTAATATTGCGCGGATGCGCTTCAAATCTTTACTTCCTTTCTTTTTTTGCATGTCACATGTACAGGCTGCCAGACAGCACATGAAACTTCATAAAATTCATATTTCCAGAGCGGCATCAATCAGTTTGTTCATGGAGGGATTCCCTTTATGGACCACCATGATTTATTACTGAATTAATATTACTACTACAGCATACAATTGCTATGTACGGCTATGTACACTCCCTTTTACAGAGGCCATCCAATACTTGTTATGAATTTCCCCCGTATAGAGGTAAAAACCATCTCAGGTAAAAACACAAACTACAAGGGTAACACCACAAATTACAAAGTTGCAATATATACTCCAGAATGCCCCTCAAGCATCTTGCTACCTGTTGTGCTTTATAAGTAATAAAATAGAGCGAGTTAATACATAGAGAATATAGGGTAAGGATGAATGTCTTGACAATTAGCCATATATAAAAGCTGTTTAAATGATAGCTCTTATGTAAGCCTATGACTAAGTGCTAGTAATCGCCATGAATTGTGTCCGCTGATTTAATTGATTTTGTTAATGATTCTAAACAATGAATTGGCGATGCACTTTAAAATGGTTTGGACTTTCTTAATATATAATACAGTACTGGGAATGCTTTAAACTTTCTGCAAGTTCTTTTCAAACCAACGGAGAAGTTCATCACGTAATGTAAAATTAGAAACATTGTTTAAGAACGCGTCTACCTGTGTGATGTTGATTAGTTTATTTAGCCTTTTTTATTACCAGAAAGAACACATAGCAATCTCTTTAGTTATCAGAGACATTCAGCCGAGCATAAATCATACAGTATTAAACAGTGAAGATAGAATGGGTGCAATACAGTTACATATTAAAAAGTAATTGCAGATATATTTATGGAGCTGTCTAGGACAGTGCACTGATGTGCCTTAGGCCAACTCAAAGTGCGCTCTGAACACACTGAATTCAGGATTGTAATAGAGTAAATGTGCTTTTTTTAAATAAGCGTCAGCATTAAAATAGCGATTCCCATCTGGTATTAATTAAAACTAATATGTCAATTAGCTAGAAGTAGGCATGTCTCTTTAGTAAGTATTCAAGTAAATGTGACATTTATAAGCTGCTGCTGAAGGTTAAAATAGTTGCAAATGTTCCTCTCATTGAAGTGTGTCTCCATCTACAAGTGTTTGAAAACCACTGCTCTTGGAGATTGAAGATGGCAAATCTAGGTTTGAAGTAGCAAATGCAACTGTACTTTCAGGCCTTCATCCATTAGCTATCCATCATTTCCCCTCACCGTTCAGGCTCAGTAATGGAGCACTGAGGGCAGTCATATTGCTGTGACATAGGGTGCAGTTTATATATCAAAGTGTTCTGTAAGCGAGGTAGTCACCATGGAACCGGCACACACATCCATTGATGACTCCTCCCCAATTACACTTTGATAAATATTCCTAACTGGGTCAAAGGAACACTTTAGCATTAGTAACACAACTGTCTTTAGGTGACCGCTTCCAGGGTCAAAACGGTGAGTTTAATTACCTTTTCTCCCTCACAGTGCTTGTCTCTGATTTACGCTACACCTCTGTTGCTGAGATCATCAGGATCGATGATCTCAGCCAATCCACTGCTTCCACTTAGGATAGTAATGGGAGGCAAGTAGTAGTGCTTTATCAGTATGATGGCCACTAGAGGCAGGTTATTATTATTGGTATTAATATAGCACCAGCGCGTTCCGCAGCACTTTACAATAAGTTAATACTGCATTGAAAATGTTTGATGGATTGAAGGGGGGAGGGGGATAGGGGACATGGTACCCAGACAACTTCATTCAGATGAGTGCCTATAGTGTCCCTTTAAATTTTGCAATTAAAAAATATCCTTTAGAAACTTTGAGATTAATGGAGAACAAACCAAAATATTTCTATCATTTTCCAGATACTTGACATTTAATGACTCTTTCCTTACTACTGCTATAGGAATTCAACACCAAGAATGCCAACACGGGAAAGAACTGATGACTAGCTAAAAGTGTATCTAAACTATTAACAACCACAATTTAACAAAGCACTGCTGCCAGTTTGCACCAATCCACTTAGTAAGGATGTACTTAAATCCTCCATTATTACCTAGACTGAACTGCTCCTTCACAGTGTCAGGCCCCTTAATTAGCCTTGGCTGAGAAACATGTTGTTCTGTCTTTGTATTGCTAAGTCTCTGTGCTGTTGCTGAAGAGCTGCACCCCCACCCCCCTTTTCTTTTCTGATCTTTCTATCTCCCCCCTCCAGCACAATGACAATATCATAGAATGTTCTGCTATGAGCATTCTCTACACCCCTCCCTCCCCTTCCTTCCTCACCACACACACACTGGGCTGGGCTACTCCAATGTCTAGGATCATTGTTAGCGAGACACTAGGCTGAATGTTTCCTATATAACTGTATAACACACTGCTCACTGTCTCCTCAACCTGCTTAATGTATGCTGTGAGATTCTAATAGGTGTCCTTGTGTTAAATTATTCAAGTTAACTTTAGATTTTAAAAAAGCCGTTTAGCACATTCAAATACCCTTACTGACCTCTACTGGGATTCAGTATTTAGGAAATATAGATTGAATTTTGTGATTTCAGTAGAGAAAAAAAAGATGTGTTTTTGTTTGATTTTTAAGCTGTTGCCCTGTTGATAAATACATGTGGTCTACTGTTAGAATGAAACATGTAACTAGATTTAGTAGAAAACACTGCTTAGTCATTGCGTTGAAACATCATATACTGTGCATGATCTGTCTATCGGAACATTTCCAATCCTGTGGTTCCAGAAAAAGGTGTTCAGAGGTTTGATATGTCGACAGGATGAACTCATTCCTTTAAGAGTCCCACAAGTTTCCCATTATCTCCAGTGCAGCAGATCTCTCTGTGAAGTGTGTCTATAATAAAAGAGAGAGATTATCCTCTTCAGCCTACAGCACGACTACTCTACCATACTTTGACTTTTATCTCATTATGTCCCCAACCAAATGTTGCTGATAGATCTGCCCAATCTCTATAATCTGTCACAGTGTATTTACCCGTGTGATAGGCTGGAGAATAATGTCATTTAGTCCCTCCGGATGACATTAGTTTGTGGCAATCAGCTCCTGACTGTTTCTCCACTAGAGCTTCCAGAATGATTTAGCAGAATCGGATTTAACACCTTGAGGTTCAGAGAGGCTCTATCACAAACAAGTACCATATCCTTTGATTCAAACACGTACCATAACCGGGACTAAAGAAAATACATGCCATTTGGTGACTGATGGCAGTGCGTCAACATTCAGTCTCCACTGTAATGGTCACAGCAGTGCTTCGTACAGAAATTATACTAGCACAATCACTTGAATGCCATTTGAAGCATTACACACCCAAAATGACGTTAATTGACAGCCGTTCTTGTCAATAGGTACTATTTGAATGTCTGTCAGAAGCCGATGGGTTCATTTAATGGTCATAAAAAGCTTTATTTGTGTGTTGGAACAGCTTTAACAAATAATGCATGTTAAGTATTTTAACAAGCCTTTATTTCTTTAATCAGCAGGGAATTCCAGGCTGGTAGTGTGAGCGTGTGTGTGTGTGTATGAGTGTGTGTGTGTGTGCATGCTGTCCATCACACCATCTGTTCAGTATTATGCTTTCAGTTGCCAGGCTACCTGCTCTATGCTGTCACACTTGACTGCTTAGCTCTACGTTAGCAGCATTATCCCAGACGTACTGTGGGGGCTGGCGGGGTGGGGAAGAACTGTAGTCACGATTAAGCCATCTGCAAGTATGGGGGAGGGAATGAATAAGGTGGCGATGTTGAAAGGGTGGGAGGCATGGAGAGAGCAACAATCACCCAGAGAGGAGCATGACACTCACTATCAGACTGATAACACCATCTACTGGTACAAAGTATGAACTCCGGCATTGTCATTCGCTGGCTATCACATAATGGACAGCTTACATCTCGCCTGGTTCTGAATGTCAAAATTCTTCCCAAAATCTTTTATTTCTGAGCACGCACTATATGGGTTAACAGTCCAACATGTTGTTGGGATATAAGTCAATTAAAGAAAGTCTTTTTTTTTCTGTCTCTTGCAGCTGGTAAGAATCTGATGAAAGCCAGTATAACATGCATATACTGGATTTCTTATTTTATGCATCTCTAGAGAGTGCAGCATTTCCTTCTCTACTAGAAAGGTTGGGAAATGTCTAATATCTCCCTGTTAATCCTTCCATAAACCTAGAAATAAAATATAATTCATTTGTATTCTATCTTATATCTGTTACGTTAAACTGAAGGGCTGTCCAGTAAACATGATTCGTACTAATCTTGGCTTGCATGGAACAAAAAGGGTCAAGATACCGGCTGGGCTGAGCAGCTACAGCACTGGTTAGTATTAAATTCTCTATGATAAGGTTTGTTGGAAAACATTTGGACAGCTACAGGTTTTAATCTTTGGGTTAAGGGGCCCAGTTGCTTTATATCGCATTATTAAACAGCTTTTCATTTACAAAACTAGTTTAGAAGAACAGTTTATTTTTGTCTCATAGTCGTGCTCTTAACGACACAATAATTATTCTGGTTCAATTAGCTAAACCCCAAATTTTAGCAAAATTAATCTGAATGACAAAGCGTATATGGAAAACCTTTCCAGAACAGCTTTTCACTAACTTTGCACTTCAGATTTAATGCTCTAAAACGTTGAGCTTAGTGAATACCTGTGAACAATTCCGTCAATGTACCTGGTTTCAATTGAATCCATAATGTTGACGTTTCTTCTTTTTTGCATTTCGATTTGAATTCTGTCAGTGTTTTCCTTTTTTTAAGATATATTATCTATTAGAATCTTATATCCAAACATTCCTGAAGGCTTATAGCAAGAACAGAGTTGGTAATATATTTACCTCAAAAGGCAGAACAACCTGTAAGCCGTTAGAGTGGACCCTTTTTCAAAGATCTATGTAACATCTCATTTATTTTTAATTTTCTTCTCTTTTTTGAGCTTTTGCTGTGTAAAACAAATGGGCTTCACTTCCTGGTAGTGTTATCAGAATGACTCTCATCCCATGTAACTTGATTGATGCATGAGGTCATCCAACAAGCAAGTTATTTGTAGTGATTTGTGAGAAAGAGGAGGCAAGCTTAAAACAGCACTGTAGGGGTCTTTGCATAACAACAGCTAGTCTCTATGTTTTTGCCTGAAGGCTGCCAACCCCAATGTGTATGTATAGGGCGGAAGGATCCTGTCATACACTAATGGTAGGGATAAGTTTTTCTGATTTTGTTTTACATATACTTAATTTAAAAAAAAAAAAAAAATAGTGCTGAAAGGATTATTATATTAAAACATTGTTTTGATGTGACAGTGGTCCTTTATATTATCCCTCTTTGGGGAAGCCATCTTTTCACAGTCATGGTATATATTTTCCATCTGGCAAGATGACGACTGATCCCATCAGCAATTATGACAGACAGCTGATGGGAGCTCGGTCCATTGCCATATTCGTCAAAAGGTCAGCATTTACATCATTAAACAAAGTATTCCTCCACTGCACTGGGACATGGTGGTATGATCCAGTCTACCATAGGCCCAAGACGAAGTGATGACACAAAATATCCATGCCTGACCTATAGGAGAGAAGTGGAATCTCTAAATACACCACGTCAGATGCCACTATATAAGGTGGCTAAAATTGGATCCCTCCTCTTTTTCTACCAAGCTGGCAGTAATTACAGAATCACTAAAAGTACCGGTAGTGAATCATTTCATAAGCTCTTGTCAAGGTGATTATACATGTAGCCTATATTTAGCAAAATTCACTATTTTCATCTTGTCAAGGGAATGTGTATGCATTTTAGCTGCTAGTTACAATATGTGTGATCTGACTTTTGAATTGCAATTGTTCTATTCAATCCCTTCCTTGGAGTTTATCTTATTGCGGGATACGTATGTCGTTTGGGTTTTATATAGTGTAATGAGATCTGTGAGATAATCCGGACACATTTTATGCATCAATAAGATATTTTCCTGCTGCAGGTCTAATGTACTTTCTATTGGTCTATTTGGCAGGCGCCTGTGAGAATTATTGTTTTCATAGATGTATTTATTTCATCTGAGTTCTGAGCTGCTACTTATACAACATACTGCCAGTTCCCCTTACTGATCTATTCTTAGTCTTCATAATTTATTTCTGATGTTTAAAGGTATTCGTAAGTGACCCATTTAATTCACAAATTGATTCAGCGTGAATACTTGCCCTCTGATTTTGATTTAAGATTTGATCCTGTCCAATACTTGAGAATCACAAGGTCCAGTGTTTGCCACAATCAGAGTTTTGTTGCTTAAGGTCTGTTGCTTAAGGTCTGTGAATGCAACTGACTGGGAGAAAGGGTTGCAGTCGGATTAAAAATCATAATGTAGTGTAGATATTGTGCCCTTGGGAAATTAAAGATAAAAAGTCTTGAGAAGAAGGGCCGTCTTTTTTCTTTTCTAGATAAAAATGTATTAATGTGGCCCAGACAAAGGTCTTTCTAATTCACCATTTCACGTTCTAATCCTTTGTTATGTTGGAACTAATTCAAAGTTAGTTTTCTAGCAAATGAAAAGCATCTCAAGTTTTAATGCAAATAAATCTTCACTATTATACTATAAATACTAGGATTTACTCAAACAACCTCGAGTGGAGCAGCACAAGTTCAATGAAAACCTTTAGCACATCAGTAATTAAATAAATGCCATTACACTGAACTACAAATACAGAAACCTATTTTCTGCAACGCTTCCCGTGTTTGTTTTTTTACTTTTGCTCTGTATGCATGTTAATTGTACTGGGAATCAGGACCTCCATCAGGGAGTACCGTCAGTAGAGCTGTACGAGGCCTTTGCTGCCCTATATCCATAATGTGGATATAAGGGCTTGCAGATGCATATATATATATATATATATACAGGAATTCTCTCTCTCTCTCTCTCTCTCTCTCTCTCTCTCTATATATATATATATATATATATATATATATATATATATATATATATATATATATATAATTGAGTATTGCTGTATATATATATATATGCATCTGCAGGCCCCTGTTAACTTCTATAATGAAGAGAGGGCCCAGACCACTCCATGTTCTACCTCAAGCGTTGCCGCGGGTTGTAATGGCAATGCTTCATGTGGCACATAATGCATCCACAACGCACACACTGCATCTACTACGCACACACTGCATTCACTACACACACTGCATCCACTTTACTCACACACACTCTACATCCACTACACACACACCCTTCATCCACTATGCACATACACGCACACACCTTCCATTCTCTATACTCACACTGCCTCCACTTTACTAATCCTTGTTACAACAGACTTGGGGGGTGAACCCAGTGGGAGGAATCGGTTGCGAGCAATTGAAGCCCAGTCCTTGAGTTGTGTAAGGGCCCCAATATTTCTGATGCCTGTTCTGCTGGGGATTTAATGGTAAATATGTTAAAGGATCACTATAGCCAGCCAGATCCCTTCAGCTTAGTGAAGTGGTCTAGGTGCAGTGACCCTATCATTTTAGTTCTGTAGGGTAAACCATCACCATTTTATAGATACAGAAATATTTTCATTGCTGGGCTAAACACCTCTAGTGGCTGTCTTCCTGACAGCCACTAAAAGGTGCTTCTGCTTCATTGAGTTAAACCTCCTCACGCATTGCAAGAGGACATTGAACATGCTTTAAATATTTATTATAGGGAAGCATTGGATTCAATGCTTTCCTAAGAGAAGCATTTGTTTGGATGAGCGCCGTGCTCGCCACGCAAATCTCTTGTCCCCAATGCTTCTGTAGTGAAAAATGTTAATGGGACATTATAGTCATTAAAACAACTTTAGCTTAATTAATCAGTTTTGGTGTATAGACCATGCCCCTGCAGTCTCACTGCTCAGTTCTGTGCCATTTAGGACTTAAATCACTTTGTTTATGCACCCCTAGCCACACCTCTCTGCATGTAACTCACACAGCCTTCCTAAACACTTCCTGTAAAGTAAGCATGTCAAACTCGCGGTATACCAGAGGCTGGATTCCGGAGTCGCATACTGGCAGCGGCAATGTGAGTGGAATCTGCTTGTTGGCTAATATTATTATTATTTTTTTTTTTTTAAACAAGGGCTGGGGTTTAGTAGAGGGGGGTGCTGGTATTTAGTATAGAGGGGGTTGCTGGGATTTAGTATAGAGGGGGGACTGGGATTTAGTATATAGAGGGGGACTGGGATTTAGTATAGGGGGACTGGGATTTAGTATAGAGGGGGGGACTGGGATTTAGTATAGAGGGGGGGGACTGGGATTTAGTATAGAGGGGGGGACTGGGATTTAGTATAGAGGGGGAGACTGGGATTTAGTATAGAAGGGGGGACTGGGATTTAGTACAGAGGGGAGACAGGGGTTTAGCAGAGAGGAATGCAGGTTTTTTTTATACTGTACTTTTCAAAACAAACCTACGTTTCTATGAAAATTTAGGGTTTGGTTTTTTTTTGCGGCCCACATAAACATAAACCTTGTTTTTGTGGCCCGTGCTAGCCTTTGAGTTTGACATTTGCTTGCTGCAAATTCTGTTTAATTTAGAATTTCTTCTCTCCTACTCTGTTAATAGCTTACTAGACACTGCATGAGCCTCCTGTATGTAATTAACGTCCAATTTATTTATTTATTTATTTATAAAATATTTTACCAGGAAGGATACAATGAGATGTCTATCGTTTTCAAGTATGTCCTGGGTACATACAATTTAAAGACCAGGAGATAAAAACGGATAAATTAAGTTACATCGGATTGAAAAAGAAACCATTTTGTTTTCATGCAGGCTGTGTCAGCCAGGAAAGATGTGATTAGGGCTGCATAAACAGAAGCAAAAGTGATTTAACTCCCAAATGGCAGTGAAACTTCACAAGCATGATCTATACACCAAAGCTGCTTCATTAAGCCAAAGTTGTTTTGGTGACTGTAGTGTCCCTTTAAATAAAACCCTTGTTTCTCTTTCTTTTAATTTAATTTGTGGTGGCTAAATCTAAGTAGACCACTTTAGCATTATGAATACATATTTGGATTATAGAACAGGCCCAGTGTCTTATAGCATGAAATATAATTTTGCACATAGATGTGTACAATTGACACACCTTTTTTTTTGTCAAATATTTCACTCCCCACATGATTTTTGTTACAATTTCTTAACATTTATAGGGATTGCTTGTCATTGTTTACAGGGACATTGTCTTGTGAATACCTTATTACATTTCAATGGTAGTATAATACATTAAAGACAATATTAGACCCAAAATTTGTGTTTACTCTTACTTTACAAAAATAAGGCTAACCCTTTATTTGGTATATAGTTAAATTCTTTAATACCACATCAACAAACTTCCATTAAACCAGAAAAAGACCTTTGACTTTATGGAGCTGTGAAGACGTAGTGCTGCTGGTATGGCAGCCCATGTCAGTTGCAAAGGCTTCAATGCCACAAGGTGGTGCAATTTGCATCTATCTTCTCAATCATTTGTCATTAGTCTTCCATATAAAGGCAGCCAATCCAGGCTGTCCCCCAGTGTTAAAATGACTGCGAGAAACTGCAGTGTAAACTCATTTCAAGCACATTGATGCTAATTATACTCCAGCTGATACAATCTCACACATGAGAGCTATAGCAGTGTATGGGCAACTTGATTAGTTGCACTACTGGCTAATTGAATCACATAAAGTTGGGAGGTCTTTTCAAACATCTGTAATTTTATCAGAGCTGACCCTATTGTCATTGTTCACCAGCTTGAGAAATTGTCCACAGCACCAGTTTTCAACATGCAAGTGCAGAAAATATCTACTTTTGGCAATTAAGCAGGAGACATTTCCAACAAGCTCTTGTGTGATCCTTTACTGTAGAGTCATCAGCGCTATTTGAAGTGAAATGATGGTACTTCTCAATTAGCTTTCTATCTCAAAATCCTTACACTATGCATTGCTTGCTGCCCACAATGGATATATTTGCGCCCCACCTGCCCTGGGGCCACTTTGTGTTGTGGCTGCGACCATATATTTCCTGTCTGATTCTGGTCTTCCCTCCCACGGCCGATCGC
Source organism: Pelobates cultripes (assembly GCA_933207985.1). Classification (NCBI taxonomy): domain Eukaryota; kingdom Metazoa; phylum Chordata; class Amphibia; order Anura; family Pelobatidae; genus Pelobates; species Pelobates cultripes. The sequence continues at coordinate 139,925,061 of OW240917.1, forward strand.
ATGCTCCCGCAGGCCAGCCACTCCACATTCTCTCCTGCTCTCAGTGCAAAAGGAGCGTCCGGCCTGCTTGAGAAGAGCAGGGCTGGAACTGGAGGACGTGCGGCTCATCTTAAGGTAGGGGAAGAGGGACTTGGGGGAACTTCCTGTGTAGTGTACTAAATTGTGTGGGGGGCAGTGTATTAATTTCCTGGAGGGGATAGTGTATTAATACACTGCCCCCCACACAAAGGAAGAGGTCACTTTCTCCCAGCCAACAGAGCGCCACGCCGAAGGAGAGGAGGGAGTCAGAGTGGGAGCTCTGACTCCCATCAGCATGAGGCTGCCACTAGACCCCAGGTAAGTCACTAAAAAATGTTTGTGTGTGTGATAGGGAATGTCTGTATCAGTGTGTCTGTATGTATGTGAGTGTTTGTATGGGGGTGTGTGTTTATGTCTGTATGTGTGGCTACGTATGGGTGGGACCGTATGGGTGGGAGCTAGATGTATGGGGGGTGGGATGTATGGAGTGGATGGTAGATGTGTGGGGGGGCAGGGAAATTTTTGCACCGTGGCCCTGTGGTTTCTAGTTACGCCTCTAATTGGTGGGTCCCCCATTTGTTTGTTTTAAGAAAAATGGGTTTCTCCCTGGCATCCAAATGACGTCCTCTTCAGCCAACTTCATAATGTGGAATTTGCATGTCTGCATTACCAGTATCAATTCTGTCTATCCTGCTGCCTGGCCATAAGGTGGAAAGTGGTAGGGACACATTAAAATATATCTAAATGAATAAATAAAACTAGAGTGGTACCAGTATTTAGTGTATTACATTGTCTGGTATGAATTATCCTGTAACATAGCACATTATATCATAGTTCTCAAATAACACACTGAATTTGAAGGTGCAATCTCTGCCGAAGCAAAAGAGGTGTATGCATTGAGTCTGCAAACAATTTGTTTATCTTCTGTTCAAACTGAGCAATCTCTGTCTGTCTGCGAGTGTCACTGCCATCTACTGTTAAAACTATGTCTACACAACCTCCTGAAGCTTCTCTTTGTATTTAGTGTTAGTATAAAACCATACAGGCAATTGCCAAAGAACGTTGCACAAAATTATATTAATATATGGATCTGTAATGTGTGTCTTGCTATACACGCACTATAAGAACAATATAAGTACGTATCCATTATGTTTCCAAATAGCTTTCTAAATGTTTTTATGGCTGTATCTCATATCAAGGGACTTTAAATTACAGTAAATGATCCCTGGCTGCATAGAGGTGTGAGCATTCTAACGACCACTGTATCTGAATGGAAGATTGATTGTATAATGGAATTTATCACCTATAGAGTGAAAGAGTGAAAGTAGAATTCCGCTGTGGGGTGAAAGTGGAGTATCCTGTAGAAAGTGCACAAGCATCCAACCAGAAATTTAGCTGGTCTATGGCAAGTCCAAAACTGAGAGGTTATTTTAAAAAATAAAATAAAAACACAGTGAAATGAGTGTTTCCATGTTTAAATGTTATCTGCTGTTTGCCCTTCAATGACCATACTTCAGTATAAATAAATGATAATAATAAAGAAATATAATAAAGAAAAGGACCTAGTGTACTGATCACCATTAAAACACAGTTTATGGTATTTAGGCAAATGTAATGTTTTGGCTCTCAAAAGTATCTTTCTCGAGGCTCATTGTAAGTTAAGTCTGTATAAAGTAGAATGTTTAGAGAAGTTCTTGAAAGCATCCAGTCAGAATCATAGATTAAACTTCAAATGTGATATTTTTCCATCTCTTTCTACATTATTGTAGTTAAATGTATAACGATCATATCTCATAATTTTTATCTATATTTTTCAAACTTACATGCATATTTGAACTTGTCTCGATATTCTATTTAATATAATGCCATTTAGTTCAAGGTACATTTGACTCAGTACGATATAACTGGCTTACTGTACTCAAAAGCATTTTTATACGACACCAGTTTAGTTCCTTGAACATAAAATCTTGAGTTATCCAACTATAGGTGCTCTGTCCAAATGTGGTATATGAGAGGTTTTGCAAGGTCGTAAAGGACCACTCTAGGCACCCAGACCACTTTAGCTTAATGAAGTGGTCTGGGTGCCAGGTCCAGCTAGGGTTAACCCTTTTTTTAATAAACATAGCAGTTTCAGAGAATATATGCTATGTTTATGTCAGTGTTAATCCAGCCTCCAAATCCTCTAATCACAGTGAGAACACGCAAGCGTCCATAGGAAAGCATTATGAATGCTTTCCTATGAGACTGGCTGAATGCGCGCGCAGCTCTTGCTGCGCGTGCGCATTCAGCCAAAGAGGAGGAGGAGAGCTCCCCGCCCGGCGCTGGAAAAAAGGTAAGTTTTAACCCCTTCCTTTCCTCAGAGCCGGGCGGGAGGGGGACCCTGAGGGTCGGGGCACCCTCAGGGCACTATAGTTCCAGGAAAACGAGTATGTTTTCTTGGCACTATAGTGGTCCTTTAAGCCTTACTAAAATAATGCACTCCTTTTACTGAGTTATAAAATCATTTCAGTTTAGTAGGACTCAACTCCTCAAACTGTGGCTTTGCTTATTTTATGACAGTCTGGTTCTTATATTAGTATTTCACCATTGCATAATTATTACAATGATTTTCTGATATTAATACTCTATCATTATAATGTTATTATTGTATAATCCTTACAGCACTGCAGTTATGTTCCTAGAAAATGATGTACTCTTAATTCTATGTGTTCAGTCCAATAAATCCATATATCTTTAAGAACTTAACACATTTTGAATGAAAAAATAATATGGTGTTTTAAGAGTAAATGCTAATTAATTCCCATCATTTTCATAGGTACATAGATTATGCAGTTTTTCATTGTACAGTTGTAATGAACACACTGGTGTTTGATTATCAATTCAAGTATAGGAATGCCAGATCAATTCAAAAAGGTGGTGGAGGGGATGGGCAGTGGTTTTCTACCTGCAGTAACTAGCTTATTTTGAATATATGAACAATCTCTTCACAAGTACTGCTCAGTTCTAACTAAAAGTACTATATTTTTTTTAATGTTCTATGCAGCCAGAAAAAAACCCTCACTTTTGATGCGTTATATAGATAGTAATAAACAAAAATATAGTGTCTTTAGAAGGCAGATCCTTCCCAGATCTGGAAAAAGTTCCACTAAACAAGAGCTGTCAAATTGAGCGATAAATAATTTTTTCTTATCCCATAAATGTTTGTCCAGCAGGAGTTTATGGGATATATTATGGTTTAACCCCTAGCTGTATTTTCACACACCAGGTTTATTTAATAAAAGTTATCATCAAATTAATAGTCACCAAAGTACATTTACTTTATGCCCTGATCCCAATTTTGTGAATGTGCAGAGATTTCACAAGCCATTATCTGTGCATGTAAATAACTAGGTCTCTGGCTGTATACAGGCAAGTTGGCAAGACAGCAACTAAAGAAGGAAAATGTATCTTTTGACATTAGATATTCAGGGCACTCTATTCACTACGACCTATGCAGTACACATTCCTTGTTATGGTGCTTAGACGCACCCTTAAAAATAGTATAAACAGTAATCTTATTTTCAGTATTTCATGGGATAGCTATCATATCTTTTATTTTGTTACCAGCATTTTCATAAAAAAGTGATCACATTGATTGGATATCTAAGAAAAAAGTATTTTGTTGTTATGTACAATAACTGCAACAAATGCCAACACCAATTCACCTGGCCCTTATCGTACATTCAGGGCCCGTAAAGATATGACGGGTTGTAAGGTAAGTTATACGGCAGCTCTCATTCCTTGGTGGGCAAAGTATCCGAAAACCTGGTACTTGAAAGCTCTATGATCTACATGAATATAGATTTTATTTGCTAGCATGTTATGCTTGGGATTTGCTTTTTATTGATTTAAGTATTCACATGGTTTACTGCTGCTTGTTTATATTTACTTTGCCCAGTTCTTCAGGAGGTATATTTCTATAGCATTGCAACAGGTTGAGTGTGATGTTAAAGTAGATTCCATACTAAAAAGACATCTTCATTTTATCTCAACAGGAGCAGAATGCAGTTGGTATGTCAAGGCCGGCTGGCACCTTGCAGCAGTCTGTGCCAGTCACCGGTGGGAACCCTGGAGGTGCAGGCTTTATGCCCAGCCAGCCTCAAGCTGCTATGATGAAGCAGATGTTAATAGAGCAGAGGGCCCAGCTACATGCCATGGAGCAGCAAAAGCAGCAGTTTCTCAGGGAGCAGAGACAACAGCAGCAACAACAGATACTAGCTGAGCAGGTATGGATTTATAGCCTGACTGCACCGGCACAGTAAAATACTTGCTACGAGAAAAATTAAAAGAACATAGACCTTAATTTAATATTGTTGGATATGTTTTCCAAATGATTTCATATTTTTGGATAAGCTTTTTAAATTATTTAATAGCCTGAAAAATACTTTAATTTTGTAATATGTTGATTTATATATATATATATATATATACATATTGATTTTTTTTTCTATATATTTTTTATATTTTAATATGTTGAAAAAAATTATTTTAAAAGCTTATCCAAAAAGCTTATTCAGTCATTTGGAAAAAGTATTAAACAATACTAAATTGAGGCCACAGGAAACTGTATTAGAATAAGATAGTGAAATGTAAACTAGATAGAATATTTTGTAATGCTTGTCAATTAAAGTAAATCCTATGCTGCTTATTTTCTTGCCCTTGATTTAATATTGTTGGATAAGCTTCCCAAGTGAGTTAATATTTTTGGATAAACGTTTAAAATGATTTATTAACATGAACAAATATTGTAAATTTGTAATATTCTTATGTGTTTTGATATATTTATATATTTTTTATATATATGATATATTTTTTATTTTAATATGTTGAAAACAATATTTTTAAAAGCTATTTTTTAAAAGTTTTAAATCATTTGGAAAGCTTTTTAAGCAATGTAAAGCATTCCAAATGATCCAATAATGTTAGGAAATGTACAGATTATTTATCTACAGAACTACCATTAAAGGCTATGGAATATTTTGCAGATAAATAATTAGAAAAGTTTTCTAATTGTATTGCATAATTTGGACGTTTTCTAAAAGTTGGGGTGGATGAGGGGGTTTGGGATCATTTGGAAAACTTATTGAATCCAAGCCTATTTTGTAAAATGATTACTTTGGAAATGTATTGTGCCTCTGTTGGCTAATGAATGTACCCCTTAAGGACACATGACGTGTGACATGTCATGATTCCCTTTTATTCCAGAAGTTTGGTCCTTAAGGGGTTAAAGGAACACTATAGTCAGCAAAACAACTTAAGTTTCATGAAGCAGTTTTGGTGTATAGATCATGCCCCTGAAGTATCACTGCTCAATTCTCCACCATTTACGTTTGCACGTTTGCATTTTAAAGGGTGGTTTTTTTTGTACTTTGAAGAAAGCAAAAGCTGTCAACCTGCCAATCTGACAGTGGTGGGAAAAAAAATAGTTCCAAAGAGAGGCTCACTTTTACACCTCTGTTTGTACACATTGGATGTGACATTTTGTTTAACCAAGCTAAAAACACAATAGTGCTAAAAAAAAAAACCGGTAAAAAGGCAGCAAGAAACATTTTGTGAAAAAAAAGGAAAGAATAATAAATAGATGCCTACAGAGAGTTCCATAGTGTGCAATACTTACTATGCACAGCCCTCATAATGTTACATTACCCAAACTGTTGCACCAACCCTAAGCCATATTTCTACAGACGGTAAGATGTGCAGCAGTCCAGGGTCCGTCGAATGTTACTGTTCGATATATCTAGCTGATATTCAGACAAAAATGCTATTTGTTTGTTTTAAAGAATTGGGCATAAAAATTAATCCCTTAGGAGTTAATCTGTGATCGCTATATTCTAACTGAACTTTCAAACACAGGTTCATTATAAACAACATGCAGGTGTTGTATATTATAATGGTTAAAAGGATGAGAAGTAAACTTTTATAAAGCAGCACTGCCCTCTACCTTCCACAGTCCCTAATAACATCCATCAGTTAGAGACCTTTAATCTGTCGTGCATGCTGCACTTTCAGTTGTGAACTTAATGCAGTCAAAAGTCTCTATTGCAGACACTTTATTATGATGATAATCCCGGTGTGTTTATGTTATGTTTTAAAATGGTTTCATGTTTTCTATGTTGGAATACACACTTACTTTTACAGATGTCTATTTATAATGTTCACATTGTTATTCACTGGAGTGAGCATTCAAAGTGAATAAGTGAATTTCAAATTTAAAGCCACAAATAGTTGAATTGAATGAAAAATCTCAAAGTCAGGTATGCTTCCACTTTGGCAATTTTGATCTAAAATGTGAATAAAAGAGATGCCACAGTCAACCAAAACAACTTGTGATAATGACGCTTTGGTGTATAGATCATGTCTTGGATGTCACACTGCTCAATTCTTGGCCGTTTAGGAGTTAAATCACTTTTGTTTCTGTCAATGCAGTCGTTTTGGTTGTGCACCTTAAAGAGATTTGTGAACCCCACATTTCATGACATTGGTACTAAACAATGTGCCTGTCTTACTGACAAAGCCACAGCATGGTTTTTATCAGCTTACAGATTGGCCTCACTTATGTTATTTTTATTGTGTGTGTTGTTTCATAGAAAGCTATCCGAGATCCACTAAAGCCGGTGTAGGCAATCTTCGGCACTCTAGATGGTATGGCCTACATCTCCCCTGATGCTTTGCCAGCAGTATGGCTGTAAGAGCATTATGGGAGATGTTGTCCACAATTTTTACAGTGCCTACACCTGCACCAAAGGTGTTTACAATTTCAGCATCTTATACACAGTTTCAATGAGCAGGTTAAAGGGAGATAAGGAATGCTCTGCATTATAACCTTTGCAAATAAATGAGATCATTATAGAGATTGAAATGTGTATGTTTTCTTGACATTAACTTTTTAATTGTTCTCCATTTTTCACATGTTCAAAGCAGCTGCAGCAGCCACATTTGACCAGACATCTGCAGCAACAAAGAAACCCATACAGCGTGCAGCAAGTCAGCCAGTTTCAAGGTATGTCTTGCAAACTATGCCTAGCATGCAATCAGTGGATCTACCTAGCCAGCCTTTACAGTAAATCTAAGTGGCAAACACATGGTGTGCCAAGGCAAAATATCACTGACCAACGAGGATTCCCTGGAGAAACATCACAAATACCTGATCTCACTTTATTTTCCGTTGCAGTGATCTGTGTATATTTATATTGAAATTAAACATGACATTTACAATGTGGATCTCAGTCTAATTTGATTTGTTTCAAAGCCGGCTTCCGTGTATTAACATATAATTTTATGATCTTTCGCAACACCCATTGTACATCTCCAGTCCTCTCCTAATAGTATATACACTGGCTTGTCATGTAATACATGCAGACCAGAATGAGCTACATCTGGAAAATTAAATTTTCCTGTTTAACGGTCATGTTGGATGGCTCTGAAGACACAGAGCATGAAAAGGTTAAGTGCACATTACAAAATGACAATAACAGAGCCTGTGTTTAAGTAGTGAGAATTCCTCTTAAACTTAATTGTGTTTAATTACGTCGACACTGATTCTGCTCTTAAAGACAAACTATGTACTTTCAAAGAGGCATAATTTCTTACGTTGATTTTGATGTAAAAATTAACATCTAATACTTGTACGCACTTATTATATTGGGGTTTATTCACTAAACAGTGGGTAACCACTTATACGATTAAAATGAGCTTGAACAATTAGGCCAAAATAACCGAAAAGTCCGAAAAATACAAATGTCTTATAGGCTATACAGTAGTTTCATGATATGATCTATTTTCTGTCAAATGTATTAAAATTAAGAGTTTTAGCAAGTGACATCACAATCCATTTGGGACAAGGCAAAGCCAGGGCAGAAATTGCAATGAGAACAAAAATAAATTATTTTTTTTCATTTTTCTTCTTGTCTGTATGCTTTTTATAGTCTGAGGACACCATGTGTAACAGTGTTTGGCGGGGAGCCAAGTTGTAGAATAAAGAGGTGTGGATTTCTACATTTGATTAGATTTTTCACACTCTACAAATACATATTTGTTGTGAACGAAGTGGTCTGGGAGCAGTGGTCCTGTCATTCTAACCCTTAAAACATTTAAAACATTGCAGAACAGTAATATTTTCCTTGATGGGTTATACCCACCTACTGCAAGCCACAAGAGGCATTTCCTCTGCACTGACCAAGTAAAACACTGTCATGTGACTAGGAAAGAATTAGATTCAGTCCTTTCCTTTGAGAAGCATTTAATGCATGGCACCTCATACTCCTCTATGAGTAGCTGGACCATGTTTCAATGAGGATGTTGTAGGAGGCAGAGAGGTAAGAAGCACACAGGGAGTCTTGGAGCTGGAAAAAGGCAAGTAAAATCTTTTATTAATTTTACTGGAAAAGGTGGTGTGTCTCAATATTGCTAGAGACAGGGACAGGGACAGAGCAATATTGCTAGAGACAGGGACTATAGCATTAGCAGTAAATGTGTGTATTCCTAACGCTATAGTGTTCCTTTAAATGCATGGAGAAGTAAACATAATATTTACATTATAATAAAATCCTGGTTAGTGACAGTACCTCTTTAAATTATTTGGGCCTTCTGAACAGCTTTTTCCCCTCGGCATATTTGGGCAAAGTGCTGGTGTTGAAAAAGTAATCCATGAAATCCATGGTAATGTAATAAATCAAATGCACATTAAACAAAGTTCTTTGAATCATTTCTCCCTGCTAGATCTAGAATTTTGTCTCTGATACAATCAGCCTGTTTAATAACCTGTGAAGATACCAGTTATTCCATTGATACATTCAGTACTCTGCTCTCAGTAATATTACGCAGCAGACAAGTAACGCTTGTCAGTAGATTAACCTAACTGCATATCATGCTATTTTGGCAAACTACAAAAGATGAACCACAAATTGGTGCTCCTTACCCCAATACTGCCTTAGGGGTTACAGGATGTATCAAGTCTTTCCATGGACGGGATAATTACAACAGTTCATTGTTCAGTGTATCTAGCTGCAACATTGTTGGCACTATATAAATAAATTATAATAATAGTAATCATGCCAAGATAGGTCCTGCGGTGTGCTTCATGCTATTCACAGCCCACGGGACAAAGCCTTCAGTCAATGCATAGCTGTTTCGATATATATTCTTCATGCTTTTCATTTGAAACTAATTAAAGACTAGCTGACATATTTATGAGGTTGGAAATGCCCAGATTATAGAAATACTACTTTTAAAGGAGCACTAACATTTGAATTTCATGCATGTATATCTAACATAAGACTTTTTCTATTTAGATTTATGGGCCCCACCTGAATGCCAAATAAAAAGTTTAACTGACCTTTAGTCTTTCGCCGTGCTACTCTCATTCAAATGCTTCTCCCTTGCTGAGATCATTAACAGTGATGATCTCAGTCAATCCATTGCTACCTCATAGGGAACATTGAAGTGGAGGGCTACTGTGCATGCATGACAATTTCCAGACTGCACCGTTCACCATCTTCTTGTAGAAATGCATCATACAAATGTATCTATAGGGTTTGATGTTGAAGATGCCAAAGTCGGCCCTGCGAAGATTGCATGGCCGTGCAAGGAATGGCAACCAGTAGCTGCCGGAGTGACAGCCACTAGAGATGTCCCTGGGAAGCAATGTAAACATTTTATTTTCTCATAAAAGGCAGCGTTTGCATTGTAGGCACAGCAGGGATAGTCACTTTGCACCAGAACCACTACATTAAGCTGTATTGGTTCTGGTGATAGTGTCCCTTTAAGCAAATAAATATACACCGTTATACCAAATATATGCCATTAAAGCAAAGTCATTAATGTAATTATATATTTTTTTTTATCTATACCTTGAGTGACTGTAACACATTGTTAGACTTCCTGTATGTGCTTGTACGGACTGTTTGGATGATGATAAATCTGCCTCATCAATACATTTTATGCAGTGACATCCATAAACATGCTTTTGGTTTAAAATTCATATTTATATTAAGACGTTAACATGTGTACGTGAGTTTATAATCTAATGTAATATTTTATTTGTGCATTATGATTCCAAAGGTTTCTCATTATAGAGTAGAGACCAGGCCAGCACAATACATTTTTGCAAAATATGATGTTTGTCCCCCCACATATCCCAGTGATTTGGAGAATGGGTGATATACCTGAAGCATCATTTACCATGCCCACTAGCAATACCATCCATCACCAAGACTTAATAATGGATTGAACATATTTCTGTGTAGTATGAGCTTATAATGTCTGACTTTATCATCATAAGCCCTACAAAGCAGGTTAATTTCTGATATTTTGTAAACTGTGCTCTTTTACCTTATCAGTCAGTACAAGTAAATACTACTTAAAACTCGAAAGTGTCAAGTTGATGTGTAATGTGCCAGTACACAAGACAATGAACTTTTGTCTGCTATTAATTAGATTAACAGGTACATAGGTTTTCTGCATTTTTCGTCATAATAGTGTCAACTGCAGTGTAATGCCAACTGAGCAGCTATATGTATATTTAGGCATTTCAAAGGCAGAAAATATGTTTTGTATTCAAATATTTTAAATCACATCACTAGATTTGAATACACATATATAAATGTCTCTGTGCTTTATAACCCACATGCTTTATAAATCAATCCCTGACCCCCACTGACATGCTGTTATTTCTCTTCTAAACTTGTGTGAGCAGGGCATTCCTAAAGGGACACTATAGTCCCCAGAACAACTAAAGCTTAATGTAGTTGTTCTGGTGAGTATAATAGCTTTCTTTTTTTTTAATTCTTTTTTTTTGTTGTGCATAAAATAAGGTACCGGATTTCAGTGATCACGACATTGCTTAGTGACAGAGGAGATATCCAAAGTTACATGTCTAAAAGAATAGACTGCACAATTTTTTTTATGATCAAGACACACGTAGTACACTGTGATGGCTTGTTAATAGTGTGATAGCGTACAGGCGAGTGATTTTGCCTCTGGTTCGGAAAGCGTTAAACTATAACAGGTTAGGTATATATGTAAGAGCCACAGCACCTACATTTAGGAGTAGGGGGGTGTTTTTCGCAGTGTAGGTATGTGCCACTTGTGACTTCGGCATTAAGGTGTCACCCGGGTGCCCTGTAGGTTGTACGAGGTCGGGGTATCGTGTGGTCTGTGTGTTAAGTGGTAAGTATATTTGAGCTGCCGCGGTCTGCAGACTAGATGGTTAACCTATGACATGGCATTAGGCATAAAAAGTGAATGACGTAAAAATGTACAACTGGCATACAAATTATACATAAAATTATATACAAAAGGGGAGGACATTGCATAAGTCAGTGTAATATAAATCCGGCCGGTGCCTTTACTAGTTACATAGTTACATAGTTCTATAAGGAATGGGATGAAGCAGCTTCAAAATGTTCAAATACCTTTATGAATATTATTTGTAAATATGAATCTATGAAATTAACTAATGTCCAATTGGAATTAGACAAAGAGATTGAGTTAGTTCAGGGTTTCAAAACAGAACCATCATTTGAGACCCTGGAGGTAAAACTCAAAACTAATTTGGATAAATTTTCACATGTTATAAAGATGAGGAAACATCAGAAATATATGAGAGACATCAAGGATTTTGAACAAGGCAGGGTCTATCGTTCATTTAAAAGAAGGAATAAGATAGACTCTGATCAATTTAGTACATCTGAGTATGAGTCAACTGACACTGAATCCGATAAATCCCAAACCCCGTCTCCTATGAATCCATCCAAGAGTATACTGAAAAAAGGGGTGGATTTTTTAGGCCTAAGACAGGCGGACTTGACGCAGGGTCCGCGCACCAGGTACAGAGGCAGAGGTCAGAGACGACGCAGAGAATAATTAAAAAACCTTCTCTGCGCGTCATTAACCTCTCAAGCATTACCCTTGGTTCGACGGAGCTTAGGAAACTGGAGAAAGGGCTCTCATTTGTACCTTTTCCGGCATTCAGTAAGTTCGATTGGACTAAGGATGTAAATTTATTTGTGAGGAAATTGGCCTTACACAAATACCATGCAGTACGTAAAGAAGCTAAGGCACAGAATTTGGGTCTAACATCGAAAGATTTAGATTGTCTGGATACTCTCGTGGACTTGCTTAATTCTGGTGATGGAACGGTGCATACCGATATTCCACACACAAACCTGAAATTAAAGAGTAAGTTTACTCCCCACTTTCAGGATTATAAAAACTTGGAGGTTTTCCTGGAAATGGTGACTAGGGAAATTGATAGTATAAATGTGGAAACACTCCAATTATCCCCTAGAGGCAATCTAGACACACAAGAGATAATAGCTCTTAAAAAACTTCAGAACTATAAGGATTTGATATTCAAACCCTCCGATAAAGGGGGTAATGTGGTGGTACTGGATAAGGATCACTATATCCGTATAGCTGAAAGTCTATTATCCGATGGCAATACTTACCGCATACTAGTAAAAGATCCCACTAAACAGTTTCAAATTGAGTTAAAGGAATTACTTACAAAGGCAGTGATGTATCAATTCATCAATCAAGATGAATTTGAATTTATGTGTACCAAACAACCATGTTTATCTACTTTTTATTGTCTGCCAAAAGTACATAAATCCTTATCTGACCCAACCGGAAGGCCGATTGTCTCCGGATGTGGCAATTTAACTCAAAATGCGAGTATCTATATAGATAAAGTGTTATCACCAGCGGTTCAAAAATTGCCATCATTTCTTAAAGACACCAAACAGATGTTGCACTTACTAAATAACCTTACTCTACCTACAAACGCCATCTTATGCAGTTTAGATGTGGAAGCTCTCGATAGTTCCATCCCTCATAAGTTAGGTATAAAATACACTCAGGACCTTTTGAAATTGGAAACTAATCTACCTGAGGATTTTGTGAATTTTGTGATGGAACTATTAGAATTCATCTTAACTCGGAACATATTTCTTTTCAATGGAAAAATTTTTTCCATCAAGTTACTGGTACGGCTATGGCGGACGTCTTGTGCGCCCTCATATGCCAACCTTTACTTAGGTTGGTGGGAAAAGCACATCAGGACAGACCCCAAATTAAAATCATATATTGACCGGATTTTCTATTGGAAGAGATATATCGACGACGTCTTTGTAATCTGGCTGGATACAGTAGATAAATTTAATGAGTTTGTACAACTACTCAATATTAATGATCTCAATTTACATTTTACAAGTGAGATAGGGGGCCAATGTCTTTGTTTCTTAGATCTTACACTGCAGATCTCTGCAGGGGGTAAGATAGATACAACACTATATAGGAAAAAGACAGCCTCCAATAACCTGTTATGTTGGTCAAGTCACCACCCTACATCATTGAAATCAGGGATTCCGATTGGCCAGTACTTGAGACTTCGTCGGAATTGCTCGACTTTAGATGAGTTCAAACTAAAAGCTAATGAATTACGACAAATGTTTAAAACCAAGGGATACCCTAATAGGGTTTTGAAAAGGGCTTTTTTGAGGGCAATCCACACAGACTGTGAAACTCTAATTACTGATGACAATCGTAAGGTGGAAGAAAGCAAAATACGCTGCATTGGCACATTTGATGCAGGGTGGGACACTATGCAAAATGTGTTCCAAAAATTCTGGCCTATTTTACAGTCTGATAGACACCTTAAGGATATATTGCCATCTTTCCCTTCGATTACAGCACGGAGCGGTAAGAATCTGAGAGATTTGCTAGCGCCTAGCCATCTCTCGATTACACCTTCATTGGGATATTTTCATAAATATCTACCAACAGGCACATTTCAATGTGGTCATTGCAGTGCCTGCCCATTTATTAATAGACACTCCAAGACGTTTTCTGATAGTGGGGATAGGGAGAAATTTAAACCCCACTCTTTCTTTAACTGTCACACAACTGGGGTAATTTACCTATTGACTTGCTCCTGCGGTTTGAAATATGTGGGCAAGACTTTTCGTCATTTCAGACTCAGGATACGTGAACATGTAAATTCTGTCAGGAGACATTTGGAGACACCAGTCTCTAGACATTTACATTTACATCACAATCATTCCTCAGCAGGTATCCGGTTTATGGGTCTGGAACATATACCACAACCACCGCGCAAAGGAAACTGGGATCAGAGATTAAGACAAAGAGAGGCTTTTTGGATTTATCGCCTCAAAACTCTGTCCCCACTTGGGCTGAATGAAGGGTTTTCTTACTCCCCGTTTATTTAATAGAATGGCAATACCTTTAAGGTATCTCTTGTTAAGTTTGTACATATGTATATATACTCTTTATTAGTTTTTTATTTATTTGGTTGCTACCCCTTATTGCCCTTTTTCCTTCTTACTTTTACACCCATTTATTACCCTCATTCTCATATCATATTAAGGTGTCTTATTCTATATGCCATGGATTATGGTTGTATTTGTGCTGATAAAGTAAAGTGTTTGTTCATAGATACACTTATAATATAATACATCCTAGTGGCAACATAGTAATTACAATTAGACACCGTTACTTATTTGCTCTGTAGACCTTGTTTGAATATGTACTGTGCTCAAACATGGACACACTGGCAACATCTTAACCTTTTTTCAGCTGCAATTTCCTGTTTAGACATTGTTAATTATTTTGCTTTTTCTGACCTTTTAACCTAAGTGATCTATTTTTTCGTTTGGGATCATTTAGGGTTTGTCATTGGGTCAGATGGTATTGTCTCAGTTTTATTTGCCCCTGATTGTGAAGAGATGCCCTATATGGATGATGTTTGTGGGACATGAGGGGTTAAATCACTGGACCGGCTTTTTGATTACTCCGGCCGCTCACGGTTTCTTTTTTGTGAGCGGCAACGTGTATATCACGCCCCCACAATCTTATTGGTGTAGCGACCGGAGAGACTGAACACCCATTGATTGGGTGCTGGCATTTGTGTCCCGCCCCTCTGATGATATTATTGGTGCGGTGACCTAATTGCAGGAGGCACTCATTGGCCGCCGTTCAGGTGTAAGAGAATTAGCATGGGTATAAATTACAGGGCAGGGATAGCTTCGTTTTGCAATACCCCTGAGGACGGCGTGTAGTTTCGCCGAAACGCGTGTTGGGTTTTTTGTTTTTGCACTAACGAGCACTGGGCACATTATCTATTTGACTATGGTCTAGGTTTAGATTATAGATTAGAACACCCACGAAGGTGTTGTTTAGGAGATAGTGTATTAGCTTAGAGTGTTGTCTCTACCTTAGGATTGTCCTTTCGATTTCGGAAGGTATTAAGGTGGGGGGAAGTTTTGATTTTGAGTATTGGTATTTTATTGGTTCCCTTTATGTTATAATTGGGGCATTTCCCCCCCCCCTTTTTTGGGTTGCCTAATACTATATACCATATATGCAGCCTCTATCTCCTATTAAGGTTACCTATGCTGCTATTCACTAAGGTATATGCAATACAAGCTTAGTTCACTGCCTTTTTTCCTTTTGGCAGTCTGGCAGGCTTTTGTATATGTTTTATACCCCTCCTAGTACTAGACCTTAGACTTTTTTGGTCAACTTTTTATCCTAATTAAGTTTTATTATTTTTGGTATTATTTATACTACTTCTTTTTGAGATTGGACTGGGTTCTTTTCCTATTGGCTGCATTCTAGTAAAGCAGCCTTTTTGGAATTTTTCTTTAATTCATTCCTAAAGGGACACTATAGTCCCCAGAACAACTAAAGTTTAATGTAGTTGTTCTGGTGAGTATAATAGCTTTCTTTTTTTTTAATTCTTTTTTTTTGTTGTGCATAAAATAAGGTACCGGATTTCAGTGATCACGACATTGCTTAGTGACAGAGGAGATATCCAAAGTTACATGTCTAAAAGAATAGACTGCACAATTTTTTTTATGATCAAGACACACGTAGTACACTGTGATGGCTTGTTAATAGTGTGATAGCGTACAGGCGAGTGATTTTGCCTCTGGTTCGGAAAGCGTTAAACTATAACAGGTTAGGTATATATGTAAGAGCCACAGCACCTACATTTAGGAGTAGGGGGGTGTTTTTCGCAGTGTAGGTATGTGCCACTTGTGACTTCGGCATTAAGGTGTCGCCCGGGTGCCCTGTAGGTTGTACGAGGTCGGGGTATCGTGTGGTCTGTGTGTTAAGTGGTAAGTATATTTGAGCTGCCGCGGTCTGCAGACTAGATGGTTAACCTATGACATGGCATTAGGCATAAAAAGTGAATGACGTAAAAATGTACAACTGGCATACAAATTATACATAAAATTATATACAAAAGGGGAGGACATTGCATAAGTCAGTGTAATATAAATCCGGCCGGTGCCTTTACTAGTTACATAGTTACATAGCTGAAAAGAGACTTGCGTCCATCAAGTTCAGCCTTCCTCACAAATGTTGTTGCTGTTGATCCTTGTGACGGACAGTTTTTCCCACATTACGAATCGGGTGGGTGCATGGTGCTACTTCCTGCTGGGGCTGCCTGTTCCGGTGGGGTGAACGGTGCTATGTTGGCGACATCCCATCGGTGTGGCGTTCTCGTCTTAGCGCCTTCCGTAGGGCGAATGCCTAGTGCTTATAGAAACTGTGGTGCTTCCGCCGGTGTTGTCAGTCAGTGGCTTTGCCCTTCTCGTGTGGCAATTAGCGTTCGGGGGTAGCCCCATTTATATTGTATGTCCGCTGCCCTCAATTGTTTTGTGGTTTCTTACAGGGATGCATGCCACTGCAGCGTCTGGCGGTTCAGGTCTTGGTAGAAGTATAAGGTAAGGTCCTCGAAAGCGTACGGGGTCTGACCCCTGACAGCACGGAGGAATCCGTCTTTGTCTGAGCGGGATTTGAAGCTCATTATGACATCCCTTGCGGAGTCTGGGGCATTGCGTGGGCACCCTGGTATGCGAAATAGGCTGTCTAGGGTCAGTCTTTTGGCCTGTTTAGATGGAAGGGCAGTCTGTAGCAGCCTCTTTATGAGGAGCGGTAGTTCGTCTGCTGTCAGAGTGTCTGGGATCCCCCTCACCTTGATATTTCTCTGTCTCGACATATCTTCAAGCTGCCCTACTCGGGCGTTTAGTTGTGAGCATGTGGTTACTAGCTCCTGCGTTTACTTTGCTGTGGCGTCGTGATGGGCTCTCAAGTCCTGGACTACTTCTTCCATGCCTCGCATGCGGCCTGTAAGTGTGCTCAGCTCCGTCTTGAGGCCTGCTAATTCTGCCGTGAAAAAGGCCTTAAGGTCAGTCACCATGCCTGATAGGTCGGCCTTAGTGGCTAGTGGTGGTTCTGATTGCCTTGGTGGTGCAGTTTGTTGCTTCCGTTGGGGTGTCTGGGTCGGCATATTGCTCAGGTACTCATCCTCTGAGGCAGAGAGTGACTCCATCCCCATGGTTTGGAAGACGTCCGCCATTTTGGGCCTGCAAGCCTGGGACAAAAGTTGCCCGATATCGTAGGTATGTCCCGCGGATGACACTCAGGGTTTCCATGAGTGTTTCCTCATAGTGTGCTGACGCTCCCTCTGTCTTTCCTCGGCTTATGGAGGTAGTTTTTGAGGATTCTTTGGCTGTTTTGCCGTAGTAATGTCGGAGCTCGGGTTTCATGCGACTTGTCCAGTATAATAGCTTTCTTCAGGCATTTTCATGTAAACACTGCCTTTTCAGAGAAAAAGGCAGTGTTTACATTGTCCCTAGGGACACCACCAAGTGGTCACTCCTCAGATGGCCACTGGAGGGGCTTCCTGGCTCAGGGCTGCACAGTAAGCAGCCTTGCCGTTCAGCGTCCCGACGCTCTGCATAGGGACTCTGAATTTTCTTCATAGAGTTTCATTTATTTAATGCATCTCTATGAGGAGGTGCTAATTGGCCAAAACTGCTTCAAAGCATTGGATTGGATAAAAATCGACAATTTTGATGATGTCACCAAAGGGGCGGGACCATTGCCGGTAGACCCGTGTAGAGCTGAAAATAAGGTGAGATTTAACCCATTCTGAGGGGGTCTAAGTCAGGAGGGGGGGGGGCAAGCCACCTAAATAACTATAGGGCCAGAAATACATGTTTGTGTTCCTGACACTATAGTGATCCTTTAATATATATTTTAATAGACACTTGAAGGGAAAAAAAACCCCCTGTAACATGCAATTACCAGTGTTTTTATTCACTGGTATAATTTCCAGAGACGTTACATTTCCACTATAACAATTGTTTAAAAATAGGGCAGGTGAGTAGTTGTAAATGTAAATTTCTGACAATTTAAATAAAATCCAGAGGCTTTCTCTCTACCCCTGGTGTATTTCATTAGGATTGGCTGTCTGCCTTTGCGGTCTTAATCCTTCTGTCCATCATTCTTACAAATATGTCCCTCATTTTTCCTTTTTTTTATGTTTTAAAAGGATTGTGTGTGGCGTTTATGTGGTTTGTGTAAATGTGTTTCACACAGCTTCAGACAAATGACATTCATATATTGTAGACTTGTTTGTAAAACTATTTGTGGTAAAAAGACACGTAAAATAATACTTTTCAAGGGTATATATTAGCATTACAGTAACTCAAGGATAAAAATCCTAAAATACCTTGCAGGGTGTTAGTGTGGGGGCTTATAATTCCGTCAGATAATTTATTTTATAATCGGCTGCTCTTACAGGTTTTGTTTTCCTAAGTTTCATTGTATTTATTCATTGTACCATTTCTCTGACATGCTTTCTGTATGATTACATATAAAACAATTATAAATGTTGATTTTTAACATGGTTTTCTGTGCTTTTAGGATCACCACAGGATATAGCAGCAGCCAGAAACCAAGCAGCACTTCAGAATATGCGGACATCTCGAATGATGGCTCAAAATGCAGGCATGATCTCTATGGGTCCTTCCCAAAACCCAGGCACGATGCCTACTGCTCCCCTGCAACCAGAAATGGGAATGGCTCCTTACAGTAACACATCGGTCAGCCAGCCTGGAATGTACAGTATGAACACAGGTGTAAACCAAATGATGCAGCAGCACCCAAACCAAAACAGCATTAACATGGCCCATGGCACTGTACAGGGTTCACGGCAGCCTTCATCCAGTCAGGGCTTGGCAATGGTTGGGGGGTTTAGTCAGAACATGCTGGTAAACTCTGTTATGTCTCAACAGCATCAGCAAATGAAGGGACCTGTAGGTCAAGCCCTAACTAGGCCCCAGGCACCAAGACTTCAAAACATGATGACTTCTTTACCCCAGGGATCGCAAAACTGGACTCAGCGTGGCTTGCAAGGAATGTCTGTCAGAACTAGCGGAGATATGGGGGGTTTTAACAATGGAGCGGTTTATCCAATGCAGACTGGGCAACCTAGGATGTCCAAGCAGCATTTTCAACAAGGGCTCAGTCAGAGTGTTGTAGACAGTAGTGGAACAGTACGAAGCCTAAATCCAGCCATGAGCAGACAAATGATGCAATCTATGCCTGTACAACAAGGAACCAATCAGTCCAGGCAATTAATTCCTGCTATGAACCCTGGCATCTCTAATATGACAAGTTTTAATCAAGCACCCACACATCAAATGCCAGGTGGTAACTTTCCTCAAAGCAACCAGGGTCAAGCTTATGACAGGAATCCTGGTCAGGACATGTCATACGGTTATACAGATGCCTCTGCTGCTTCTTTTCCTGGAATAGCAGATGGTGCAGACCTTGTGGACTCTATCATGAGCAGAGGACCAGGAGATGAATGGATGCAGGAACTTGATGAATTATTTGGTAATCCCTAGTGATCAGACTTGGACAATATAACATAAAAATGATACTGTGTTCAATGTTGAAGGATGGTACTCCCGTCCGTGTTTGTTCTGTATAGCTGAGCTGAACTGCAGGCGGTTACAGGAAATCAAGATGGTCATCAGTGCATTTCTGTCAAGTTGACAGAAATGCAGCATGCAGTGGGAGAACGGCTACACATAGAGACGTGTTCCTATCTGAAGCCAGTAGCAGATGTTGGTAGATGTTAACTGTAGGAGTGGTATGACGGTCTCAGAGCTGCTCCCTGCTGGATGTCCACTGGGATGATACCACTAAGCTCCTCAATGGAGACTCAAACAGGAAAAAAACAGGGCTCTCCAAAAAATGTGCCCAACTACCTGAAAGACTGAAGTAGGCCAAATGTAAGTTAGCAGGCATTCTACCACTTTTGCATAAAATAATTTTGCAAACAGCTGCCTACACATTTGTCTAATAGAATTGGTCAATAAGTGTTATGCTTAATATCTGGGACAGGGAGATGGCTAGAACCAGTGCAACATTTTCTGCAACCAACACATTACATAAAGTGGGGATTCAGGTTATGTCTGCACAGAAGTTGTCATGATATCTTGTAAAAGTGTCAAGTGTGAAGAGCAGCTAACAGACCACAATAAATTGATCTTCAGAAATCATGGCCAGTTGTCTGCCCTTAGCCTGGATTCCAGTACCAATGGAGTAAGACAACAGTACATGTAGAAAACATAACAAACGACATAACGCAGCACAGATTGATTACTTTAAGTACCAAGAGCCAAAAAAAATAAATCAATAAATACATGACACTTTACCCTCTTTGGTGTTATATAGTTACAGGTATGCGTTAAACCTGCTCTTCTAGTTCACAGATAAGTATTGCTTAAACACAGCTGGTTTCTGTGCGGTTCCCTAGTGATAACGATAACTTTGCAGATAGCCACTGAAATCTAATTCAGCACCCTAACACTTTGTTTTATATTTTATTTTATGGTAAATTCTCAAGATTGTAGATTTAAATGGAGTATCTATTAAAATACAAAATAAAATTGAGAGATTTAAAAAAACAAAACACAAAAACGGGTAATTTACGTAGAATGTAATTGTCCATTGCTGTCAATCACTGTATTCAAACAATGTTACAATATGATGTCACAGTGTTTCTTTCCTCTGTTTCTACCAGGGCAACTAAAATCCAGTGCCAAAATGCAGTAATAGTAACAAATTACATCATTCAAGTCTGTGTTTGTTTGTACATTTGTATCACCAAAAATGAGCAAAATTGTGAATGCAAATGTTATTTTGTTTCCTTTGTATTGTATAATTAGACCTTTGCAATGCATTGCCATAATGGCTTTCAAATATATATTTGAAAACACACACACACACACAAATATAAAAAAAGCAAACAGGCAGGTTTTAAATAAAGCTTAATATATTTATTTGTCAGTTAACAATATACCGTGCACTAGACTATTTACACTCTGCATTGTTTTATTTACTTGTGGTTTATCCAGCAAACACAAGAGGGCCAGAGGCAACAATCCCTTTGAAGTTCTGTTACCATTAGTATAGCATGAAGTTTTGCTACAGACAGAATTTACTGATTGGAAGTCTATTTTTTTAACAGGGTTCAGTATAACCCATTGGTGGCCATCAGGAACTTTCGAGACATTCATACATACATGACATACTGAGACTTTCTAAGCATAGTTACCTTTGTGTTCCCCTCACAGACAAAAACACTTGATGGGACTGTTAGAGTGCAATACTAGCACAGAATAGACCCCTTGCCGCTCTGACTTTGAAAGACCACACATTCACTAATTCTACACTGGTTGTAAAATTATAATGGCAGGTGTAGTTCATCAGTGGCTTAGTACCTACAGAATACCTACTGGCTACAGATTTTTAAGTATTTTTGTGCGTCTTCGATAAAAAGAGTGACAATGAAAAATTGTATCCAAATAAATTTTGTTGCTGTTTATCAGCAGTTGGAGATTACAGGTTACCTTGACCAGTGGCCCAGTTACTGGACTCAAGCATTATGTGCATTTTTGTGTTCACAAGTCAATACAAGGTATACGTGTTGCTGCCTACAGCCATCTTCATGTCACTTCCTTTCTCGATAAATCCCAGAAGAACTGGAAGCAATGAATGGATGTCTCAAATGGAAAGCCTTGAAAATAATTTACTACAAAGCAGAGCAAAACTCAAGAGCACAGCCAGGTTTGAAATGGTTATTTAAATGTTGCTGTAAGTCTGTTTTTCCTTGACTATGCCACTTGACAATGCTATACGATCTGTCGTTATTTGGGAAGTACAGCCACAAAGAGAAGATTAGCCTCCTTGTATTCTATGTATAGCTTGCTCCAAATACTCCACTTTGGGACCAATATTTAGAAAAATTACAATTGTTTTCATATTTGTTAGTTTTCTTTGCTTTTTTTATAATTTTTTTCTTTTTTTTTTTTTCTTTTTTTTACTATGGTGCTGATGTAAATGTTTGAAATTGGTTATTTGTAAATATCTTTTTACAAAAATGCAGATATCACTGGGTGTACGGTCTGTAAAAAAATATATATATATAAAAATAAAATTAAATATATATATATATAAAAAAAATATATATGTATATACCGTGACATATATACATATATATGTATATGTATACTGTTGGTCTAAAATAGAGTATTTTAATTTCCTTCTCTAACTCATCATCAATGCAGTAGTTTTGCACTTTAGACAGCATCTAATTTGAAATTTGTACTGTATAGCTCATAACTTGCTCCATTTGATTTTTTTTTATTGGGTTCTTTCTGATATTGTAGATTATTGGGCTGTAGAAAAAAAGTGATATTGGCATACCATTTTGATGAAACAAAAAAGCAAATAAAATGTTATCTGAATATTATTGTGAAGACTCTGAATTTATTATATTACCCTGCCCTCCCTGAGATGCCATACTGCTATTTTAAACAACTTCGCAAGATCGCTAGACATGCGGGTTTAGTATAATAATTCATTGCTTATTGCTTAAGGGCTCCTCTTAAAATGTTTTTTGCCTTTCAGATGGTAAGTAAGGGTGTGACTATTCTGTCTTCGTTACCACAAAAGCCTAGAAATGTAATGGCAATAAATGAATACTAGTGTTCAAGTATTCATAAAAGGGTAGTTAGACAAATATTATTCCAAAATGACATATGCCTTTCCTTCATGGGCACAGGTGTTACCTTGGTCTCTCATGGCTTTTTCAATAAGTTGATCCAATAGGCATTCAGAACATATCTAGATGGCCTTCAAAACACTTTTGCCAAATATATAGAGACTATAACTAAAGCCAGAATTCAGATTTACTTTTGTGTAAGACACAAGCTTTTTAAACAAAATTTTTAGTTATTCCTGATAGAGCTCCTCATAATTTGGCTTGTTCTATGAAGGTATTTTATCTTATTGGAAATCGCCATGATAAAATAGAAGGGTTCTGTACTGAATATAAAAATGTACGAGTAATTGTTTTTGAGAATCAAATAATAAAAATACATTTATGAATGAATAATATAGTCTGGTTAAAGGGACACTCCAAACATCAAATGCAATTTGTGAGTATTAATATTTGTAAGAATTTGTCAACGAGACAACCACTAAAGACACTTCTTTGTGAATCCTATCAATAATTGATATCCTCCTTGTTTGGCCTTGTAATGCATCTCATAGAGAAACATTGAATTCAATGTGCCGTACATGCCCAATAGGCCTTAATAAGAACCTTTCACTCGGACCCTTCATTACCCAGATGGACAATCTCATTGCGGGAGCAAAAGTAAGTACGTTTGCTAGCCTTTTTGTTATTGTTTTCACAAGGTGTGTGAGGAATGTAATGTATGCTTGTGATGGGATTTCAACATGGTTCAAAATTTAGTAGGCCTGAAATCTCCATGTGGCATATACAAGTACAGGTGTTTGTTGTATCTGTTAGTTAGTTACATGTAGCTAAGATACTGTCATCAATGTACTGAGCATGTGCATCAACTGTAGTCACA
Organism: Pelobates cultripes; assembly: GCA_933207985.1. Classification (NCBI taxonomy): domain Eukaryota; kingdom Metazoa; phylum Chordata; class Amphibia; order Anura; family Pelobatidae; genus Pelobates; species Pelobates cultripes. The sequence goes on from OW240917.1 coordinate 139,948,883, forward strand.
TTCCTTTGTCCTTAAAAGGAGTCATACGATCTGCCCATATTAGGTGATCCTGAATATCCTGTTCACTGATTGGTCTAAGGGTATGTGTGAGTGGAGCTATGAATGGGAGGAGTTATTGTTAATAAATAGCCTGGGCAAACTATGCTCTGGGCTCATACCTTTTGAACACAAGTTCAGTGTGAGACCCGATCGGTGTGTAAACAAAAGACCTGTTACTTCCTGAAGACTTGTGTCCATATCCATATGTGTGGCTTCTGCGGTTTGTTCCTGTTATTCCTCCGGTAACATGCTAAGTAAGGGACACTCAAACATTGAAAATAAATATATTAATTTTTAAAGGGACACAATAGGCCCTCAGACCACTTCAGCTCCTTGAAGTGGTCTGGTTGCAAAGTTTCTGGTCCCTTAAATCTGTAGTGATCATTTTTGCAGTTTTTAATTAAAAGGACACTATAGTCACCAGAACAACTACAGCTTATTGAATTTGTCCTGGTGAATAGAATCATTTCCTTTAGGCTTTTTGCTGTAAACACTGTCTTTTCAGAGAAAATGCAGTGTTTACATTAGAGCCTAGTGATAACTTCACTGGCCACTCCTCAGATGGCTGGTATAGATCATTCCTGGGTCATGGCTGCCTAAAATGCACCCAAACATTCAGTATCTCCTCCCTCTGCATGCAGACACTGAACTTTCCTCATAGAGATGCATTGATTCAATTAATCTCTATGAGGAGATGCTGATTGGCCAGGGCTGTGTTTGAATCATGCTGGCTCTGCCCCTGATCTGCCTCTTTGTCAGTCTCAGCCAATCCTATCGGGAAGCATTGTGATTGGATCAGGCTACCACTTCTGATGATGTCAGCAGACTGCTTGTTTTTTTTTAGACAAACATCATGCAGAGTTACAGCTTCTGGCTTGAATACAGTAAGATTGTGCTATATTTATGGAGGCATGAGGGGCCCAGGGGGGCTAGATGGGGGTTTTAACACTATAGGGTCAGGAATACATGTTTGTGTTCCTGACCCTATAGCGATCCTTTAACTGCAATAATTACCTGCCGGGCTTAACTCTACGTCTAGTGGCTGTCTAGACTGTGCCTGAGGACATCCAGCATCACCCAAAACCCCATAGGAAAGCATTATTATTATACAATGCTTTCCTATGGGGTAAGTACTAATGCGAACCCGGTGAGTACAGTGCATGCCCCTCGCCAGCTGATGATGGTAGGAGAGGAGAGTAGGTAGAGCCTGAACAAGCGCCAAGTGTCACCTTCGATGGAATTAGATAAGTGAAACCCCTTGTTGATGAAACCCCTTCTGCACCACAGAGGGGTCCACAATGGATGGGGCACTTTAGGGAGCTATAGTGCCAGGAAAACAACTGTTTTTCTGGCATTATAGTTTCGCTTTAATGTTAAAGTGTTCCTTTAATTTGGAGACTAAGATTCTGCACTAAAAAGGTGATTAATAGAGAAATCAAAGGATCACTAAAGTGGTTCTTGTCAATTTAACCATTTAAGGTAAAACATGGCTGTCTTGCAGAAAAGGCAGTGCTCACCTTGAAAGGTTAAACACACCTCTACTAGCACCCTAAGCAAATGCCTAATGGAGCACCTCAAGCACCATAACCACTGCAGCTCACATAGCCAATGATCTAATGACGACCGAAGGAGGAGGAGAGTCCCAAGTGCCTAGTGAGCCCGGCGCTGGAGAAAAGTAAATGTTTAACCCCATTCCTCCCCCTTAGCCCAGCGGGAGGGGGACCCTGAGGGTGGGGGCACCCTCAGGGCACTATAGTGCCAGGAAAACAAGTTTGTTTTCCTGGCACTATAGTGGTCCTTTAAGATACCACAGTGAAAACTAGGGGAGGGGTGCCATTGGCTACCTGATGCCAGCATGCAGTGCATGTTGGCATCAGTCAACAAATTTGCATATCATTCAAATTAGCCACCCAGATTTCTTGTTGTGGGCTGGCTGACACCTCTTAACTTCGATCTTTGTTCATTAGATAGCTTCCCTATTTGCTATCCTTATGTGGGATTGCCATATTTATGTACACCAAATAAGGGAGCTATCTGCTAAACATCATCCTAATTTGATATCTTTAAATATGGACATCTCACATAAGGGCACCAATTTAGGGAATTATCTACTAAACCGCTAAAAAAATCAATTTAAAAAAAGCCCTTTTCTTAATTTCAGTTGTTTAGTAGATAACTCCCCTATTTGTTATCCTTATGTGGGATTGCAATATTTAAGGACACCAAATAAGGGAGCTATCTGCTAAACACATACACATTTATTTATATATATATATATATATATATATACACTCTCTCACTCTGTATGTCTGAATGTATATCTCCGCTTCTGTTCATGGCTCCAAATTTGACCCTGTTAATATTCCTTATAACCATCTTCACTCACTCTTCTGTTATATTCCTACCACTACCTTCTTAAGCACTGCTCACCACAATCTGAGAACCAAATTCTTATACATCATGGCCTGCTTTGTTGCTGTAATTTATCTGAGTGTTGAAATCAATCCCTCCCACCCCCACAAAAATATAAAACCCTACAATTGCAATACTACCAAACTAAACTAAAAAAAGTGTACTGTTGGTTTTTGGAGATTTTAATATTGATTGGCTGAATCCTAAAAATAATAGTTCTTGCTCGCTGTTTTAAGACTTTGCAGCAAATGCAATTAATCTCCTCCCCAATTCGCATAAACATTAAAAGCCATAAGCATACCCTGCTTGATTGGATTCTCTCCACTTCTCCTGATAGAATCCAGGAGGCAGGTGTTTTCCCTAACAGTTTCAGTGATCACCACTTAGTGTACTGCATGCGCAAAATTAAGGATACTAAATCCTCTCCCAAGGTTAAAATCACCAGGTCTTTTAAAAAAATGTTATCTTGAATCCTTTCTAAATGACATCAAGAACCTCCCATGGCACAGATTAAACATTATCCCAGATCTATATTGTGCAGTTGAATTCTTTCAGTCCAAACTCCTACAAGCTTGGAATTTGCATGCGTAAGGTGAGAGTTAAGGGGGCACATATGAATTGGATCATGTGTACTGGCTCTATGAACGATCATATAGACAATGGCAAAATATATGCACAAAACAAACAATTGGCTAAGGACCAATAATTCTGAGAAAATCTGAACAATAACAAATCAAACCCTGGAACTTTTGGAAAGTCATAAGTATATTACAAACTCCCCCTATCCACTCCCAACCCTCCACTGTCAAAGTGGATAACCAAAGCCTGCAACTTAGAATTATTAGTGCGGTGTAAGTGACAAAAGACTTATACCAGTAAGTGGAGCGCTTTAACACATATAGCTTACCAAATGGTTTCTCATTCAATAATAGAGTATAAGGTGCATGTCAAGGAAAAAAATATAAAAGATACAATATAGTGCAGACGGTTTTAAAATAATAATACAATTATAATAAAATATTAGTGATGGTGTCTTAATAAATGGAACACTCACATTTTAAGGAGCCTGTATGTAAGAACACTGGCTCCGTATTTTGGCTTGTGTGCTTTTTAGGGTAGCACCGCCCGTCTCCTTCGATGTGGGGTATTTCTCAAAGACAAAAAATAGGAGAAGCAGATCAATGTGTAGCTGGTGTTTGTAAAACACAGTATTTATAAAAAATAAGTGGTGTGCTCACCTGGTCCTGAGCCTGTGGGTCTCGGCTCTAGGTGTATGGGTATTGTGCCGATTTGAATGGGGATGGCACTACCCCTGGGAAGATACTCTTGAGGTTTCCAAAAAAGGACTTAAAAGGATCTTAAATGAAAATAAATTTATTCAAGTATAAAACAAAATAAAAACAATGATTATAAAAAGTCCTTAATAAAAAGTCCTTTAAAAATAGCCAATGCGCGTTTCACTCCTTGCTGTGGAGCTTCCTCAGTCAGCTGTGATGTTTGGTCCTCTAGATCTTCCTTTTTTGGGGTCCTCCCCTTTAATGGCTACAGTCCATATTGCCCAATCACATTGATAGTTACATAACCTTCATGTAGTATATTGTGTGTCTATCTCTTTAATTGGATCTAATGGTTGGCGCCTTTGTTATCTTCGAATTTCATTGGTGGAGTGGTGGTTGGCGGAAGTTATCCGCTTGCGTCCGGGCGGTTGGCGGAAATGACGTCACAGACCCACGTGATCGTCATTCTGCCGCCGCCCGGAAGTTCACTAACCCCTCCGTCATGGCGCACGCTCTTCTTGCGTGCAGGTAGGGGGGAGGGAGCAGTGTATGTCCACGCCGGAGTGGTCCTAGGCTCCTCCCCCCGGTCTGCAGCCAAAGGCACTGAGCGCACGGCAAAAGAGGGAGTGAATCAGACAGGGGGAGGGAGGGAAAGGAACCCTCTGGATGGCCTAATATGGGAGTGACACAGCACAGTAAATTACAATAGAGCAAAGTGCAACAGTATAGAAAATGGCACTGATTTAATACCCATAGTAGTCTTACAGTGATACATAGTGATCATAAAGTGCTTGTGAATAATAAACATTTCTTGAAGTGATTTTGAGTTTTGAGTGGTATTCATAAAATTTATATGAATGAATATTAATAAGGATGAATATAAATGAGTCAAAAATAAATAAAAAATAATAGAAGAATAAATAGATGAGTTAAAAAAGGGAAAGAAAGTTAAGATGTATCAAGGAATGAATTGAAAAGATGTTATAAAGTGAATAAAGTGTTTTTTGGGAACATACTTTATATGTGTTTATATACTTATACATTAAAAGGGGGGGGGGGGTTCCTTATGTATAATTTAAATGAAATGGCAGAGTTCGAAGTCCATTTTCAAACCTTGGGGTTTTAAGGTCCCAAGGTTGAATATCCACTTCATCTCACTCTGTCCCAGTAATTTTAAAAAGTCCCCTCCTCGCCAATTACCTTTTACCTTCTGTATACCCATAAATTTGAGGAGTGTTGGATCGCTGTTGTGTACCATAGAGAAATGATGGGATACGCTATGTCCCTCAAATTTTTTCTTGATATTTCTGGTATGTTCCTCTATCCTAATGTGTAATTTATGTTTAGTGCGACCCACATATTTAAGACCGCATGGGCATTCCAACAAGTATACTATATTGTTTGAATGGCAAGTTATAAGGTCTTTAATTTGGAATTCTTCTTTATTATTGAAGTTCTTGAATTTTGTAATATGTCTTTTTTTGTTATTCGTGTTTCTGCATGCTAGGCATGCGCCGCATTCGTAAAAGCCCTTTTCTTTGTCCAAAAAGGTAGTAGGTTTGGTTTTTTTAAAATGTTTTTTTACCAGAAGTCTATTTAGATTAGCCGCTCCCCTAAATACTACTTTGGGTTTGGGTGGTAGAATTTGTGTTAGAATATCATCCTGTAGTAGGATAGGCCAGTGTCTGTTCAGAATTTTTTTTAAGTGTTTTATTGTTGTAGCTGTAATTGCATATTATGGGTAGATTGATTTGTTACGTATTTTCTTTTTTCTTTTTTTCTTTTAGTAAAGTGCTCTGTGGAATTTTTGAGACCTGTGCCAATGTTTGTTTTAATTTATCTTCCTCATAACCCTTCTCTAACAGATCTGAGATTAATCTATTCGCTTGTTCTTTAAAAATGGTCTCATCTCTGCAATTTCTTCTAATGCGTATGAGTTGTGACTTAGGAATATCTTGGAGCCATGGGGAAAAATGACAACTAGAAGTGTGGATAAAGCTGTTAACATCCACATCTTTAAAATGGGTTTTTGTCTTAATTTGGTCATTGTCTATAAAAATATCTAAATCTAAAAATGTTACGTGTTGTTTACTAAAATTGGTTGCTAAAACAATACCCCACTCATTGTTGTTGAGTTGATTTAAAAAGGTATGAAGGGTGGTTTCAGTTCCTTTCCAAATAAAAAACAGGTCATCGATGTAACGGCGATAGGTCATCAGGCCCTCCACCCAGCCATCATTTTGTTGTAGATGTTGGCGTTCCCAATCTGCCATGAACAGATTAGCTTAGCTGGGTGCGAACCTGGTGCCCATCGCCCAAACTTTGGAAGACTGCGAGAGTAGTGCCTATCCATAAAAGTGGTGACACTTCTTTGGTTTCTAACTATCGCCTAATATCATTGCTCCCAGTATTGTCAAAATCTTAGAAAAATGCGCCTATACGCAATTATGTGAGTATTACCGACAATCTAACTATCTGACACTGATCACTCGGGTTTTTGCCCGATTCACTCCACTACAACTGCCCTCTTAAAAGTTTGCAATGACATCCAAACTGGCGTGGAACAAGGAGACCTAACTGGAGCTATTTTCCTTGATTTTGCAAAGGCCTTTGACACAGTAGAAAAGAAAAAAGGGGGGGGGGGGTAGGGCTGCGCTATAAATTGAATATTGGTAATGTATAAACTGTATTTAGTAAGAGGAAATAAATAAATGAAGAGGTAAAGAATAAAGAAAACAAAGTCGATGCAGTAGTAGAGATCAAATAATAAAATGTCCAATAAAATATATAAAATCGCCTCACTGGTATATGGATAAAGCGTGTATACAATCCTCAGGAGTTGATCCGTCCAGGTTGTGGATAGTCCATATATGTGAAGATAAAAGCACGAAAAATTTCCAATGGTATAGTATGTAACTAAAAGGGTAAGTGAAATAAAAAATGGAGGATAATACACTCACATTTGATGGAGCTTTGGACCAGCTCTTGGATGTAGGGCACTTAGCGGTATAATCCCCGCTAGAGGATAAATTGTAGCAGTAGATCTGTCCGTCCAACTTGGTATCCGTAGTTGTCCGTAGAATATATGGAAACAGTAATAGTGCTCTCAGTTGGAAAAGATAAAAATAAATAAAATAATAAAATATACTCACGATGACAGAGCAGAAAATACTGCTCTATAGGTACAGCACTGGTGGAATAATCCCCACCTATGGATTACTTGAGCAGGATACGGTAGAATGCCAGGAAAATTAAATAAATAAAGGAAAAGTATATATACAATAAAATAAGATTGGTCCTATAATAAGGAATACCAAATAAAACTTTTTATTGTTAAAAATACACAGTATAAAACCATTTAACGCGTTTCACCTCTGGGGCTTTATCAAAAATGGCGAAAGAACAGAATGCCTGGCATAGAACAGTATATATAACATCTTACAATAGTCAAAATTGGCGCCAAAAACGATTGGTCCAATTACAAACAAGAATTTTTTAAAATTATTTAGTAATTTACAAAATAACAAAAAAAATAGTATTTAGATGTGTGGGGCTTGTCTGAGTCCTAGGGAATATATATTTCATAAAAACGAAGGGTAAATAATAAAATATAATGTGTGTAAAAGAGTCATGTGATCGGAACAAGGGGCGTGGAGAATGGGCGGCGAATGCCGCACGGCTCACTGGAGGATAGTACAACCCTCCATAGACATGTGACCGGCAACTAGGGAAATGTAGTTTTGCCAGTCACAGTGCACTTAGGGAGGGACGGTGAGCGGCTGACCAAGAGCTATTGTTAGTCAGTCGCTCACCTCCACGGCTCCATGTATGGGTGGTCATAAAGACCAAAAAGCTTCAAAAACAAATAACTGGCAATATTGTGGAATAAGAATATGCAGGGTTTTCTTAACATAAAGACAATATAAATTGTGGCAGAGCAGATATACATAAAAAAGGATAAATAAGTGATAAAAGACATTTATATATTGGAAAAGTAGAGAAATGGAATTAGAATATTGAAATAATGTAAATAATACAAAAAAATATTTAAAAAATAATGAAAAAATATATATAGTACAAATATAGTATAAATATATAGAAAAATTGTATATATATAAAAAATATATGTATATAGAAAAATATATTAAAAAAAATAAGAAGAAATAAAAAAAAGAATGAAAAATAAATGAAAAATAGTGATATAGTCACTAGGATGGTTTGGAGTTGGTTCAAAATCATAAAAAATTGTGTAAATCAAAATCTGCTTTTAGGCCTTGTGGTACAAGAGTCTGCAGTTTATAAACCCATTCCATCTCTACTTTTCCCAAAATATTTTTAATATCACCACCTCTCCAGGGTAGAGTACATTTCTTAATTCCTATACATTTTAATAGTTTAGGATCTTTGTTGTGATTCAAAAATGTTTGGATACTGAATGGTTTATGTATCCATTTTTAATGTTTCTACAATGTTCACTTATTCTGGTTTTCAAGCACCTTGTGGTCATTCCAACGTACTGGAAGCCACAGGGGCATTCAAGCAAATAAATCACATTTTTTGTATTGCAACTTATAAACTCCTTAATTTTATAAGTGATTTTAGTCCTACTGGAAGTGAATTCGCCAATTTTGGGCAGTAGTGTGGAATCAGTGGTTTTGCACACAATACATGTCTTGCATTTATAAAACCCTTTAACTTGTGGAAAGAAGGATGCTGAATTTATATTTTGTTTTGTTTTTTAGTAAAATTAGTGGTTAAAATTGATGTAAAATTTGAAGCTCCTCTAAAAACTATATTCGGCTTATTTGGAATAATTTTATTAAGTTTGTCATCTTGTTCTAAGATGTGCCAGTGTTTTTTAATAAAATTTATTTGTGTGTAAGTTATCTAAATCTCTCGTAACTAATTTCTCAAATACGGTTAGTGGAGCTGTCTTCATAAAAGCGGGATAAAATTTGGATTTCTCTTTGAAATGTGTGTTTATAACATGGGTCTCAGAGGGAGGAGAAGAAGATAAAATTGGGCTAGTAATAGTCTTGTCTTTTGGAATAGAATTTTGTTCGTTTTTTTCGCTAATATATCGTTTTAAGGTAGCTTTTCTGATGAATTTGTTGACATCTATAAAAGCTTCAAAGGGTTTAAAAGGGTTAGTCGGGGCAAATTTAAGACCTTTACTTAAAACCGATAATTGAGCAGTTGTAAGGTTTTTATGTGAAAGGTTAAAAATCCCATTTTGTGTATCCTTTTTTGTAATTATTGTCTTTCTAGTTTTTCTCTCTTGTTCGCGTCTCCCACTTATTCTTCCTCTAGGCTTAGGGTTCGCTTTTGTGATCGTGATGGGTGAGGGGTTTGAGTTAGTGTACCTGGATGTGTAAGTGGAGAAGAATAGGTATGTCTCTGATTATGGTGTAATGATGTTTGCTGTGGCTGAATATTAGATTTGGTAAAAGTGCCAGAATACGAGTGAGTTTGATCTTTGTGTGACCGTGATTTATACCGTGAGTATAAGGGTTTTCTATTAGCGTAGTTCCAGTATTGGTGTTGATGTTGATATTGGTCATAGTGACGAGTGACAGTAGTGTGTTTTCTTAAGTGATGTTTGTTAGTGAGAGAGTGTTCCTTGTGATTTGGATGTTGTGTAGTGTATTTTCTATTCAAATGATAAGTATGTACTTGTTTGCGTAATCTGTCTTGTCTCTGATATATTTCTTGATTTTGATATGCTTAGTATCTATCTCAACTTTTTCTATTTTACTTTGAATTAGTATGTAATTTTGGTTATATGCTTTAGTTTCCATAAATGGTAAGAGTTTGTCTCTTAGGTTATTAATTTCTGAATCTAAGATAGATAGCTTTTTACTTTTTTTAACTATTAGGGTTTCCATTAAACCAAGAGTGCACATTTCCAATTTACTATTCCACTCTTCCATGAATTCTAAATAATCTTGATCAGAAGTAGGCAATTTAAGTAATCTTAAGTCTCGAGGAGTAATTCTTTCATCAAAATACTTTTTCAGGGTAGCTATTTCCTATTTTAATTTTATTTTGGAAGTGAGAGATCTTTCTAGTTTAATAAATAGATCTTGTTGAGTAGGACTAGGATAGCTAATATGAATTGGACTAATAGATTCTGTGTCAAAAACATGATCTACATCAATAATATGATTATTCCTGTAATCGAAAATAGACATGTTTCTGAGAGTAGTTACAAAGCAGCTGTCACCAGAGGGAATTATAAAATACTGAAAAAAGGAGAAAGAGGAGTCTGCGCTAAGTAACAATAATATGGAAGCAGCAACCCTGAAAGGGAATCCCTCGAAAACCCTTGGTAACAAAAGAAAAGAAAAAGGGGGGGAAGGGCTGCGCTATAAATTGAATATTGGTAATATATAAACTGTATTTAGTAAGATGAAATAAATAAATAAATAAATAAAACAGAGTCCATGCAGAGGTAAAGAATAAATAAAACAAAGTCCATGCAGTAGTAGAGATCAAATAAAATGTCCAATAAAATATATAAAATCGCCTCACTGGTATATGGATAAAGTGAGTATACAATCCTCAGGAGTTGATCTATCCGGGTTGTGGATAGTCCATATATGTGAAGATAAAAGCACGACAAACTTCCAATATTGGTTGTGAATCTATTAAAAACATTTTAACTAATGAAAATAGGCTTTCTAAAAAACAGATAGATTTTATATTGGCGGGTATAAACATAATTTTAACAAATAATTATTTCTGGTTTTTAGATTCTTTTTATCTTCAAAAAAGGGGGAACGTTATGGGTACCAGGTTCGCCCCTAGCTACGCCAATTTATTAATGTCTGATAGGGAATCCTCCGCGATATATGATGGGGACCGACTAAGGGCGAATCTGGTCTCATATTTTAGATATATAGATGACCTTTTTTTCATTTGGGATGGGCCTGAAGATAGTCTTATTTCTTTTATTGATATTTTAAATACTAACAATAGAGGAATAATCTTAACCCACGATTTTAGTAGAGAAAAAATCAACTTCTTAGATCTTGACATTTTCATAAAAGATGATAAAGTACACACAAAAACCTTTTTTTAAAAAGTTTGTGTCAATACAGCCATCGATAAAACTAGCTGTCACTACAAACAATGGCTTGACAGCGTTCCAAAAAGCCAATTTTTAATACTACGTAGAAATTGTACTGATTTAGATAATTTTAAAGAACAAGCGGATATCTTAAAAAATACATTTATGGAAAAAAAACTACTTAGAAACAGATCTAACAGATAAAATTAATGAGATACAAACTATAGATAGAGATGAACTTCTAAAATATAAAATAAAAATCAACAATGACCCTACATTACTCCCTATTACCTTTGATTACAATAACAAAAGCAAAGAAATCAAAAAGATTATTAAAAAACACTTGCATATCTTAGAACAAGATGACAAACTTAATAAAATTATTCCAAATAAGCCGAATATAGTTTTTAGAGGAGCTCCAAATTTTACATCAATTTTAACCACTAATTTTACTAAAAAAAAACAAAATATAAATTCAGCATCCTTCTTTCCACAAGTTAAAGGGTTTTATAAATGCAAGACATGTATTGTGTGCAAAACCACTGATTCCACACTACTGCCCAAAATTGGCGAATTCACTTCCAGTAGGACTAAAATCACTTTTAAAATTAAGGAGTCTATAAGTTGCAATACGAAAAATGTGATTTTATTTGCTTGAATGCCCCTGCGGCTTCCAGTACATTGGAATGACCACAAGGTGCTTGAAAACCAGAATAAGCGAACATTGTAGAAACATTAAAAATGGATACATAAACCATTCAGTATCCAAACATTTTTTGAATCACAACAACGATCCTAAACTATAAAAATGTATAGGAATTAAGAAATGTACTCTACCCTGGAGAGGTGGTGATATTAAAAATATTTTGGGAAAAGTAGAGATGGAATGGGTTTATAAACTGCAGACTCTTGTACCACAAGGCCTAAAAGCAGATTTTGATTTACACAATTTTTTATGATTTTGAACCAACTCCAAACCATCCTAGTGACTATATCTCTATTTTTCATTTATTATTTATTATTTTTCATTTTTTTTATTATTTTTTTTATATATTTTTATATATACATATATTTTTTATATATATACAATTTTTCTATATATTTATACTATATTTTTACTATAAATATTTTTTCATTATTTTTTAAATATTTTTTGTATTATTTACATTATTTCAATATTCTAATTCCATTTCTCTACTTTTCCAATATATATATTTATATATGTATGTTAAGAAAACCCTGCATATTCTTATTCCACAATATTGCCAGTTATTTGTTTTTGAAGCTTTTTGGTCTTTATGACCACCCATACATGGAGCCGTGGAGGTGAGCGACTGACTAACAATAGCTCTTGGTCAGCCGCTCACCGTCCCTCCCTACGTGCACTGTGACCGGCAAAACTACATTTCCCTAGGAGCACAGCTCCTAGTTGCCGGTCACATGTCTATGGAAGGTTGTACTATCTTCCAGTGAGCCGTGCGGCATTCGCCGCCCATTCTCCACGCCCCTTGTTCCGATCACATGACTCTTTTACACACATTATATTTTATTATTTACCCTTCGTTTTTATGAAATATATATTCCCTAGGACTCAGACAAGCCCCACACATCTAAATACTATTTTTTTTGTTATTTTGTAAAATACAAAATAATTTAAAAAAATTCTTGTTTGTAATTGGACCAATTGTTTTTGGCGCCAATTTTGACTATTGTAAGATGTTATATATACTGTTCTATGCCAGGCATTCTGTTCTTTTGCCATTTTTGATAAAGCCCCAGAGGTGAAACGCGTTAAATAGCTTTATACTGTGTATTTTTAACAATAAAAAGTTTTATTTTGTATTCCTTATTATAGGACCAATCTTAATTTATTGTATATATACTTTTCCTTTATTTATTTAATTTTCCTGGCATTCTACCGTATCCTGCTCAAGTAATCCATAGATGGGGATTATTCCACCAGTGCTGTAACTATAGAGCAGTATTTTCTGCTCTGTCATCGTGAGTATATTTTATTATTTTATTTATTTTTATCTTTTCCAACTGAGAGCACTATTACTGTTTCCATATATTCTACGGACAACTACGGATACCAAGTTGGACGGACAGATCTACTGCTACAATTTATCCTCTAGCGGGAATTATACCGCTAAGTGCCCTACATCCAAGAGCTGGTCCAAAGCTCCATCAAATGTGAGTGTATTATCCTCCATTTTTTATTTCACTTACCCTTTTAGTTACATACTATACCATTGGAAGTTTGTCGTGCTTTTATCTTCACATATATGGACTATCCACAACCCGGACGGATCAACTCCTGAGGATTGTATACACTCTTTATTCATATACCAGTGAGACGATTTTATATATTTTATTGGACATTTTATTATTTGATCTCTACTACTGCATGGACTTTGTTTTATTTATTCTTTACCTCTGCATGGACTCTGTTTTATTCATTTATTTATTTCATCTTACTAAATACAGTTTATACATTACCAATATTCAATTTATAGTGCAGTCCTTCCCCCCCCTTTTTTCTTTTCTTTTGTTACCAAGGGTTTTCGAGGGATTCCCTTTTAGGGTTGCTGCTTCCATATTATTGTTACTTAGTGCAGACTCCTCTTTCTCCTTTGACACAGTAGACCACAACATTCTACTGCACAAACTCAAAACCTCAGGTATTGGTGATTGTCTGCTAACCTGGTTTCGATCATATGTATCGCTCACAATATGTGTCCATTTCTGACAGCGACTCCCTCCCCCGCCCTGGCATGTGTGGTGCTCCCCAAGGTTCCACTCTTGGCCCCCTACTATTCACATTATTTATAAATGATCTGACTAATGTCTGCAAATTCTCAAATGTACACATGCACGCAGATGACACAGTAATCTATGCAAGCAAATCCAATCTACCGCAGCTTGAGGCTGTGCGCCAAAGCCAGTTTACAGAGTGGATCGCAAAAAACAAACTCTTCCTAAACACTGACAAAACTGTCACAATAATCTTTGGAACAGTACCTAAATTACACAATTCCCAACTATCCATCAAGACAAAATCAAATAGCACACTGACCACAGTCTACTCTTTCAAATACCTGAGTATGTTGTTAGACCCCAATCTATCTTTTGGCCTCCACATAGAAAAACTTTATCCAAAACTAAGTGCCCTGTACAGAAACTAATCCTGCCTAGGCCCTACAGTAAAGGAGAAGATTGTACAGCAAATGCTGATGCCAATCATTGATTATGGGGATGTAGTATATACATCTGCACCGCAATCCCACCTTAATAAACTCAATACATTATAACTCGTTCTGCTGATTTGTGCTACAATGTAATTACAGGACCCACCATTGTGACATGCTAAAAGAACTAAACTGGTTGTCGCTGGTTTCCAAGACGTACCCTTCATCTTTCCAGCCTTCTGTTTAATAGCTTCTCTGGGAAGCTCCCACCCTACCTGAACAGAATGCTCTCCCCGGCTATTCCCACCTCGTTTAACCTCCGATCTAGTACCAGCACTTTATTTAGTCTACCTCAATACAAAAAAAAAGCAGCCCGATCCTCCTTTTCCTACAGAGCGCTGCAATTATGGAACAACCTCTTGCACACTTTAAAATCTTCCCCAAGCCTAAAGTCCCTTAAGAGATCCCTCTCTACATACCTCAATACTGAATGCACGTGTCGGGTTAATTAGATATTTCCTACCTATTCTATGTTAAATTTTGTATATATTGTGTATTAATATTGTTTTGTATTTTATTGTACCCCATTGTATCAATGCAATGTTTTGTGGACCCAGGACATACTTGAAAATGAGAGAAATCTCAATGTATCTTTCCTGGTAAAATATTTTATAAATTAAATGAAAAATATCTGTGGTTGTGTGTGTGTGTGTGTGTGTGTGTATGTATGTGTGTGTATATATATATATATATATATATATATATAACACACACACTTAACCACAGAGATACACACACAGTCACACAAATAAACACAGACATACACTTTTACATACACACATAATTAGATATACACACACACATAGACACATTTCATAATCACCCAGTCACACACACACTCCGTGACATGCAGTCAGTCATACACAGTCACGGGTAGACAGTCACAGAAAGTCAGTCACACACACAGTCCCAGGCAGACAGTCACAGACTAAGTCACAGGTAGACAGTTACAGGCAGAGAGTCAGACACAATCACAGTTTTACACACACCACACACTCTAACTTACTGGTAGAGGAGTAGAATCACTTAAGTCCCTGGTGTGTTGTAGTTGGGGAAGGAGGGACTCCTTCATGCTTCCCCTCTGTGTGCTGCAGTAAGAGTAGCAAGTGGAGGCTGCATGTAGCTCCGCCCCACCTCATTTGGCTCCACCCCCAACTCTCCGTGCTGTACTCCTGCTGTATTTCCTGACCAGCCTCTGCGTGTGTGAGCTGTGTCGGCTGCTTGGCGTCCCTACTGCCATTGTGCCCTGTGCAGACACACAGCTCACAGAACCCCAAGCCTGGCCAGCCATGGTGGCACCCGGGGCAGACCGCCTCCCCTTAGTACGCCACTGGTGCACTGGTTGTAAAGGTATGAGAATATTCATGTTCTCCTGGATAAAAGCAAATATATTCCTCCACACCAGTGTCACCAGGAGGCAGCTAAACCAAATGTGGGCATACAGTCCCTCCATTCCACATCCCCTAAACACAGCCTGGAATCATCCTTGTACGTGTGAGAGTTTAACTGGTGTAAAATGCCAGCGGAATAGTATTTTGCGTATAATTCAGAGCCATTAGTAGATATTGTCACACCTTTATTAATTTGCATAATCTGTTTCCAACTCCTCCTGCCACTTCTCCTTGTAAGTTGGATACCCAGTGTAACTCCCTGTACTCCGACCGAGTACCCTCCGTTGATGGATGCTCCTAGCGCTTCCTGAGGACTCCAAACACTGCAGCAGACACCACAACCACCGCAGACTCCACAACCTCTGTAGCTTAACTGGAGTCTCGCCGTCTTCCTTCCACCCTGGATCAGCTTCTGTCCTCCAGGACCGTGTGGGGAAGACCTCTCCTCCAGGAGAGCATAACAGGAACAGCTCTTAAAAGAGCTAAGTGATTAAAAGCTCAGGGGAATATGGAGAGCATAGCAATCCCCAGTGTGATATAGCAGTTCCCTCCAATAACGAGACAAGGCTACGTATTGAGGGTCAAGAAGATCTGTTTACTTGGCACCAAAGGGCCTTCTTTTATGCAGGTTTAACACATACAGGACCGCCCACAGGGGTTTACAGAACAACCAATCATAAACGTACATTACAGAAAACACTCCCAGCAATTACACACAAAAATCCTCCCCTCTGCCTGTGATCTAATTATGGCACACAATGCTTAACATAATTAACACAAGCAGGAAAAATACAGTTTTTATACATGTACTATAACTTTAAAACTACACATCCAATCTTCATAAAAATTACATATTTGGAATCAGCACACTTTAAACATAATAACCAAAAATCAGACAAATCCATCCAGGGGTTAAAAAGTTAGCTGGAGGTCCCTTTATGACCGACCGCAAGCACATTTTCCTGCCCAAAACAGTTCCATAGATTTGGGCTGTGCGGCCGGTCTATTTCAGGCTAGAAAAACGAATGGGACTTAGTCTCTGCAGCTGTAAAATCATTGTGGGAGAAGGTAGGGCTCAGCGGTGTTGGCGGAAATGTGTAGCCGATTTTAGTTCCATGAATTTGGCTTCACATACCGCTGACTTCGTTCGAGTTATCAAAGATGGCCGCTGCCACGTGTTCGGCAAACGAACAAAGGCCACCCAGCGTTGTCAATTAAGCTGCGGTTAACCGCAGCTTCTGGGAGGTAAATTGCCTGCACACTTCCACTTCTGAGTGGTCTGCCTGTGTGGTACTTGGTTCAGTAAGCCCCATTTACTGCACCAAGTGGGAAATAGCCAGACACAAAGGGTTTTAACCAGGTCTGGGGACACAGGGGACACCGTCTTAAAGGGGCAGTGTCCCAAACAAGTCTGGGGACACCGTCTTAAAGGGGCAGTGTCCCAATCTTCCTGATGTCCCAAAAGGTGTTTAAAGGGCCAGCACCAGTCCCATAAAGAGTCCATAAGCCCCAATATGCCCACTGGCTGTCTTAAAGGGCCATACACACTCAATAAAGGTGCATAAGTTCTCACAATCTCCCAGGGGCCATAGTCATGTGGAAGGAGGCTGGCAAATAGGCTTCTCCACAACCCAGGGAAGCAGGGCAATTTGCCATTTAAAGGGCCAGTTACAAATAGCAGTTTGTAACACCCAGTATAAACGGATGTCTGAATGACATTAACAGAATGAGAGAGACCTGATTAGCAGGCTTCCTTTTGATAAAGGGGCTTAGGATGATATTGCCTTATCTCAAAGGCAGGATGATAGCTGTGGAGTAGAGAGAAGGCCTCATAACTCAAGGTATTTATATAAATCTATGTAGGGTACATTGCATTTACTACATAACTGTAGGAGTGAAGAGTCTGCATATATGTTCGCTTAGTGGCAAGGCCTGCCCTCGCTAAGGATGATAAAGTCAGGTCAGTTAACCCATTACGTAAGATCTGAATTGGAGCTACTAAATGCCTCACACAGAAAGGACCATCTTAGTTAGAGATTTAATGCCACAACCCCACTGACTTATGTAGAGCTCAAGATCCCAGCATTACATTTAGGATCCCGCTCTGCCCAAAATACATGCACGCTATATACAGGGTGTTCAGTTTTGTGTCTTCTATGCAATTCCACGGTTTACAGTGTAGAGGAGGGCAATATTGTGTTGTCTGGGTCAGAGTGGTAGCCTGCCAGTATTGCAACAGATTTTAAATACCAAACCCTCTACTGATCTACTGTATTTAGAGTAACTCCAATAGGCATGAGTAAACCTATTCAATGTGAAATGTTCATTCCAGTTATCCTGTATGAAGTGCAGGGGCATACCTAGAGCATTTAGCACCCGGGGCGGGTCCTGTGCTTGGCACCCCCAAGCCCCGCCCCCAGCGCCAGTTTGGCCCCGCCTCCCATTTTGCTTAGCTCCGCCCCACTTTTCCTCCGTGCGGAACAGTTGTGTGAGCTGTACTGGCCGCACGGCACCCGAACTACCATGGGGCACTGTGCGGCCACAGCTCACACAGCCCCCTACAGCCAGGTCCGGTGCAAGGATTTTTGCCGCCCTAGGCAAAAGTAAAGTTTGCCGCCCCCCCATGTGACATCACAATGCCCCACCCATATGATTTGCCATGTTATCT
>OW240917.1:139967086-139981573 GCA_933207985.1 Pelobates cultripes
CCATGACGCCAGCTGCTGAACGAAGCCTACTCCAGATGGCTGAGGGGACCTGCTGAACCGGACACCTCTACTATGCTGCTAGAGACTTGGTAACATCTCTCGGGGCCACCTATCTCCTAGGCTCTTATGACACATAAGTACCAGGTGACTGTATCCATAAACCGCTACGCTCATACCGCTACGTGGTGATCTTCCCCCTGTTATGATATAGAGCAGCGATGTTCTAGTTGCCAACCCCTAATAGCTACACTTTTAGCCAACTGTCCCAATTTTCTTAACTTCTTCGAGAATGACATTGAACCGGGCAACCTCTCCTATTCTCTCACAGCACTGGCTATCCCCAATAGTTGCATAGTTTGCTAATATACAGCCCTGATTTAATGCACCTATGCACCTATCTTTCCCCCCACTATGCCGACCCAATAACTAGGCTGGCAGCAAGTAGTTGTTGCCCTCTCTCCCCTCTACTCTTTATCCTCTCCTTAGAACCCTTCCTGCAGGGAATACGGGACCACAGCACCATTCACGGCTTTACCATTCACCAACAAGAGTTCAAGGTCTCTGCATTTGCGGATGACCTACTATTTTCCATCACCGACCCGCTCACCTCCTTGCCACCTCTGATAGCCGAATTGACGACGTATGCCAAACTATCCAACTTTAAGGTCAATTACACAAAGAGTGAAATCTTACCCCTCCAACTGGACAGACATACACAAAGTGCGCTCAAAGCCGCATACCCCTTCACATGGGCTAAGAGGTCCATCACTTATTTAGGGGTCCATCTACCCAGACACCTAAGACATGCATATGATATAAACTTTATACCACTACTCACTGAGATATCAAAAGATCTGGTAGGTTGGCAGAGATCCGTCTTTAGCTGGCTATGTAGGATCAATATATTGAAGATGAATACATTGCCTAAAGTGTTATATCTCCTACAAACACTCCCCATTGCAATCCCCCCCTCTTTTATCTCCAAGCTCAAACAAATGTTTACGACTTTCATATGGGTGACTAAGCGCCCGAGAATAGCTTACTCAGTTCTGACTAGACACAGGGCACGGGGGAGTGGGGGTCTAGGCCTACCCCACATGGAACGCTACTATCAAGCGGTCATATTGACTAGAATATACGAGTGGACCGCAGTGCCCCCGCTGAAGCAATGGGTACACATAGAAAGCTCAATGTTCCAATCCCCACTATACATAATTCCATGGCATGACAAGGGACACACACTCCTCTTACCCCAACACTCGCAGCACCCAATGATTTTACCCACGTTACGCCAGTGGTCACGCATTAGATCCCAGAAGGATATATCACCGCACCCCTCACCTTTCTACCCTCTGGCACACAATCCAAAGTTCTTACCAGGCATATACCTGCACTTCTCTCAATTTCCACCTGTCCAAAAGACAAGATACCCGATGGTTAGTACGGTTGTGACACCAGCAGGAGTAGTTCCACTATCTATACTAGCCAACACAGACCACCCCACTACCAAACAACATTTCTGATACGCCAAGTTGTCCCACTTTCTGAAAGGGGACTCACACCTTCTCCGGGGAACAAGGGCACACACCACCTTTGAGACCTACTGCATCACGCACAGCCTCCAGACCAAACACTTGTCTATCTTTTACAAACTCCTTTGCACCACAAGCCACACCCTACTGCCCACGTTCACGTCGGCATGGGAAGATGAGCTAGGTATCACCATTCCTCAGGAAACATGGCATAGGATATTCACACACACCCATACCTCATCTATCAGCACAGCGGTAAGGGAAAGCACATACAAAAGGATATCCAGATGGCATTACTCACCTACTAAGATCCATGCACTCTTCCCGACAGTACCTGATATATGTTGGAGATGCGGGCAAACTAAAGGAACCACAGCTCACATCTGGTGGCTATGCCCAACTATTCAAACTTATAGGCAGAGACTGAGAAGCTTAATAGTGTCTATCACTGGCCACCAGGTATCACACTCGCCCAAAACCTTTTTATTCCTCATGCACACCACGCACATGCCAAGTCACCTGCGCAAGCTCATAAACCATATGCTGACAGCAGCAAACATGTTGATACCACTGAAATGGAAGAGCACTGGGGTTCCATCAGTACGCGAGTGGATACAGAAGGTGGAATTCATACGGATCATGGAAGAATTAGATGCCTCATACTCAAATAAATTTACCACATACACCCTAACATGGCAGCCGTGGTTGACCTACCTAGGTCGTTAGGGTTATCCAAGTGCCATCCCCATACGACCCCTTCATTACCTACATGACCTCTACTCCATCCCTCCATCCCTGTTTTGCAACACCAAATGTCCAACCCTACGAGTTGAATCTATGCCCTCCGACCAACTCTGTAATATGTTTATTAACTGGATTCACTAGAATTCTATCCTGTTACATTACTCTATGTTACAAATGTGAAAAGGAAAAAATGCGCAAACTCCAATACCTGTATATCCTGAAATATTGTTTGATACGCTGATGTGGCATCTGTCCTACATGTCTTGTAATATTTTATGCGCAATAAAATAAAGAATTAAAATAAATAAAAATAAATAATAATTCTGTAAAGTAATACAATGCGAGCAGGATATTAGTTTGCTGCAGAGGGATTTTTTGCAGCCACAATCAGCTGTTCTTCCTCATCAATATCCTTTAATCCTGGTCCTCAGGGAACCAAGGTCAGGACAGCAGGACAGAACCCCAAGATGGAGTTATAATAATAATAAAAATAAAAAATAAAACAGGTGAAACCTAAGGACAAACAAAAAAATTAAGCAGAAAGTGCTGTACTGTTCTACACGTTAAGGTCTGTGAGAACTCAGCATGTAACAAGCCTCACATGGGGCATTAACCCTGTTATTGCTGCTGCATACGTGAAAGTAAATACTGTAGTTACGATGACTATGTGCTGGGGTAATTCAGAACAATGCATGTAATTATAGCAAACTGATAAAATTTTGCTGCCATTTCAGAAATCTCCATGTGTTATACAGTTAAAATACTCAACTTCTTCTGCTGCCCCCTCACTGGTGTGATTGCCCTAACTTGGGGACATTTCCCAAAGAAACACAATTCATTCAATATACGATTGACATGCTGGCTTCCCTGCCAGCACATTATGGCCTGCTCCCCCTGGAAGCATAAGAAACAGGGAGCAGAGAACCTGTCACTCAGTCCTTTTATAGACCTGTATACCGGTGACAGTGATGAAAACAGAGTGATGGGTAAGAAAAGGATCATGTTTTAAATAGCATTTATTAAAATCTATATATTTGTTAGCACAATGTACAGATGACGTTTAATGCACTTTAATTGAAACTGTACTGTGTGTGTCTGTCTTATACTTCATTTTGTATGAATATATGAAACCATTCAGTGTGTCAAATATGCAAAAATATAAGAAAATCATAAAGAAGCTTATCAACATTGTCAGAGTTATTCACTAAACTGCAAACTGTATTGAAATACATTCCACAGTGCAAAATTTATGCTGAAATAGCCCAGCTATGACTATAGTAAGTTGGACAATTTTTCCAGATCAGTTTGTTTTTTGCCTCAGTTTTGCCATCTATAATTTGTTTACTAAAATAAATGAAATAAAAATCTAATAAATGCCATTTTTGTCTTTTTTTTTCAACATACCAAATGACATGTATGTCGTTTTTATACTATAAAGATCGTTGGGAGTGATTGTAGAAAGCATGGGAGTGTTATTTTATTTAAACACAGGGGATTTCCATGGTAGTTGTTTGTAATAGAAAAAAAAAATGGTTTGGCAGTAAGGTGCAATTCATTTTAAAAACAACACTCTTTGTTGATTCAATATACTAGTTTTAATTTATTTCTATCTATGCAGCAACATCACAAACTATATTTTGGTCCTAACAATTGACCTTTATCAAACATATGTGTGTGTGTATACTGTGTGTGTGTGTATATATATATACACACACACACACAGGTATATATATATATAAAATCTCAGGCATATAGAATTCGTATTGCTCGGAGACCAGGACATGCAGGCTTTTTAACCTTTAGCCTTGCAGTGGTTAAGCGACTGAGCTGCCTTAGTAGGACAGGTCTGTGGGAATGTGAGTCCTGCAGCTCCGGCAGGTGCTACGATTCCCAGCATGCACTCTGACTCATTTAGTGCTGGACTGCAGCAGAAGTAGTGTATGGACGTTCTAATGCAAAGTGTGAGGACATCCAGTTAAACTCTGTGAAGTGAATCTAGTGGCTCTGCAATGGAAATATTTCTCTAAAACTGCAATGTTACCATCTGCAGAATTAGGGGCAGGGACACTGCACCCAGACCACTTCAATGAGATGAAGTGGTCTGGGTGCGTATAACGTCACTTTAAGAAACTTTATTTTCCTGGTCATTGAAATGCTGCAACTTGTTTTATTGTATGAGTCCACAAAACCACAGGAATACAAAGACTTTTTTTTTTTTGTCAATCTTTCTTTTTATTAGTTTTTTAAGATGGAAATACAGAGAAGCAGTAACAATTTGGTGACAGTCACGTCCGCATATATACATGTATAGTAATAACTTATAAATATGTGATTGCGTAGAAATGTCCAGCTTTATCAACTTTTAGGAGCAATTATTGGTTTTTAAAGTTATATTAAGTCTAATTCCAATCAACTTTACAAAGACTTTTTTTGTGGTTGTTCAAAAATATCTTTGAACCATTTCCCTCTCTTGACAGGAAAGGCAAAATATTTTAATTGTTTTGTTTAACAGTTTTTCACAGGAGACATAGGATAGGCTTCTACAGTTTGAACAATATATATTGAAGGTTTCACACCAATTATTTCCTCGACCCTCCCATGTCCACAGACATAAATAACACCTTCATTTCCAGTCTTGGAAAGGAGATTCTGATTTAACAGTAGTAGATCCAAAAGTTTCTTCGGTAAAATTTTCCATTTATTTTTAGAAATGTAAATGCCTGTGTTAGTTTGCTCAAGAACATAATTATTTGGAAAACATTGTATCTTCTTATTAGTGTCAATAGAGCATCTTCAACTATATTTCATATATCCATCATAGCAAGTTCCAATGAAATTCACCAGCAGTAGCAACTCCACGTTTTTGCCAGATCTCTCTAGCAGAACTATCTAACACCATTACCAGACCTACCATGTATTATCATCAACAACCACCTTCAGATTATCATCAACAACCACCTTCAGATAGCTTCTACCATAAAGAATAGATCTGTCACTACAATCATATTTCCCCAGTTTTAGCTTTTCTAAACCACCATTAACTCTTCCTAACTCCACAAACCACAGAATCTCTCCAGCTGTACTATCTCCCACTAACAGAAGGCCTTTCCAGCAACACCATTTTGTTGCCATGCATCAAGAGAATATATATATATATATATATATATATATATATATAAACAATGCGCCTCAATATATTTGATCTAAGATAGACACTCCAAGCATTGTAACCACTACAGCTGATTCTAATGTAGAGGTACACAACCTCTGGCCCATGAGCCACATCCAGCTCACAAATGTATGAGCACTTCCCTACAGCCCTCGGTGTACAAAGTTGCACGTAGCTACCAGCTGAGCATTAGGGATGTGCATGGTCAAAAAATTTGGTTCGGCACTTCAGCAATTCGGACTACCCTGTCTGCCCAGCCCCAGCTTGCAATTTCTTGGTATCCCGGTGGGCCAGTCCGGCCCTGCGAGATCCTGGTCCACCTGCACTTCCAGACTTGAACTTACCTTTGAGCAAGTTATAAGAGCTTCCAAATCACACACAGAAGAGAAAATAGCACAGTCAGTAAAAAAGGGGGATAAAAATTTTTTTTGATACATAAATGAGAAAAGAAAAGTAAAACAAGGATTACAAAAAAGAGAGCAAGGAACACAACGTTCCAAGTCCCTGTATAGCCGCCGCACCCACCACCTCAAAACCTCCCCAAAAGGGGGGCAGTGGCTGCAGGGGTCACGCAGAGACCAACGTACCAGTATGAGACTCCAGCTGTCTCAGAGGGGCTTAACCCCAAATATAAACACAAGAACAAAGAAATATGCAGACCGTCTCAATTATATGAATGAAACTTACTGCATTGACTGGAAAAATATATCTATGTATAGCGCGATGTTCCAAATATAGAACCTGGCTATTAGAAATAATATGGTCAGAGACCCTAATTAAACAAAGTATATACAAGTGAACCTACAATCCTATGCCAGCCCAGGGTAGTATAGATCAAGAGGTAGTAAAAAAGATAACCTCACTCCCCCTTATAATTAAGCTTTATTGTGATCTGCTATAGGGATAGGAGTATACAGTAGCTAAGTCTCTATAATCCATGCATCCTAGGAAGTATCCTGGTCACACTAGAAACATATTAAGAAAAACAGAGAGAGATAAGGACTGAAAATAGAAGTAAAAAGATCAGTCAAAAACAGACTGATAATTAGCATTAATAAAGCCTCTCTCCCTGTAAAGCTAGCTAGATAGGCATAGGAAAGAAAAGAAGAAAACGATATAAAATAAAGTTAAATTAAATGGTGATCATGGTGCTCCAAACACCAGTGCCCAGTGCAGAAAAAACGCCCAACGTACGTTTCGGTGCAGAGAGATGCACCTTCGTCAGGGGCCAACAGATAACTGAAGAGAAGCCTCTTAAATACCCCAATTGCCAGGAAGCATGATTACCTTGTAGCCAATGGAGTGTGGGGGTGTATACCTCCCCAGCTGCCTCTAATATCCTGGCTATTCCTCTGTGATTGCTAATGCTCATTCATCTGTATGAAGGGGAAATCCCTCAGCCGGTCACGTGACCTGTGATGTCATGCGTCACGTGACGTATCCGGCATTCTCCTAACGGGGCGTGGCTCATTCATCATAGTGCTGCAGTACCGCCCATCCGAGCCTCTCCTGTCCATCATCCTCACATGGGTTGATCCCCTGTGACAGATGGGCGGAGCTAGGTATTCTCTGTGTATGGAGAAACCGAAATTGTCCAAATTAAGGCTCAAATTGATAAGCTGCATATTGATACTGTATCATTCCAAAGTACCAATGTGTACTATATAGGATGTACAGAATCAGCTGAAAATATAAGGCAGTGCTGATTACATATTATTCTAATACTGAATCTATTAAAGATGTAGTAAAGAATATGAGAGGACACCCCAATAATAAGAGAAAAATTGAATGATAAGGGGTCCTGGGATGTTGTTAACTCCCACTCCCCCGTCCCAGGCAAGGATATATGATAATAAATATATTTAGTGTTCATAGGACCCATGCTAGGATGCAAAATTAGCATGGTACATCCTGCCGCTATATCCTGTACACTGAGTCACTTGACAATATGAACCTCTGAATGACCAGATATGACTTAGTCCGTAAAATAAAAATAATAATAATAAGGCTAGCATTCTTTTTGTCAAGAGGTCTTTAAACTTATGGCACCTGAGGTTCCTAGTTGGTCTCCCATACAAGTACTAACCAGGCCCAAGTCTGGATGACTTCTGAGATCTGACGAGATCAGGCATTTTCAGACTGGTATGGCCATTGATATTTTCATTCAAGTGCTCAGCAAGCTTGGTCTAGGAACATTATTGGTATTATAGTCATTATATAGCTATTTCCTTGGGAGAATTCAAGCATTAGCAATTTAGTGGTCCTCATCCGGTAATCATGAGAATAAATTTATATGATAAAAAATAATATAAAAAATAATAATAAATAGAAAAGAGTAGTGATAATAGTAGTAATAGTAATAAGCAAAGAATATACCCATTGTGGAACAAACCGCGCTATATTTACAAATTTACAAGTGTATCAGGCCATAAGGCTCACTCAGAATAGATTAGTGCAGAGATCACCCGCCGAGTACCACTGCCCGTATATAGGTCTGAGTCCCACACCTGGTATCAGTGATCTGCAATAAATGGTGTATATGAGAAACCTTCGTTAAGTCCCAAGGGTGACAGGGTTTTGAGCTTATAGATCCAGAAGCTATATCCAGAAGGTATTGCAGCACTATGATGAATGAGCCACGCCCCGTTAGGAGAATGCCGGATACGTCACGTGACGCATGACATCACAGGTCACGTGACCGGCTGAGGGATTTCCCCTTCATACAGATGAATGAGCATTAGCAATCACAGAGGAATAGCCAGGATATTAGAGGCAGCTGGGGAGGTATACACCCCCACACTCCATTGGCTACAAGGTAATCATGCTTCCTGGCAATTGGGGTATTTAAGAGGCTTCTCTTCAGTTATCTGTTGGCCCCTGACGAAGGTGCATCTCTCTGCACCGAAACGTACGTTGGGCATTTTTTCTGCACTGGGCACTGGTGTTTGGAGCACCATGATCACCATTTAATTTAACTTTATTTTATATCGTTTTCTTCTTTTCTTTCCTATGCCTATCTAGCTAGCTTTACAGGGAGAGAGGCTTTATTAATGCTAATTATCAGTCTGTTTTTGACTGATCTTTTTACTTCTATTTTCAGTCCTTATCTCTCTCTGTTTTTCTTAATATGTTTCTAGTGTGACCAGGATACTTCCTAGGATGCATGGATTATAGAGATTTAGCTACTGTATACTCCTATCCCTATAGCAGATTACAATAAAGCTTAATTATAAGGGGGAGTGAGGTTATCTTTTTTACTACCTCTTGATCTATACTACCCTGGGCTGGCATAGGATTGTAGGTTCACTTGTATATACTTTGTTTAATTAGGGTCTCTGACCATATTATTTCTAATAGCCAGGTTCTATATTTGATACATACAGAGTTATAGGTGGAGCTGTGGAGTACCTTGAACAATCTGGAAAACCTATAACTCTGTATGTATTATATTATGTTTTTAGCGGTGTAAGGGATACCACTCTTTTAGGTGTTTTAGAGCTACTTATTTGTCTTTCACAGCGTGTATATTATTATTCTGTACTTAGGTTCTATATTTGGAACATCGCGCTATACATAGATATATTTTTTCCAGTCAATGCAGTAAGTTTCATTCATATAATTGAGACGGTCTGCATATTTCTTTGTTCTTGTGTAAAACAAGGATTAGTTAGATTAAAAACAAAAGAAGGAAGGTATGTAGAAGAAGATAAAGGTGTAGCTGACTGCCTCAATTAATATTTTTGTTCTGTATTTACAGATGAAAATGAAGGAAAGGGACCTCATTTGAGAAAAGGATAAATTAGTAATTTATTACACGTGTGTTTACTGAGGAAGAGGTTCTATTTCAACTGTCAAAAGTAAAGACAAATAAGTCAATGGGATCTGATGGAAAACACCCAAAGCTATTAAAAGAGATTAGTGGTGTACTAGCAAAACCATTAACAGATTTATTTAACCAATCATTGTTAACAGGAGTAGTCCCAGAAGATTGGAAGTTAGCGAATGTTGTGCCCATTTACAAGAAAGGTAATAGGGAGGAGTCGGGCAACTATAGGCCAGTAAGCCTTACTTCAGTAGTGGGGAAAGTGATGGAAACCATGTTAAAGGATAGGATTGATGAACATCTAAAAACACATGGATTTCAAGATCAGAGACAACATGGGTTTACTTCAGGGAGATCATGCCAAACTAATCTTATTGATTTTTTTGATTGGGTAACTCAAATTATAGATCAGGGTGGTGCAGTAGACATTGCTTACCTAGATTTCAGTAAGGCTTTTGACACTGTTGCACATAGAAGGCTTATCAATAAACTGCAATCTTTAAGTTTGGATTCCAATATTGTTGAATGGGTAAGGCAGTGGCTGAGTGACAGGCAACAGAGGGTTGTAGTTAATGGAATATATTCGAAGCTTGGACTTGTCACCAGTGGGGTACCTCAGGGATCTGTACTTGGGCCCATTCTCTTTAATATTTTTATTAGTGATATTGCAGAAGGTCTTGATGGTAAGGTATGTCTTTTTGCTGATGATACTATGTAACAGGGTTGATGTTCCAGAAGGGATAAGCCAAATGGCAAATGATTTAGGTAAACTAGAAAAATGGTCAGAATGGTGGCAACTGACATTTAACGTGGATAAGTGCAAGATAATGCATCTTGGACGTAAAAACCCAAGGGCACAGTACAGAATATTTGATAGAGTCCTAACCTCAACATATGAGGAAAGGGATTTAGGGGTGATTATTTCTGATGACTTAAAGGTAGGCAGACAATGTAATAGAGCAGCAGGAAATGCTAGCAGAATGCTTGGTTGTATAGGGAGAGGTATTAGCAGTAGAAAGAGGGAAGTGCTCATGCCATTGTACAGAACACTGGTGAGACCTCACTTGGAGTATTGTACACAGTACTGGAGACCGTATCTTCAGAAGGATATTAATACCTTAGAGAGGTTCAGAGAAGGGCTACTAAACTGGTTCATGGATTGCGGGATAAAACTTACCAGGAAAGGTTAAAGGATCTTAACATGTATAGCTTGGAGGAAAGACGAGACAGGGGGGATATGATAGAAACATTTAAATATATAAAGGGAATCAACACAGTAAAGGAGGAGACTATATTTAAAAGAAGAAAAACTACCACAACAAGAGGACATAGTCTTAAATTAGAGGGACAAAGGTTTAAAAATAATATCAGGAAGTATTACTTTACTGAGAGGGTAGTGGATGCATGGAATAGCCTTCCAGCTGAAGTGGTAGAGGTTAACATAGTAAAGGAGTTTAAGCATGCGTGGGATAGGCATAAGGCTATCCTAACTATAAGATAAGGCTAGGGACTAATGAAAGTATTTAGAAAATTGGGCAGACTAGATGGGCCGAATGGTTCTTATCTGCCGTCACATTCTATGTTTCTATGTTAAGCTCCAGTGACCTGCAGTCTGGGGCCACAGAGAGGCATTGCTCCAAAGCTATGCTACCTTTTGTAGCTTGCTGAGCTTGTGCTGCTTTCACAAAGTTGATCTACGGTAGAGAAGCAAACCATATGGTGGATGGCCAGAGGTCCTGTGATTTTGAGTGGTTACATGTGGGACTGTTGCTGCCCCAGAAAAGGGAATTGGCTAATAGTCTTTTTCTCATAAAGGGTTGCTCATTGCTCTTTGTCTTCAAACCCATCATCCCACTGGTTCCCCTCTCCTGTTCCTTGACCACTTTGCTGCTTGGCTTCCCTACTTCCTCTCCTCTAATATTCCATCACTAATTCTTGGAGACTTCAACATTCCCATTAACCTACCCTTGTCCTCAGTAACCTCAAAACTGCTTTCAATTACCTCCTCCCTTGGGCTATCACAACGGGCTACGTCCCCCACCCATATAGCTGGCAATACCCTTGATCTTATTTTGTCTCATGAATGTACAATCTTTTATCTCTGTAACACTCCATTTCCTTTCTCACCACCTCTTATCATTTGCTGTTAATAGTCCCCTACCCCATCATCCTCAACCTAACCCCCTTCAACTAAGAAGAAATCTGAATTATATTGACCTTCAGCAACTATAAGCTAATATTGATTCCCAACTTCTATCCATCCCTACTTTCTCCTGTGCCTCACTGGCTATCTCCTTATATAACACTACCCTCACCTCTGCCCTGGACGCTACAGCCCCACTCCAAACATGCACCTTGAGGAGAACACGCCCCCAACCATGGCACACTAAATCAACAAGCTACATGCAGAGGTGCTCCCATTCTGCTGAACGCTGCTGGCTTCATCCACCCAGTCTGACTTCCTTCACTACAAATTCATATTGCGTTCATACAGCACAGCCCTTGCCAAATAGTCATGCTTCCGCAATCCGAGGCATCTTTTTAATACCTTTAAGTCCCTTCTTTGCCCCGCTGTGATCAGTCCCCAAACAAACCTTACAGCCGATAGCTTTGCATGCTACTTTACCAACAAGATTGAAAAGCTAAGGAAAGAATTCTTACCACTTTGCCCCTCTCTTTCTCAACCACATCTAGGTCATTACTTTCCTACTCTTCAGACTTTCTCCCAGGCTACTGAACAAGAGGTGGCTGTGCTTTTCCTTTCCACTCAACCCACTACTTGCCTGCTTGATCCTGTCTCATCTCACCTTATCAGATCTCTCTCCTCTTGTTCCTTCCTTAACACACATCTTCAACTGCTCTCTCTATTCTGTTGTCCATGCTGCCCTTAAACATGCTACTGCCATCAGGCAAACTGGGCAAATGCCCAGTGGGCTGCGATGGCCACTGGCCGAAGCCAGCTGGGTAGATTTGAGGATCTCCCTGGCCGGTCCATGCAGAGCCGGCGCTATCCGAGCGCCAGCCCAGCTGTGTTGCATGAAGGGCCGGTGGGCAGATCAAAGATCTCCCTCACCAGCCCACATGCAGTCAAAGGCGGCCGCTGGTGGGGGAGAGAGGGAGGGAGACAGCCAGGAGAGAAACCAGGAGGAGCTCTAACTTGCAGCTCTGCCTGGTTTCTCTCACGAGATCCGGACCGTTGCCATGGCACAGCATCCTAACACATAGCACTCTAACACACACACACATCACCCTCATACAGCATCCTAACACACACAGCACCCACACACACACAACTCACACACACAGCACCCTCACACACACACATACTGCACCTCACACACACAGTATAATCCTCACAAATGCACACTACACCCTTCACACACACACAGCAGCCCCCAAACACACTGCACCACTCACACACACACACATTACTTCCAAACATATATGTATATATACTACAGAACCCCTCACACACATACTGCACCCCTAAACACATTAAATTCCAGAAAACCACTAGATTCCTTACCCAACTCTGGATCATCTACATATGTACACACACTAGATATCTATATACACTTTGAATCCTCTATACACACACACTTACACACTCTGGGTCCTTCAAACACACACTAGATCCCCTACAGAGATACGCTGCACCACCTACACACACACTACATTTCTGACATACACACTCTGAATCCCCTGTGCACACACTAGATTCAATGTAAGCAAACACATAGTGTGTCCATAAATGGGATACCGTGATTATCCCAATTATGGAAACCCCTGAGACAAGTTTCAAGCAAACACACCGCAAGCATGTTATTAAATATGCCTTTGCTGTGCAGAACAAATACAGGGCCCTTTTCTAATGCCATGGAAGAGCATTGAACCAACATGCTCACTTTGAAATGGGGCATGCTTGTCACTGGGGATGACAAGACACACCCTATCTGGCCCCGTTCCCTCTTCAGTGGGCCGCTGTGAATAAAAAATGCCTGGGCTGAATTTTTTTCTCAGTCTGGCCCTGTGCTACTTATTACCCATCTTAAAAAACCCATCTCTTGACCCGTCCTCCCCTTCTAATTATCGTCCCATATCCCTGCTCCCTTTTTCCTCAAAGCTTCTGGAAAGACTTGTTTGACAATATTTGCTTACTCAATTCCTAGACCCTTTTCAGTCTGGCTTCTGCCCCCTCCACCCGACTGAGACTGCTCCTATTAAAGTCACTAACGACCTTATCGCAGCTAAATCCAAAGGGCACTATTCTATACTAATTCTTTTTGACCTCTCTGCTGCCTTTGACACTATTGACCATGTTCTCCTTCTCCAAACTCTTCAATCACTCGGTCTCTGTGACACTGTCCCCTCTTGGTTTACCTTCTATCTCTCCCAACGCTCATTCGGTGTCTCCTTTTCTAATGATACCTCCTCCCTTTGTCCTTTCTTGGTTGGAGTCCCCCAAGGCTCTGTACTTGATCCCCTTCTATTTTCTCTTTATACTTCTTCTTTTGGCAAACTTATTACCTCATTTGGATTCCAATAGCACTTGTACGCTGATGACACTCACATATACATCTCCTCCACGGACTTCTCTCCTGCTGTCCTGCAACGTGTCACTGCTTTCCTTTCTTACATCTTCAAGTGAGTGGTATCCACATAAGTCCATCCTTGCAAGCGCACTGTCTTGGTGTTATACTTGATTCTGGCCTCACATTTGAGCCTCACATGCAGTCTGTTACCAAATCCTGTAGATTCCACCTTAAAAACATAGCCTGCATCCGCCCCTTTCTTACACAATATGCTACTAAGGAGCTTGTCCATGCTCTAGTAATCTCTTGCATGGATTATTGTAACCCTCTCCTAATTGGTCTTCCCACAAGTCGTATTGCCTGCTACAGTCTGTAATGAATGCTGCAGCTAAACTGATTTTCCTCTCCTGTTGCTCCTCTCACATTTCTCCCCTCTGTCAGTCCTTACATTGGCTTCCTGTATCCTATAGCAGTCAATCCAAGGTACTCATCTACACCTTAAAGCACTAACCAATTCTAGCCCCTCCTATATCTCTTCACTGATCCGCAGGTATACACCTTCTCGGTCTCTCCGCTCTGCCCATGACCTTCTTCTGTCTTCTACTCGCTCCTGTACAGCCAACTCACGCTTGCAGGATTTCTTGTGAGTGGCTCCTTTCCTTTGGAACAGCCTGTCTACGACCATCT
>OW240917.1:139981673-140059355 GCA_933207985.1 Pelobates cultripes
ACCGCAGCAATAAAAACCTTGTAATAATCTTTTGGTAAAAATTTGGGTGTTTTTTTACTATTTTTGTTCTGTTTATGTGAGGTAATACACTAGGAGCTATTTTGTTTTTAAGATTGTCAGCTTTCTTGTAAATAACATTAGGTGTACCTAATATGATTTTCTTTTAAAGAAACTCATCTTTTTTCCAGATGTGCCAATGCTTTTTTAGGACTTTCTCAATATATGTGGCTTGTGGGTTATATTTAGTAATAAAAGCAAAATCATATTTTCTGGTGTCCTTATTTTGATCTTTGCTAAAATTTTTTAAAAGATTCCTCCGGTCAACTTGTATTAATCCAGGAAGAGCTCCACCATCATATACTGCTTCCTACAAAAGGGAGATATGCCTGAATTTCCAGCCGTCTAGTGAGTTCGCTACCACACCTCCCCAATATTCCTTTTTGTACTTATGGTATTACACTATATATTTTTTCTATTTTGCAGATTATAGGTTCTCCCAAATCTCCTATACCATTTACCCACGTTGTATATATATATGTATTAACACTTTGGTGTGAGTTGGACGTACTTTGATTCCTTTAACCCCTTAAGGACACATGACATGTGTGACATGTCATGATTCCCTTTAATTCCAGAAGATTTTTCCTCAAGGGGTGAATATTTTCCTTTTGTTTGACAATATATTTGAAGTAAAGAAATACACACCAACTGGGTCCCAGGTACTGCAAAAAAAAAAGCAACAGCAATACACACTCAAGTTATTTCAACAACACTTTACAGGAAAAGCTTAAGAACAAAATCCTAACAATTCTATCCAAGGCTTTTATCGAAGAAAGATTTCTGTAGTTAATAAGAATCCTTTTTTTGCCAACAAATGGTCTATTACCCACTTCAGAATTCGCACAATCTCTCTTGATCACCCAAAGACTTTAAAAATTAGGTTTTTTCATTAGTGAACAAACTCTGCAATGAACAAACACAGACTTGATATATCTTTGCAAATTGTAATGCATAGTTATTATTTCTTTACTTAATTTTACTGACAAAAAAATTAAATAGTAAATGTTCATGTCCAAAAGATTGGGCACCATTTCCACTAGTGATTTGTTTGTAACCTTTCAGAATCTTAATTGTTTCAGTTGACTTGTTAAACATTGACCATTGACATCTAGTGGTGACATTTACAGAACTTGATACAGTTTCAGACACTTGAAACCTCTTGGGCAGTAGCGTACCTATATAGGCGTGCGCACAGGGTGTGCCGGGTGTGCCTGGGCACACCCTAATACCCGCGCCCCACGTTATGTGCCTCCTTGGGCCTCAATGGCCCACAGGCAGGGAGGGAGGCAGGAGAGGACCCGGGGAGCTCAAGCTAGCAGCTCCGCCGGGTTCCTCTTACGAGGTCAGAGCGTTGCCACGGCAATGCTCAGATCTTGCGAGAGTGAACTCTAGCCCCACAGGCTAGCGTTCACTCACCACTGGACCACGAGGGATGGCAGCAGCACGGTCCCCCCTCCCTACAAAAGGTAAGAAGGGAGGGGGGCCATTAACTAAACGGTCCCCCCACCCCCACACAATACACACAAAGTACCCTTACACAGCACACACTAACAGCACCCACACACTAACAGCACCCACACACTAACAGCGCCCAGACACATACATCACCCTTACACAAACAGCACCCACACACACACACACACAGCACCCTTACACAGCACACACACACACTAACAGCACCCTCACACATACAGCACACACACACATACAGCACCCTTACGCGCACACACACACCATCCTCACAAACACACTAACAGCACCCTTACACACACATACACACACTAACAGCACCCTCACATACACAGAGCACCCTTACACAAACACACACATACCACCCTCACAAACACACACAGCACCCACACACACACAGCACCCTCACACACACACGGCAGTATATATACGCGGTGTGTGTTTGTGCTTTAGGTTGCAAAAGGCTGCGCACTCCTATGTGTACCTACCACGGTTGCAGGGGTCACCATTGCAACTGGGCCTGTCCCTTCAGCAACCCCTGTGACCGCACCAGTAAGAAACTTGCAGTTGTCAGCTTATCGGCAGGAAGGAAGCGCTGTGCTGCGCTGCTCCCCTCCTGCCCTTTGTGTAGCTTAGCCAAATGGTCTGACAGGAAGTGCTCACTGAAAGGGTACTGCAGTGGTGAGCAGGTAAAGGAGGGAAAGGAGGAGAGACAAATGGAGGGAAGGGAATGGGACACATGGAGGGTCAGGGGGGAGGATGGAGGGGCTAGGGGTGAGGAAATGAGACACATGGAGGGGCTGAGGGGAGGAAATGAGACACAAGGAGGGGTTTGGGGGGAAATGAGAGGCAAGGAGCTGCGCACAACAGACCCCAGGTAAGAAAGTCAAACCATTAGAAGATGGCTTGGCTATAAATTAGGGAGGTGCACGAGCAGGTAAAATACTATTAGATAAAAAGAAAAAAGTTATAACTAGCATTGGGCATATAATATACAATATATCTAGTTATAAGAAGTTGATACTGTGGTGAAACCAACCTCGCCACTGGGCATTGGAGAAGACTGATTGCCAGCCTCCTGCCATGTGACTATGGCCCCTGGGATGTATTGCCCTTTAAAGACATGATTTGGGCATAATGGATTTGTGTTGTGCTGCTGCTGGCCCTTTAAGAACCATCTGGGGACATACTGTGGAGTTACTGGGTGGCCATCATTTCATGTATCAGAGGCACATGGTGAGAACAATGGATGAAGCACATGGTGAGAACAATGGATGGCGGCCATTTTAACTCACAGACACTGTTTGGACTTTTCAACACTGTCTCTGTGCCCAAACCACAGGGTGTAGGGACAGTCGGTCCTGTCCCCCTGCAGCAGGGCTGTTTATCCAAAGGGGAGATGGCCTGTCTTCCCTTCCAGCAGCAGCCCCAGGTCCGGAGTGAGGAGCCTACTACGCCGTTCCCTCACCTGGGCTCCAACCAGGCTACTCCCGTGGTAGTGCTGGCACCAGGGCAGAGTACCGCTGGTCTCTGCCCACCCAGCAACCCACCAATCCAGAGTGCTAGTACCCCCCAGAGCCAAGGTGGAGCTCCTGGACCTGGACAAGCGACCCACTACTCCAGGTGTAGTAACCAATTTTCGTGGGTGGGTTATACTGCGGAGACATACTGTGGAGTTACTGAGTGGCCACCATTTCATGTATCAGAGGCACATGGTGAGAACAATGGATGAAGCACATGGTGAGAACAATGGATGGCGGCCATTTTAACTCACAGACACTGTTTGGACTTTTCAACACGGTGTCATCTCGCCGGTATTTGGTGCACAGAGACATCATGCAGTGGTTTTGGACTATACAACAGGGGACACATCATACAGTAATTGTTTTTCATTTAGCCTGCATATGTTCTGTGGAATCTGCATTAAACTGTATCTTCCAAAGTACTAAACGGATCTGGGTGAATTTTGGATATGTGGTTCACCCAGATCCCCCATTCCAAGGATATACTTTTTATGGGGTTATTGCATGTTTTGGGGTCCCTATGATGTGTTTTATGATACTGTATTTTTGCTGCTTGTGATAATTATGTTAACCCATTGTGTGCCATAATTAGATCACAAGCAGAGGGGAGGATTTTATGTATAATTGGTGGGAGGGTTTTCTGTAATGTACGTGTGTTATTGGTTGTTCTGTAAAACCCTGTGGGCAGTACTAAGTTTGTGGATTTGGAATAAAAGAGGCTGTATGTGCCAGTACAGTCAGTTCTGCTTGACCTCAAAACGAAGTGTCGTCTCATTATTGGGGGAATTGGATTGGATTGTATGCTGATTGCCAGGAGTGTAAGCTGATTGTATGCTTTTCCTGTTCAGCTGCTTACAGCATTCAAATGCTTGAGAGCATTCGTATGCTTCTCCGGTTCGGTGGTTGTGATGTCTGCTGCAGTGCTTGGAGTCCTCAGGAAGCGCTAGGAGCATCCTTCAACGGAGGTACCCAGTCGGGGTGCCAGGCGATCCGTTACAGATACCTCGACACTTGATCAGCACAGCACAATCTCTGGTACCTGCCTTCTGGAAAAAAACAACCACCCCTTTTGAGGAACAATGGCTAGCGAAAGTCAAAGAGATCAAGGCTGCCGAATAGGAAATAGTGTTAAGGATGCCAAGACCTGGTATCTCTGGTTTTCTTTTATGGAAAAAAGAGATGCACAGGATGGGGAGCCCACCAGGGTTTGAGTCATGCTAAGGGAATTGCTGCATGTGCCTATGTACACACACATATATATATATATATATATTTTTTTTTTGTATTATTTGTATTTTTTTTGTAGGTTATTTTTAACACATGGCCAATATTGGGATTAGTTGTGGGCCTATTGTTCATATCATGTCATCTGAAACGTATAGATGAGATATTTGATATGGTTTTAAGCCTATGCGGGGGGATTGCTTTGGTTCCTCGTCCACCTAGTGATAGGATTATGGGTACAGTTGTTCATAGATGATCTTTATTCATATGTTAAACAGGGTACGTTGGTATGCTTTTTTTTTTTGCAGTGCATATTAAGTTAACATACATGCGTGAGGTACCCCAACGGCAATCCTCATGCAATGTCGAGACACATGTAACAATGGGGTAGTCGAGAATACATGCACAATTTTTTTGTTTAAGTAGGTAGGTTAGTAGTACTTGAGTGACTAAGTATGCATAGTAAAGCAAGTTGCATTAGAGTACTGAATAAATTAATAGAATCAGGATTGTAGGAACACGCTTGGAGTACACATCGAGTCTAGGCTTCCATTATAGGTTTGCAAAGAATTAACGATCTAGACATGTATATAGGCAAATTGGAGCTTTTATAAGAAAAAGTAAGCATATATATGTAATGACTAGCAGGCTCAGACATAGTTTAGGTGGTATATATACATATATTTGCAGATTAAATATCCACCGGGTTTAACACAGCAGCTGGGTAGCTAGGGATTCACATACTCCCTCAGGAAAACACGCTTAAATGTCAGGCTAAACAGAGTTACTGCCGGGCGTGGTGGTTAATAAATATGCCACTGGTTACTAAGCTAATTCTTTGCCCAGCAGATCGCCACTCCGCTAGTTAGAGTGAGGTATAGGCATACAATGAAGAATTAATTGGTTGCATATGTTACGCAGAGGACACCTCCTCCTCAAATGGCTAACTTAGAGAGTAGAAGAGACAGTCCATTGGAACTTGCAAGGGGTCGGTATCACAGTAGTGGGTACAGTAGTGTGCGCCCGAGAACCAGTCCCAGCTCAGCTGATGCCCACGTGTGGAAAGTTCCTGATGACGGTAGGGGATTTACTGCGTGTTTCACCGTTGCGGTTCGGTCGTGTTGTGTTCCTCCGCTCGTGGTCGGTATCGTGTGGAGCAGGGCTTCGATCACCATATGCGGCTAGGTGAGGTAAGTCCACCCTCCAGCCTCGGGCTGGTTTCAAGGCCGACCTCTTCGTTCCACGGACCCGGTTTTCTCGAGGGGCCGGGTCCCTCTGACTTGCTGGATAGCCGCTGGCTGCGGGCCCTCCTCCGTCTTTGTGGGCGATGTCCCAGGGTCACGCCCAAAGTGGCCTTCAGCCCAGGTAGGCCAGTAGTGGAAGGCTTGAGCGTTGTTTGTGCAGCTTGGCCCGAGGGGGGCCTCCACGCCTTCTGGACTGGTAAGGTTGCGTGGCGTTTCATCAGGGCTTCCCAGAATCATTGGAAATGCCTGTCTATCTGCCGCATAGGGTGGTCCACTGAGTTGTGGAGCTTTGCAGTGTGCTCTCTTGCGATGTCTGTAGAGTGCCGTCGCCATTGTGGTGAGTGCGGCTAGGCCCCGGTTCTGCTGAGTAGTTAAATGCTGTGGTATTCGATTAGTGTAGCTCTGTGGGGACCGGGATAACCCCTCCCCCCCCAGTCCAAGGGGGGGAGGGGGAGTGATTTGCAGGGGTTTCTGTATCAGCTTATGAGCCCCAGGAACGGCCGCTTCCTCGTGGTTCAGCCGCATGTAGGCATCAAGCCCTCGGTGAAGCAATCCAGCGTCCCAGACTCCCCAAAAAGGTACCGTCGGGTGCAGCCACCTCTCCTGGTTATTTGCTGTGGGAACTGCGATCTGTGTGTGCGGGTTGGCAAGTAAGGTACCCCGATTTTTGTCTCCAGATGTGGGAGCTTGTGCTAAACACGTCGGGGCTGCTTGGCTGCTAGGCTCCACCACCCTTGGTATGCTTTTTTGTTTACTAACCCTTTATAATATTTTTTAAACTGCTTTCTTATGCTGGAAAATAATTCAATATGAAAGCCATATGTTTATTATTTAGACTTAAACTTCCTATTTTATTTAATTCTTTAAATTATTATTACATATTTAATCATTTAAGTACGGAGGTTGGGAATTATCTTTTTCAGATGTGAGATCCTGTTAATAAGAGTATAAATATCCCCATGTCCGACGGTATATTAGGCATTATGGAGGGTAGGGGGTGTACATAGGAAGATAAATATCTATATCTGTATATAGAGGGAAGACCCAATA
Organism: Pelobates cultripes; assembly: GCA_933207985.1. NCBI lineage: Eukaryota > Metazoa > Chordata > Amphibia > Anura > Pelobatidae > Pelobates > Pelobates cultripes. Next base: position 139,988,245 of record OW240917.1, read on the forward strand.
CGTGGCCTCGTGAGTTGCAAAATATTGATTGGTTATGTTATGCCTTCCTCAGTTCTTTTTTTTTTTTTACATCACGTCCATATAATTGGTTCTGCGTGACTTCTTGTTATCCATGATTATTCAGACCTTTGAATATAATTCTGTTTTTTTTCTTTTATAAAACCAATAAAATCCTGATTTACTAATAAAACCAAATCAATTTGAAATGATGAAAGATGTCCACACTTTAACAAAGACATAAAGATAAATTACATTAGCGTAAAATGAAAGTGATATTGTAACTTGTCATTAGTGCGGTGCCAAGCACAGAATTGGAATCCATTTATTATCAACAATTGTAACCACTTACTACATTTTCAGATAAACAAAGAAATAAAGAATGCATTCTTTGTGATATTGTGAAGATTACTGGAAAAAAATGTTTAAATACCAAATTTGAATTACTAAAATCTTTTAAAAACTAACATCAAACTAACAAATGTTTAGAAAAAATATTGATAGCTTAAATGTAAAGGTATTCGAGCAGTCCAACTCTGCCCTTGTTGGGAATCACTGTTTAGTAGCTGAAGGCCACGATGTAGAAGAGCGCTGAAAGAACTTAAACCAGATTCACAGTACAGAAGGATCAGGCGGAGAATAGTCAGGAAAGCCAAATGGTCAGGACAGCCAGCACAGGATCAGAAGCAATAAATCAGGCAAAGGTCAATAGCAGGATACAGCAGAGTAGTCACCAAAGGTCTTAATACAACAAGAGCACATTGTATCTGAGTTCTTGAAGGAGTGGTGTTTACATAGGGAGAATAAGGTATATCCATTTACCTTACCTCCACGCCTTTATGTACGGACCTCCTTCTGTACCTTTAACTCACAATTAAAATACTTAATCGCTGGGAAAATCACGACAACAGTTACCTTATTTTACCTGCACCATATCTACCTATAAATTGGTGTTTGCTGTGAGGCATCCTGCTGGCATTGCACCTGATCTTGGGGCCTACTGTGTATGGTGTATGGTGAGAGTGAACAGTAGAAGAATCTCTTCCACTCCAAATTTGATGGAATATGCCAAGAATTCTGGCATCTGATGAGCAGCTACCTTTCCACACCTGATCCACCTGCTGTTTAGATGGAGCAAACTGCCGAACCTTCTACCTGCTCTCCTCTCCTGGACCGGGGGCCCAAGCGAATAATTTTCCATGCTCCCATCCTAGGGGCTTGTCAGGAGCCTTTTGTGACTTCGAGGTCTTATGGACATGGGGCATCAGGCCCTTTCAGAGCCCGGAGTCAAGTTTGCCAAGATCGGAGGCGGTGTTGGCGCGGTTCCCTGTGCATCGGAAGGCAGTGTGACTTACATGGAGATGCGGAGGAGGTTGTAAACATTGAGTCGGTAGTAGGGATTGACCCTCTATTGTGGCCCACGAGGGGGAATTGCGTAAACAGGTCTGGCTTCCGCACTGTTATGTCTCATAGCTGAGTCTACACATGTGCACACAATCATAGGCCATTCATTATACTTTAGCCTGCGCACCGCCAAGTGGTACCTTCATTAAGCATAGTATCTAATTTTCATAGCTGTTCTGGTTTCAATTCATGTTAAAACCTGCAGAATGCATCCTATTTCATGTTTCCATCCTAGATATTCATTACTGTACCCAGCTTGATTTATCTTGTTTTTCTTCTTTTTTTTTTTAATTCTTTATTTATTGCGTGCATAGAGATAACATTGCTTGGTGCACCACAACAGCTGCAGCAAACAGAAAGATAACAAGATCTACAGGGTTATGGCATTCACATAAGTTGCACATTTTTAAGTTATATATCATGCAGGCTAAACAGCATAAGTCTGGAGTAACTAGTGAAATGAAGTTGCTAAACTTTGCTTGGTCGTAGACCTGATGATAGGAGTGGTAAGTTAAACAAGGCAGGAGTATATACATCTTGCAGGTACATTTTACGTGTTAGGTTAAGGTCTAAGCATGTTAGGAGTTATAGCAGTAATCGTTTGCATGGCATTCTGAGCAACATTAGGAGACGGACACACTTAACACTTAGTGTAAGTCAGCATGTCTATGTCAGTTTATATCTGCCCTGTGGCCCATTGAAAGATAAAACCATCGCTAGCTATGCATTGTTTTTATTATTTTATTCGACCTTAAATGTTTCAAAAAATGTATACTAATTCCTGTCATATCCTATAGCAATACTGCAATCTTTTATCTGTTACTTTACAATATAGATAGCTCAATACATGCGTGTTTGTTTAAAAATGCACAATAAAAATAAATAATGTCAAGCTATGTATGTAGGTATCTCTTCAACACAGGCAGACTCCCTCCACCAGTCCTATACCTTTGAATGGTGAACATCTAACATTAAATACTTGGGCATTACCTTCGCAAAAAACGCTGCTGATTTATATCCTGCAAACTATATAAAGACGTGGAACAAATGTAGACGGCTATTGCAGAGATGTCCGCTATTTCTCTCATGGACAGAAAGGACAGCCGCCTTCAAGATGTCTATCTTGTCCAGGATGCAATATGTCTTTCGCAATACAAAACAACACAGAAATAATTAAACAAATTCATTTGGGCAGGAGGAAGGCCGAGAGTGGCAAACAACTGTTGCACGCACCTGGTGGATTAGATCCATGGTGGATTAGCGGTCCCAAATATTCAGACATACTATCAGGCCTCAATACTGGCCGTAGCCATTACGCACATACTAGAGTCTCTGGCAACTCAATAGGCCCGCTTAGAACAGCGCTGCTTAGCTCCCCATGACATCTCAACATTGTTATGGCTGCCAAAACACTCTTGCCCTGTTGTGCCTGCTACTCCTCCAATTATAGACCTGCTACTCCAGACCTGGGACCTAAACGGACTAGTGGAATATCACTGTCCTTAACCACACCACTTACTGCACTCCCATATTGTATCCCAACCTTTAACACCAAACCATGGCTTGAACGAGGTGTAACACACCTATACTATCTATTCCATCTAGACACGCTTCTTGATTTTGAGACATTGGCAACTAGGTACAGCCTTCCCTGTACCTCACACTATTCCTATATACAACTGAAGTCTTACATTACCAGACAACATAATTTAAATGACAGGCATAAGGTATCAAAGGCTATGATTACTGAATGTGAACAACTTTGTAAAAATAAAAAATTGACTCCTAAATGTAAACCACTCTCCATATGTTATCAATTGGTGCTTGAATACACAAGGTTCTCGGAATTCACCACGCAAAACAATGGCACATTGATCTGGATTGTACCCTATGCAAAAACAACGGGACTCAATCATTAACCTCAACAAGATGCTCCTGAAAGAGTCCACGTTGGCGGAACAACATTACAAAACATTGTATCGTTGATATAAGGTGCCAACAAGGCTTCACAAGATTTCCCCCATACATCCCCCATATGTTGGAGATGTGGGATAGACAAAGGCAACACACTACATGCGTGGTGGCCATGTCAGACTGTTAAGGTATTCTGGAAAACACTCCACCAATCCCTCTCAGGGAAACTAGAATGCGACTTACCATTCTAAACCTCCCGAACACAATGCCAATCCACAACAGAAAACTGCTTCTGCATATAGTGCTGACAGCACAGAGAACCATAGCGAGAAACTGGAAGTCTAAGCACATACTGTTATTATCCGAGCTACTCTTGGAAGTAGATAAGCAGAGCTCATTTGAGAGGCAATTCCAAAATATAGTCCTACCTTCCAAAGTTGTAACAGATACATGGCGCCTGTGGGACACATGGAGATCGGGTGATGGAACCCTAGGTATCACTTTACTAATAATTTTGTATTAATGTATTTTATGACAGTTTTAGTGATGTGCATAGCCCTACTGATGAGCATCACTCTGAGCAGTAGCGAGATATATCTCACTGGTGCTAAAAAGTCATCACTGCCTCTTCAGATGTTCGCTTAATAAAGATGAAACAACTCGATATATAGTCGATAAATGTACTGTGTACACAACTGTGCTAGAAATTACGATTTTAGCAAACTTTGTGTGTAATTATCACTGCGGAACTTGACCGCTGTTATTATGTGCTGTCCACCTCCCCCTCTTTCCCCGTCCTTTTCTTCTTTCTGTAACCCCCCTTCCTAAAAAATAAATAATGTAAAAAAAAAAAGTGCTTTAGGTGTGTGGAATGTCCCTTTAACATATCCCTCATCGTCTTAATTGTGAATGACAGTTTTTGTTTAATTTTTTTTTTTTTTTTAATTTGTCTTTGCAAATGTTTTCCATTGTAAAGTCATCAGGAAAAAATGGTGAAAAAAATTTCAGAGTAAAAAAAAGTAATTGAAATAAGGATTATTTTAGTGCACTACAATAAAAAAATAAAATAAAAGTAAAGTATTAGTAATAGTTTTCTACATAACAAATGTGAACATACGTGAAAATTAGCACAACTATTTTCATACTTAACCCCTAAATAAACCAGGATATATTTTTTGCATACCTATACTTAGATTTATACCTGAGAGTCTGAAATTGATGAATTATGCAATCACAGTCACAAGTCCAAGAGAGAACAGGATCAAGGGAGTCCATATGTCTGCTACACAGGCTGCATTAATTTCTTCTGCGGTAGCAGAGAGCTTTTCCATTGACCTCGACAGCCACACTGGTACAATTACGTAGATGGGGTGGAGACAGAGCATGGCCTTTCTCTGTTGTATGCACAGACCTGCCACCTGCCTGCCCCAGCTGTTCCCTGTAATATTCAGGCAGGCACCCGGTGTTAGAAGAGGTGCCTGCCTTACTTTAGTTAGAGGCCCCTCAAACCCTGCCTGCCCCTGAGCACAGCACCCCAGCCACACCAACAGCAGGTGCCTATCATTAAAGCAGCCTGACCAATGGACAGGCTGCTCATATGTTTTATTAAGTTACTTTTTTTTAAATTTTAGTTAAAACATTTTCTCCCCAGGAGAGAATTTTGTATAACAAAAAAAATCTCTATGCAGGGCTATTTTTAATAATAAAAATTCAAAAGGTTCACAGTGGTAATGGTAATACGTGTTCTAACACGGCCATGGGGGGTCCCTATAACCCACACCTTAAACACAACAAAAACAACACAAGTTGGGGTGGATGTTTGCACATCAGAATTGCCGAACACATAAGAAATATTAAAAAGGGCTTAGAAACACATACTGTTTCTAACCATTTTAAAACTCATCATGGCCAGAATCCAAAAATTATTTTCTTTTGTGCTATTAAACAAGTTAAAAAAGCTTGGAAAGGAGGTAACTTTAACAAAAAAATAGGCATATAAGAAATGAAATTTATATTCAATTTCAATACTTTGATACCATATGGATTGAATCGAATTTGAACTCCGCCATTTTTAAAAATATTTTTTTTTTTTAAAACCCATAGGATACTATATTTCCCATTAAAAGTAAGAAAATTTAATCTTATGCATTTATACTGGTAGCATGTTATTTTATATATAGTATTTGCTGTTCTGGTTTTATTTATATTTATTTTAACAATGTGAATTTTTTTCTTTTTTATTTAGCTAATAACAGCTTATCTCTTGTCATTATTGTTTCATTCATATTTAATTTATTTATGATAGTAACATATTTCTTATAGTAACATATTGCTAAAGCCTTTTTCATTCGATTGGACTTCTAAGACTGTTCACATATTTATGAACTACTGCCCCCTTTGGAACGAAGGATGCGTCCACATGTATTGAAAGAACAAAGGATTGATGTGCTTAGAGAATGGAGCGCAGTGTGTGTTCCACTCGGAAGAAAAGCAGACAAATGACGTCGGAAGGTACTGGAACGCAATTTGCATTCCATGGAGAGAGTAGCGCAAAAATGTATGTCAGGCTGTATTGGAGCGCACCCTGTCTGTGTCCCGTCTGGGGGTGCACTGAGAGGACGTAAGAGGGAGGAAACATGTCATTGGAATGCACGGTGCATTCCATCAATGGCACGAAAACTTGGGGAGTTTTGAGTAAAACGGTATTTAAGAGACTCTTTTGTGGATATCAATTATCATGCACATCACCAAGGATTGGCGAAGCGCGTCTTGGGCGCCTGCTGATTGCAAGACTTTATACCCAATTGTGTTTTGTTTTTCCCCCCAGCTTTTGATATTTGATTTAATAAATAGTTTATACTTTCCAAGTGGAGCTCTTGATATCCATCTACAAGAAGAGGGTGCTGGATCTTCCTAAATGATCCACAAGCTCTAAACACCAGAGCCAAGTGCATACTTTTGGCTCCACCTTTGTGAGTGTTTCATATTACCACCTCTTTATTTACATTGTTGCAATTTATCTGCACTATTGGCTTCCCCTCTGTTTTATTTTTTCAAACAGACATCTATTATAGTGTATAACACTTCAATTAAAACATGATTCTAGTGATTCGGTATACGTATGTATGCAATATATTGTTTAGAATTATAGCTTCACCCCAAATTGTGTTGTTTTTATTTTCAATAATATATTATAGATATATACTTTATTCCCTATATATGGGATCGTCCACATATTGTGGAGGTAGTGGTGCCATACAGACATTTGAAATACCACCACGCTGGATTCAGGCAATTTACTGAAGGGGCTTTAACCCCTTCAGCGCTGTCGGAGGATAGGGGGGCCCTGTATGAACCTATAGTGCCAGGAAAACAGCTTGTTTTCCTGGCACTAGAGAATCCCTTTAAATTTAAAACATCATTGTTTGGATTGGTTGAGAGTCTTAAAGGGATAACACCTCAAGGTTAGCCGCAACAGATATGCAACCATATTAATATAAGTTAAGTATTACTGATATTTACTGGGATGGGAATTATTGTTTTGCATACCTCCCAAGTGTCCCTATTTAGGAGGGACAGTCCCTATCTTGTACCAAAATCCATCTTTTTTATCCTAATGTCCCTCTCTTCTAGGAGCTCCATATTGTTGGTGTGCCTGTGTCACATTTTGGTAGAGAGAGCCCCAAACACAGCAATTGGATGAGCGTGACCACAGCAAAATACAGACAAGGGTACAGCGTTAGTGTAGTCAGGCAGACAATGGGTCAGATCAGGCAGAACGGTTCATAAACAGAAGACAATCCAAAGGTCAGATACCAGGTCTCAGTGAATACTGTTCTAGCAACCTATTTCATCACCTCTTTTGTGTCACTATACCCCACTCCCTCTAGCATGTAAGCTCATTGAGCAGGGCACTCAATCCCTCTGTTCCTGTGCGTCCATTTGTCTGGTTACAATTACGTGTCTGTTAGTCCACCCATTGTACAGCGCTATGGAAATTGTTGGTGTTATATAAATAATAAAATAATAATCAGGACAGGTACAATGCAATGACAGAGCATAGCAGTGAGCACAGCATATTGAGCACAGGTATCAGCTATGAGCAGATTTAAATAGGTGGAAATGGACACACCTCCTTAGGTGTCCCATCTGCTTTCTGGATGTGTCCCCTTTAGGAATCCACATTATCGGCGCGTGTGCCTCCAGGCTGATGATTGTTAGGTTGGGCCTAAATGAGTACGTGTGACTTCTCCTTTCTTTGGTATGGTTCAGCGTTTGGAAGGAAGAAGCGATTGAGGTAAGTGTCGGGCTGGGTGAGGGCAATAAATGTGTTTACAAATCAGCATATTTAAATAAGATACATTGCTCTTGTATGAATTTTAGTTGCATAAATTGGTATTAGTAAGGCACCTGAAATTTGACAGAACAGGCCTCACCCCCACTCGCAACCCCTAAAACAAAAGTGGACCTCTTTGTCCATGTGAAATGTTGGTAGGTATGGATGTATTAAAGTAAAGCTGCTGCAATACAATTTACTCTGTTAGCTATCTGCACCTGCCCACTTTTCCCCTGTCCTATATTTATTCTGCGCCTGCACCTACAGCCTGGATAAAGAAGTAAAACCAGCCACTGTATGCTAACAACTGGGTATGCAGGTATAGGGTGGGGTTTTAGGCCTGTTACAGTCACCGACGCCAAGCAATGTTACATCTACAAACCTGTGTTTCCTGTGTTGAATCATACATTGTGACATCACTCAGCGATCATTCATAACTTTGTAGATACATACATGACATGCACGGCTCAGCCAATGACATCACACATATCTCTAAGTCACTGAGTTACATCATAAAGAACCTGTTACTACAGTGGTAGCTTGACTCGGAAGGTAAGCCACTTAGAGTGGATATGTAGTCCAAGTTTAGTATCTAATTGAGCAGCTGGAGCAAAGAGATGTTGCCATTTGAACCTCTTTATTTCCTGCCGTCATCAAATGTGAGTATATATTGGGCAATCTCTATTTGAATTATAGTGTTTGCATTGCCTTTTTGTGGGTTATTGCCTTTTTATTTTATGTATTTGGATTCAACATTGTCTGTTATTGAATCTCTTCTTTTCTTATGTTATTGAGGGAGATTTATACGGCCAAATAAGTGCTATTCTGGGGCAAAGTGCTAAATAAAGACCAAATATGATGTAAACCAATAATGTCTCTCAGATTTGAGCACTTTGTACATACAGTATCTGTCTTCTCTTGAGAAATTTCCACCATTGTTTTTTTATTTATTTATTGATTGATTATTTTACCATTTGATGGTTTGTCTATTATTTTTATTTTTTTTGTCATTGCAAAAAGTTGAGACTCACAGGTTACATATGTATCTCAAACAGGAAGGTATCGATCATCAATGCAAGGGTTAGACATGCAGGTCTATGAACATGCTAATAATTAGGAGACTTGCAGGGCCCAAATAATACATTAAGCAACCATAATCAGGGCTGGATTAACATAGGGGCTGATGGAGCCGCAGCTCCAGGCCCAAGCCCATGGAATAGTCCCATTGATTTAAAAAAAAAATATGTTTTTTTCTTTTTTTTCACACTACTCTTAGGGTTGCCAGGTATTTCTCAGAAGTATTTCTCAGTTATTTGAGGCTGCCTAGCCGGTACCGGTATTGCAGTAACACCAGCAATACAAATGAACCAAGATTAATCAGCAATACCAGCGCTGGCCAGTAGGGGTCGCTGTGTGTGTGGAGAGAGGCAGGGATAAGAAGTTACAGCATCTCCCTCCCTGCCTCTCGCTACTCAATGATTCGCGGATGAGCAGCTCTGCACAGAGAGTCCAGACAGCAGCTCCGAGACTGTAGAGACAGCTAACAACTCAGGTAAGTGAGGGATGGGGGAAAGGCTGCAGGGAGACATGGGGACACAGACACTAGGGGACACTGAGACGCTAGGGGACACTGTGAGACATGGGGACACTGAGACACTAGGGGGTACTGGGAGACCTGGGGACACAGACACTAGGGGAAACTGTGAGAGATGGGGACAGTGAGAGACTTGGGGACACTGGGAGACATAGGGACACTTAGTGACACTGAGACACTAGGGGGCACTTGGAGACCTGGGGACACTGAGACACTAGGGGAAACTGTGAGACATAGGGACAGTGAGAGACTTGGGGACACTGAGACATTGAGACACTGGGGAACATGGGGACCCTGGGACACTAGGGACACAGTGGCCCCATGTCTCCCAGTGGCCCCTGGTCTCTGTGTCCCCATGACTCCCAGCCAGTGTCCCTAGTGTCCCCATGTCTCCCAGTGTCCCTGGTGTCTCCCAGGGTCCCCATGTCTCCCAGTATCCCTGGTGTATCTCAGTGCCCCTAGTGTATGTGTCCCCTAGTCTTTCAGTGTCCCCATGTATCTGTGACCCATGTCTCTCCCAGTGACACTGGGAGACATGGGGACACACACTCTAAAAGACACTGGGAGAAATGAGGATACAAACACTAGGGGTCGGGTGTTCCTATAGGGTGTCGTGGATCCCGCGAATCGGGAGGTGACTGTGAGGTGACCCCACCCATGAGTGGTGGGTGGGGGCCCTAAATGAAAAAGGGGGGATGGGAACGGAGCAATTGTCCTTCCCCATGGCCCCAACCCATGAGCGGCAGGGGTGCCCTAAATTAAAATTGGGGGGGCACCTATTGTCCACCCTCCCGGCCACCACCCATGAGTGGTGGGTGGTGGCCCTAAATGAAAAAGAGGTAGAGGGGACCTATTGTCCTCCCCCACGGCCCTCACCCATGAGCAGCAGGTGGGGGCCCTAAATGAAAATTGAGCGGCGGGTAATGGCCCTAAATGAAAAAGAGTTAGAGGGGACCTATTGTCCTCCCCCACGGCCCTCACCCATGATCGGCAGGTGGGGGCCCTAAATGAAAATTGAGCGGCAGGTAATGGCCCTCAATGAAAAAGAGATAGAGGGGACCTATTGTCCTCCCCCACGCAGGCCCCACCCATGGGTGGGGCCCCTAAATTACAATAGGGGGGGACATATTGTCCTCCCTCCGGGCCTCCACCCATGAGTGGCGGCCCTAAATGACAATAGGGGGGACCTATTGTCCCCCCCTGCCCCCACCCATGGGTGACGGGTGGGGCCTAAGTGTAAAAATATCCCCCCAGGTGACTAGGGGTCCCCAACACCCTAGTCACCCCCCACCCAAATAAAATTAAACAAAGCCCTACCTACCTCCCTCACCCTAACAATAGTGAGGGGGGAGACAATTAAACTAAATACCTGTAAATAACAGACTGCTTTCTGTTTACTAGACATGACTAATTTAGGTCTTTCAGGCCTTTTCAGCCTTTTGGTAGATACCATGGGAATTAGGGAGCTATCTACTAAGCGGCTGCAAGATGCAGCCGCAGCACGGATCGGAATTCCATTCATTCAAATGAAATTTCGAACCTACCTAAAAGTCCTGAATGTTGTCCTAACATGAATGAACAAACTGTTCTCATTCTGTTAGGACGAAATTAAGTAACAGGACATTTGGGAATACTGACAGGAAGCATTGCAAGATCACGGAGGAAAGGTGAGACGTGTGGGAAATTGCTCTGACCACAGGAAATGGAGCACACTTTGCCCCTCCGCTGGTCAGGCGTATGAAAAACACATGAGACAAAGTAGTCCCTACTTTGTCTTATGCTTTAAAGAAAACTAGATCAGATAGGAAGAAACAGAGAACAGATCCTGAGAAAGGGAGACAAGAGGAAGCGATTAAAGAAAGGTAAGTTTGGCATGACAGTGCCGCTTTAACCATTAAATTCTTTTAGATTAAATCTGATCATTATGTTAATATGAATGTAATTTTGTTAACTATTATAATAAAAAAAAAAGTAAAATATGAGTTTCCTGCCTTAAATAAAATCAAAGGTAAAGTCACAATTTTATTAAAGGCCAATACTACGTTAACTTTATCTAACCAACCATACTATATATATTTGTGTGTATACATATGTATACAGAGCTGGCCCGTCCATATACCTCGATGGGGCCATGGCTCCAGACTGCACTCTAAAACAGGGGTTCCCAACCCGTGGCAGGTAAACCGCACAGGTTGGAAAAGTCTAGGACAGCCCAATGAACATCTGCAATGAGAGGTCCGGGCGTGCGCTGCTGTGTTTTAACAGCATGATGGGCCCCTTCGTAATTGCAGGAAGAGCTGGGAGGAAGTGACAGCGTATCACTTTCTTCCAGCTCACTCACACAGCCATGCAGGAGGAGGAAGAGGAGGAGGGAGCCGCAAGGATGGGGCCGGGAGAGAAGGCCTCCAACTCCTTCCAGCCACAGCCAGCAGAAGGTAAGAAACTGGCTTAATTTTTTAATGTGTGTGTAGGTGTGTATGTATCTGTGTGTGTAATGTGTGTGTCTATCTGTGCCCATTTACCACAGGTGTGGCCGAAATGTTGGACACCTAGATAGTGTTAAAGCATAAAATATATAAAACAAAAAACAAAGACAGTTACTATGTTAAAGGGACACTATAGTCACCAGAACAACGACAGCTTACTGCATTTGTTCTGGTGAGTAGCATCACCCCCTTCAGGCTTTTTGCTGTAAACACTTTCTTTTCAGAGAAAATGCAGTTTTTACATTACAGCCTAGTGATAACTTCACTGGCCACTCCTAAGATGGTTAACCCCTACCAAACAAATCACACAGTAATACTCCAAAGTTAATACTTGTTATTCTTTGAAACTAGAGCCACTATGATGGAATACTTGACCTATCACAAGTCCATTGCCACAGTTGCGAACCTACCCACCTCCCACTTTAGTATCCGTGGGGATGCAGTACCCAATAACACGAGCATATTAATGTTACTTTATATGTAACCGTGTGTGTATCTCTGTATGTGTGTCAGTGTGTATGTCTTTATCTGTATGTCTGTGGATCTGCATGTATGGCAGTGTGTATAGCTGTATGTCTGTGTTTGTATCTGCATGCATACAGGGAGTGCAGAATTATTAGGCAAGTTGTATTTTTGAGGATTAATTTTATTATTGAATAACAACCATGTTCTCAATGAACCCAAAAAACTCATTAATATCAAAGCTGAATATTTTTGGAAGTAGTTTTTAGTTTGTTTTTAGTTATAGCTATGTTAGGGGGATATCTGTGTGTGCAGGTGACTATTACTGTGCATAATTATTAGGCAACTTAACAAAAAACAAATATATACCCATTTCAATTATTTATTATTACCAGTGAAACCAATATAACATCTCAACATTCACAAATATACATTTCTGACATTCAAAAACAAAACAAAAACAAATCAGTGACCAATATAGCCACCTTTCTTTGCAAGGACACTCAAAAGCCTGCCATCCATGGATTCTGTCAGTGTTTTGATCTGTTCACCATCAACATTGCGTGCAGCAGCAACCACAGCCTCCCAGACACTGTTCAGAGAGGTGTACTGTTTTCCCTCCTTGTAAATCTCACATTTGATGATGGACCACAGGTTCTCAATGGGGTTCAGATCAGGTGAACAAGGAGGCCATGTCATTAGATTTTCTTCTTTTATACCCTTTCTTGCCAGCCACGCTGTGGAGTACTTGGACGCGTGTGATGGAGCATTGTCCTGCATGAAAATCATGTTTTTCTTGAAGGATGCAGACTTCTTCCTGTACCACTGCTTGAAGAAGGTGTCTTCCAGGAACTGGCAGTAGGACTGGGAGTTGAGCTTGACTCCATCCTCAACCCGAAAAGGCCCCACAAGCTCATCTTTGATGATACCAGCCCAAACCAGTACTCCACCTCCACCTTGCTGGCGTCTGAGTCGGACTGGAGCTCTCTGCCCTTTACCAATCCAGCCACGGGCCCATCCATCTGGCCCATCAAGACTCACTCTCATTTCATCAGTCCATAAAACCTTAGAAAAATCAGTCTTGAGATATTTCTTGGCCCAGTCTTGACGTTTCAGCTTGTGTGTCTTGTTCAGTGGTGGTCGTCTTTCAGCCTTTCTTACCTTGGCCATGTCTCTGAATATTGCACACCTTGTGCTTTTGGGCACTCCAGTGATGTTGCAGCTCTGAAATATGGCCAAACTGGTGGCAAGTGGCATCGTGGCAGCTGCACGCTTGACTTTTCTCAGTTCATGGGCAGTTATTTTGCGCCTTGGTTTTTCCACACGCTTCTTGCGACCCTGTTGACTATTTTGAATGAAACGCTTGATTGTTCGATGATCACGCTTCAGAAGCTTTGCAATTTTAAGAGTGCTGCATCCCTCTGCAAGATATCTCACTATTTTTGACTTTTCTGAGCCTGTCAAGTCCTTCTTTTGACCCATTTTGCCAAAGGAAAGGAAATTACCTAATAATTATGCACACCTGATATAGGTTGTTGATGTCATTAGACCACACCCCTTCTCATTACAGAGATGCACATCACCTAATATGCCTAATTGGTAGTAGGCTTTCGAGCCTATACAGCTTGGAGTAAGACAACATGCATAAAGAGGATGATGTGGTCAAAATACTCATTTGCCTAATAATTCTGCACTCCCTGTATAAGTGATTCTGTACATTTGTATGCGTGCCAGTGTGTCTGTATCTTTGTCAGTGTTTGATACACATACTAACACACATACAGTTGCACAGACACACTGATAAACATGCAGATATACAGATACAGACACACAGATATGAACATTGCCACACGTGCAGATACAGATACACTGATACACATACTGAAACACATGCAGATACACAGACACTTCGCATAGGTGCAGCAAGTGTATTTGCTGCAGTTCACACACAGACACACACTACATCCCAAGAATACACACAGACACACATTTCATCCCCAGCACACACACATACATAGACACACTACCATTGCAGATGCACATATGTGTGTGTGTGGAGCGGTGGGGAGCGGCATTTCATCCTTGGGCCATCTCTGTATGCCACAATAGTTTGAATAGATTGCTATACATTTTTGTATGTATATATGTTTTTATTTATTTTCTTCAAGTTCCATTAGGAAATTTAGGTTTTTTTTTTTTTTTTTTTAAAGAATGAGAGACTCTCAGGCTCATTCACTAGAGTTAAAAGTGAACTTAAAGTGAATTTCAAATTGAAAGAAAATATAATCAAACTGTAAAAATTCTCTAAGTTACCCACACTTTACATTCATCTACTGTGGCATTAAATTTGAATTCACTTTGAATTCTCACTTTAGTGAATAACCTTATTCTTTAAGCAGAGTAAGGGTTTAGTCTGTTAATGAACAGCAATTACTCTATTGCAGTCTGTGGGGAAATTGTTATTCAGTAAGCAGTAACCCTTACTCTATGAAAACCCAGTACTATATTTGTTCTCAGCACATATATGAAATTTCTCCTTTAACTAAAAATGTTGGGCTGGATTCCTCTAGTAAGGATTTGCTCTGCTTACTGAATAGCAATTTTCCTATAGACTTCAATGGAAGAATTGCTGTTCAGTAAACAGAGTAAACCGTTACTCTGCTAAAAGTATCCAGACAGTTATTTCTTTCAAGTTGTTTTGTTTGCTTATTGATGGTTGCAGAATAAACTTAAAGACGAGGAGAATGAAAGAGACGTTATAGACTCCGCTTTGTGAGGATTGTTAGATTCAGGATTCTGTTTCCTGCTTTTTACGATGGCATTACCTGTTTCTTAGCCATTTATTAATTTTCTTTTGCTGTTATATGGTTTTGTAAAGTTCTTTCATAAATCTTCTCATCATACTTCAGCCACGTGGCTTGAAGAAAATTCTATTGTTATATCATTAATGTTAGAAAAACTCCTGGATTTGAATGAATTAATGGATCAATATCCCTTAGATAAGAGCAAGACTGGAAAAAAGGCAGGTTTACAATATCTTTATTGTCAATTTTGTTTTAAAGTCAATGTGAGTTAAAGGGACACTATAGTCACCTAGACTACTTCAGTTCATTGACATGGTCTGGGTGCGGTGTCGCTGTCCTATTTAGTCCTGCAATGTAAATCATTGCAGTTTTAGAGAAACTGCAATAATTACCTTGGAGGACCAAGACTGCCTCTAGTGGTTGTCAATCAGATAGCCACTAGAGGCACTTCCTGGAAGTTAACAGACACAAGGTCGCCTAAATGCCGTTTGTAACAACAAGCCCAGTATGCCTACAAAAGGACAAATGGATTAGACAGCCTGTGACGAAGTGTCCTTCGCCACTTGGTCCTGGAGAGGCCTTCTTGCCAGTCTCCTCCCCTGTGACTATGACTCTTTCATCTATCTGGCTTTAAAGCCCCTAGTCTACCTTCAGACAGACTATTTATGTGGGCTGCTTTATTTATCCTATGTTTTAGTCACCCTGTACCCATTATAGGTGCAGGGTGTGTGTAATGTAATTGTTTATAGTGTGTGTGTGTGTACTGTGTAATGTATTGCCTGCTCTCTTGTATTGCTGAGGTTTGCTACCAACTAGGTGGGTTTGGCTATGGAGCTGGTCTAGTGCCCTCTGTTGGTAGCAACAGCAATATGCACTACCTGAATTGCAAGACTGGTTCATTTGCATATTCGGGTAGATTTGCATATTGCTAATTCTGCAGGCAGGTGAGATATTTACTGTTAAATATTGTCTCCCCCCACCCCTTTAAAAATGTGCCATTGTGTTGTGATAAGTCACTGTGTGTTTCTTGATATGGTTTGACTGTTTGTGATTTTATTGAGGTTTCACAACAATGTTATTGTGGTGACTGTATTGGCTGGTCCCAAGGGAATAAAGGTTTTGACAGTTCTTCTTGACCCTTCAAAACGTAGCCTTGTCTCGTTCTTGAAAGGGGAATCTCTGCAGCTTAATCACTTAGCTCTTTTCAGAGCTGCACCTGGTTTCCACTCCTGATCCAGCAGAAGGGAATAGGCGACTCCATCACTACACAGCGACTGCCAGGAAGAAAAGGACGTCCCTAACGGCTGGTACCTTCTCTACACCAGGGTAGCCGTTACATTGGTGGCAGCGGTGGGATGGTCCTTTCATCCACAGCGCAGATGCTGGATGGAGTCTCAATACGCTAAATTGAAGAGACCTACCCTAAAGGATCTACTGGAGAACCGGGGAAGGATTGCCAGTAACAGACCACGGAGAGAGCTGATCGCAGACCTACTAGAGCTGGACGAAATGGACCGGTCCATGGACGTAACAGAGACACAGAGGCCAGACAGCGAGGAGGACGAGGTCGCCCGCATCGTACAGAGGAGACTGGCCTTCTATCCAGAGACATCAGTGGAGCTGATTGAGCGGCTGTTCCTCGATGCCAAAGCAGATATCCGGGAGAGGAGGGGGCACGAAATCGAACTGGTAAGAGCTCAGCAGCCCATTACACATGCAGTTCCTACCTCCCCTCCGCCTACTACCCCTAAGAAAGTGCCATTTACTGCGTTCAAGGCGTTTGTCGAGAATGAAGAGGAGATCGATGGATATTTAGCCGATTTCGAGAGACAGTGCTCTTTACACCAGGTACCCCCTGACCAATGGGTTACCATCTTAGCTGGGAAGCTGTCCGGCAAGGCTAACGAGGCCTTTCGGGCCCTCACCGCAGAGGATATCACGCAGTACCAGCAGGTCAAAAAGGCCCTGTTAGCCCGTTATGCTGTGACGCCAGAAGCATACCGCCGACGGTTCCGTGAGTCTAAAAAGAAAGCCGTGGACTCGCACATGGAATGGGCCAACCGTCTACAGAGAGTAGCCTCCCACTGGGTCCAAGGATGTAACGCCAGTACAGGGGAGGAAGTCCTGCAACTTTTCTTAATGGAACACTTCTTCCAGGACTTAGCAGCTGATCTACAGGACTGGGTAAGTGATCGACGACCCAGCAACTTAAAAGAGGCGGCTCGGCTCGCGGACGAGTATGCCGAAACAAGGAGAGTTAGTCAAGGCTCTCACCACACAACCAGCAGGCCGGAACCACATACCCCAGTCAGCAATTTTCGCCCGGAGTTCCGTGCTCCCGTACCACCAGGGCCCCCTCGCCCACAGGGGTCCCCCAGCTACCCAAGAGATGTATCTCGGATGGCGTGCCATCGCTGTAACAACCTGGGGCACATGGCCTGTAACTGCCCCCTGGGGTCAGCAGCCAACAACTGGTGACGACCCTCATCACCTACAGAGACCGCATCACCCCGCACTCCTTTTTCGTCCCCACGTACCTCAGCCGCCCATTGCCTGGAGACAGAGGTGGGTCCCGAGGAATGCCTGGGTATTTTGTATGAGGCGGACCCGATACAAGCTGCCTCCCCAGATAATCGACAACACCATCGACAAGAAGTGCGGGTGAACGGACAGGTGGCGCAAGGATTAAGAGACACTGGGGCCACCATTACATTAATGCAGAGACACCTGGTGAAGCCTGAACATTTGTCCAACCGAACTGTGGCTGTACGAGTTGCTGGAGGAGCTGTGTTCCGTTTACCCACTGCTAGGGTACACCTGGATTGGGGAGTCGGGTCTGGGAAGACCACTGTGGGCATCATGGATAATTTACCCGCAGAAGTCGTACTAGGCAATGACATTGGCCCGCTTGCATCAGCGTATCTACCTACGACTGCTGCCGCCTGCCCAGTGACCACACGTTCCCAGGCGTATGCTGCCGATGACCCTGCACCAGGACGGGAGACCCAGGTAAGCCACGACCCAGCCCCTAGGCCAGACCCCATAGAGAGACCCTTAGCTTGGGATACCCCCGAAGCATTTGGGAGGGAGACACGAGCAGATCCTACCCTCCAAAAATACAGGGAGCTTGCCGATAGTGGGGGGAGTGAGAAGGAACGTTTTATCTGGGATAATGACCGAC
This sequence comes from Pelobates cultripes, assembly GCA_933207985.1. NCBI lineage: Eukaryota > Metazoa > Chordata > Amphibia > Anura > Pelobatidae > Pelobates > Pelobates cultripes. Next base: position 140,006,423 of record OW240917.1, read on the forward strand.
TGTATAGATTGACAGAAGGGAAAAAGACAGGCAGTGTCCCATCACAGAAGCGCCAACTAGTGGTACCCAGAAAGTACCGGTTGGAACTTCTGCGAATCGGACATGATATTCCCTTGGCAGGACATTTAGGAGGTAACCGCACTACCTACCGGATTACCCAGACCTTCTTTTGGCCGGGAATCTCAAAGGACGTGCGACGTTACTGTAGTACTTGTGACGTGTGTCAACGAGTAGGGAAGCGAGGGGACCACCCGAAAGCCAGACTGTTACCCATGCCAGTAATCGAGGAACCATTTAGCCGGGTGGCAGTCGATCTGGTGGGGCCCTTGCCGAATCCCAGTCCCTCCGGTAAGAAATATATTCTTACCGTAGTGGACTACGCTACCCGCTACCCGGAAGCCGTCGCGCTGACGAATATCCAGGCCGACACTGTCGCCAGTGCCTTGGTCGGGATATTCACCAGAGTGGGGTTTCCGCAAGAAATTTTGTCTGACCGAGGGACGCAATTTACCGCAGATCTGACCCAACAGTTATGGAAGGTCTGTGGTATCAAGACCCTGTTCAGCTCGCCATACCACCCCCAGACTAACGGGCTCTGTGAACGCTTTAATGGTACCCTAAAACAATTATTACGGACCTTTACGGCGGAATACAGAGACTGGGAGCGATTCCTGCCGCACCTCTTGTTTGCCTACCGAGAAGTGCCGCAGGAATCCACGGGGTTCTCTCCGTTCGAGTTGCTCTATGGACGACGGGTGCGAGGCCCCCTCGACCTCATCCGAGAGCACTGGGAAGGAGAGACGGAACATGAGGGTGTCCCGATTGTACCATATGTTCTGGAGATGAGAGACCGCATGGAACAGTTAGCTCGGATGGCTAGAGACCACCTACATGCGGCCCAGGGTCGACAGAAGAGATGGTATGATAGGGGTGCCCGCCAGAGAACCTTCCAGGTGGGGCAGAAAGTGCTAGTGCTCAGACCAGTAAAAGGGAACAAGCTCCAGACCTCGTGGCAAGGCCCTTACAAGGTGGTAGCACAAATATGTGATACCACTTACGTAATAGCCAGTAGCAAGGACGACCGGGTTCGGAAATCCTTCCATGTGAACCTACTAAAAGAATATCAGGAAAGGGCCGAGGATATTGCAGCCATCTGCAGTCCCAGTGCAGAGGACTCAGACGGGCTGCCTATCCCTGACTTGTTAGCAGGTCCCGAACCAAGTCATATCCTTGACACTATCCATCTAGGGGAGCGATTGAACCCGGCAGAAAAGGGACAGCTCAGACAGCTGTTGACAGAGAAGAAACTGACATTCTCCCAAGAGCCAGGGTACACGACGTTAGCTACCCATTATGTGGAAACCCCAGGGCAGACGCCACTTAGGCAGACCCCTTACAGGATCCCAGAGGCAGTTAAGGAAGAGATGAGGAAAGAGATACAGGAGATGCTCAAGTTAGGAGTCATAGAACCCTCAGACAGCCCGTGGGCCTCACCCGTAGTACTGGTACCCAAAAAGGATGGGACCACAAGGTTCTGCGTCGACTATAGACGTCTCAATGATAGGACAGTGACAGATGCGTACCCCATGCCACGCGTAGACGAGCTCCTAGATCGCATTGCTAGGGGAAGATATCTGACCACCATTGATTTGTGCAAGGGATACTGGCAGATTCCCCTAGCCAAGGAGGCTGTCCCCAAGTCGGCCTTCGTCACCCCGTTTGGCTTGTACCAATTCAAAGTCATGCCATTCGGGATGAAGAACGCTCCCGCTACCTTTCAGCGCTTGGTCGACAGGCTCCTTGATGGATTCCAGGATTTCGCATGTGCGTACCTGGATGACATTGCGATCTACAGCGAGACCTGGGGAGAACACCTCCGACAGGTAGGTGCCGTACTGGATCAGATTAGGGCCGCAGGGCTCACTCTGAAGCCAGAAAAATGTCATTTTGGCATGGCCGAAGTACAGTACCTGGGACACCGGGTGGGATGTGGGAAGCAACGGCCGGAGCCAGCCAAAGTTGAGGCCGTGGCTAATTGGCCCACACCCCACACCAAGACCCAGGTACTGGCTTTTCTAGGGACGGCAGGGTACTACAGGAAATTTGTCCCCGACTATAGTAGTATCGCCAAACCGTTAACAGACTTGACCAAGAAGAATCTACCTAGGATAGTCCTGTGGTCTCCCGCCTGCGAAGCAGCATTTCAGACATTAAAGACCGCATTAATCAACGCTCCTGTGCTATCTGCCCCAGTCCCTAACAAAAGGTTTGTCGTCCACACAGATGCCTCCATGTACGGACTGGGGGCAGTTTTAAGCCAGATTGGAGAGGATGGAGGAGAACACCCTGTCGCGTACCTAAGCAGAAAACTACTACCCAGGGAAGTGAGCTACGCGGCAGTGGAAAAAGAATGTTTAGCCCTGGTTTGGGCCCTAAAGAAATTGACTCCATATTTGTATGGTCAGGAGTTCACCCTCATCACTGACCATAACCCTCTTGTATGGTTGAACCGTGTGGCCGGAGATAATGGTCGTTTGTTAAGATGGAGCCTGGCGTTACAACCGTATAATTTTTCCATACAATATCGGCCAGGTAAACTCAACGGGAACGCGGATGGCCTGTCCAGACAAACCGAACTGATGCCATAACCGAAATCCGGACAGCCCCACGGTGATCCGAAAAGGATCAATCCGGGTCTGCCGGGGTGTCCCACAAAAGGGGAGCCATGTAACAACAAGCCCAGTATGCCTACAAAAGGACAAATGGATTAGACAGCCTGTGACGAAGTGTCCTTCGCCACTTGGTCCTGGAGAGGCCTTCTTGCCAGTCTCCTCCCCTGTGACTATGACTCTTTCATCTATCTGGCTTTAAAGCCCCTAGTCTACCTTCAGACAGACTATTTATGTGGGCTGCTTTATTTATCCTATGTTTTAGTCACCCTGTACCCATTATAGGTGCAGGGTGTGTGTAATGTAATTGTTTATAGTGTGTGTGTGTGTACTGTGTAATGTATTGCCTGCTCTCTTGTATTGCTGAGGTTTGCTACCAACTAGGTGGGTTTGGCTATGGAGCTGGTCTAGTGCCCTCTGTTGGTAGCAACAGCAATATGCACTACCTGAATTGCAAGACTGGTTCATTTGCATATTCGGGTAGATTTGCATATTGCTAATTCTGCAGGCAGGTGAGATATTTACTGTTAAATATTGTCTCCCCCCACCCCTTTAAAAATGTGCCATTGTGTTGTGATAAGTCACTGTGTGTTTCTTGATATGGTTTGACTGTTTGTGATTTTATTGAGGTTTCACACCAATGTTATTGTGGTGACTGTATTGGCTGGTCCCAAGGGAATAAAGGTTTTGACAGTTCTTCTTGACCCTTCAAAACGTAGCCTTGTCTCGTTCTTGAAAGGGGAATCTCTGCAGCTTAATCACTTAGCTCTTTTCAGAGCTGCACCTGGTTTCCACTCCTGATCCAGCAGAAGGGAATAGGCGACTCCATCACTACACAGCGACTGCCAGGAAGAAAAGGACGTCCCTAACGGCTGGTACCTTCTCTACACCAGGGTAGCCGTTACACCGTTGGACATCCTCACGCTCTGCATGAGGACATCACACGTCAGTAATATTCCCATAGGAAAGCATTGAGGCTGACGTCACAGTGCCGACCCAGCGCCGGGGAACATCGTGCCGGAATAGGCTAAGTAACTAAAGTTTTTTTTTCAACTCTTTACATTATGGGGGGGATGCGAGGGAATACAGATTTGTATTCCTAACACTATCGTATCCCTTTAAAGAAATTAAGGGTTTATATCAAACAAAATGTGCTGTAAAAGATACCGGCTGACTTTTCACTAGTATGTGAATTGCCAAGAATCCAATGTGAAAACAACTAAACATTTTCAATTTTTTTAAGCCGATTTATGTTTCCTGTTTTACTGCTCAAGATAATAATTTTAAATATTAGTGAATAACACTCTTTAGTGAATATCTTTGTCATTTTGTAATTTGTAATTCATTTGAAAAATTCACCACAATTTACACTGTAATTTCAGAGAATAGAAAAAAAATGAATTTAATTGTAATTGAAAATATAACATTTGCACATTTGCTTAAAACTTTGCAGCTTTGTGTACTTTGTACTACAGATTGGTGACCGGCACATTACCTTTGAGTATATATTAGTCTGCCTTGCACTGTTCCCTTTAGGGAAAAGGTGAACTTATAGTGTGTGTTGTATACATAGACCTTTTAGTATGTCAGTAATTCAAAGGCTGTTAAACTTTGAAACATAATTTGCAGATGGAATTCATAGAGACACTCAAAAGGTTTGGGATCTCCAGTGGATCAGTTAATATGTAATGGGAGAATGATGGGTGTTCAAGTGAAGTGTAGGTTTGAAAGAATTTATGATGATCTTCTCTGGATGAAGAAATATTTATGGAACAAGTGAGAACAGGTAACGTTATAGTTGAAGTCTTGAATAGAATTGCAATAGGTACAGGAAGTAGTAAAAAAGAGCCAAACTGATTAGCAGTTGTCTGTTGCTAGCTATAGTTTCACTTACTGGAAGGCTTGAATTTACAACAAAATAGTGGTCAATTAGATTTGTCTTAAAGAGGAATTGTTCCTTCCCGGGTATCGCAATACTTTGTTTACTTATTCCCTATGTTAAAGAAATAAGTATTGGTAAAATGTGAAAAATAAATTATATCCACAAATCCACACGGCTTTATCTTGCAACTAGACTCCTCCATCTTGGTTTCCTGTCAACCATTGTTATAAGTTCTTTCCTTTTGCACCTGGCAGTCAGCATAGTGAGCTTACAAAGAGGAGAAGTTAAATAAGGTTTCTTTTTCTCATTTTTAAGGTGTGCCCTGGCTGTGCCTGAACTGAATGTTATTATGTTGTCATTTTCTAAATCTTTAATATGAATGTAAAAAAACTATCCTGGACTGGAAACACAGGGTTACAGATTTACTACTGGAATGTGTGGGTGTCTCCGTAACCCTTGCAAATGGGGACAGATGAGGGTAGGTTTGAGTTTGAGATGGGGCCTATATCAGAGTCAAAGGGGAACCTCCTTTCTCCGCTTCCCAGTCCTCTCTTATGTCTAAGTTACACTATTATTAGGGGCACAGAGTGACTGGCAATCCCAGTCTGGCCTCCCCAAACCAGACTTCCATGGGCTGATCAGCTATGAGGGCTCCACATGCCTAACTGTGACAAACTTAGAAACTGTGTGAATCTACCAAGCAGATAGGAACTCTCTTGCAGTCTGTTGCATTTAGCAAACTGAGGGTAGGATAACCAGCGAGTACACACAATAACGGAGGAACACATGTTTAGAGCTTCACTGTTCCACACTCAACAGGGGAAGAGATGAAGCAACAATTTGACAACAATGTCAACACACAACTTGCGGACAAAGGAGCTCTCATGCAAGTGAAACAGGCCATCCTTTGACTTAAAAAGAATTAATATCCATCAGATCGATAGCAAGAACATTAGGAGTACCCAAATCAAAAGCCACTCAGAAAAAAATAACGCACAGGCGAGCTCTGCAACACAAAAAAAGCATAGACGTCCATGCAAAAAGACAGTGGTGGATGGTCATAGGAATCTTTCAATGTAAAAGAAAAAAAACCTTGCAACATGCAGCCAAGTGAAAAACATTCTCCAGATTTCACAAGAGCAAATTCAGAGGGTTCACCTCAATTCACGGGGAAAACCATTCATAAGCTTAGAATAGAAATGCAAAGGCCAAATTAGACATTGCTAAAAACAATTTTAAAAAGCCAGCCTTGTTCTGGAACATCATGCTTTGAACCTGTACCAGAATTATGGGAAGAAAAAAGTATGAAGAAGGCTTAGAATGGCTTATGATCCGAAGCATACCACATCAACTGTAAAACATGGTGGAGACAGTGTGATGACATGGTCATGCATGGCTTCCAATGACACTGGGTCACTAGTGTTTACTAATGATGTGACAGTAGACAGAAGCAGCAGGATTAATTCTGAGGTGTATACGGATATCGTGCTGCTCAGATTTATCAAAATTCAGTTAAGTTGATTGGACGGTTCTTCACAGATGCAAAATGACCCAAAACATATTGCGAAAGCAACCCAGGAGTTTTTAAGGCAAAGTAGTAGAATATTCTACAACAGCCAAGAAAATCACCCGATCTCAACCTGATCAAGTATGCATTCCACTTGCTGGCAACAACATTTAAGGCCTGGCAAAGCATCACAAAGAAGGAAGCCCAGTGTTTGATTACGTCCATGGCTTCTAGACTTTAAGCAGTTATTGCCTGCAATGGATTCTCAACAAAAAATATTTTTTAACGATTGTGTTAATTTGTCCAATTACATTTTAGCCCCTAAAATAGGGGCACTGTTTATTAATATGATTGCAATTCCTAAATGTCTCATATGATATTTTTGCTCAAACCGTTGAATTACAGCTGAAATTCTGCACTTCAATTGCATCTTGGTTGTTTAATTTCAAATCCATTGTGGTGGCGTAGAGAGACAAAATTCTGAAAATTGTGTCAGTGTCCAAATATTCCTGGACCTAAATAAATATATATAGATAATTTACACATAAAGCATTCATTAGCATCAGCAATGTTCAATCTACTGATTAAGTGGTTACATTCATGTAGAGAGGAAAACTATTGACAGTTACACCTATAACCTATATAACACTATCGCAATAAATGAACTTTACTTAAAGGACCACTATAGGCACCCAGACCACTTCAGTTTAGGGTTTCAGAGAATCTGCTATGTTTACATATGGGTTAATCCAGCCTCTAGTGGCTGTCTCATTGATCATGGGTGATAAAGGAAAAGCCATGATCTTCTATATCTCTTCCCTCCACACACAAACTCACCCACAGCTGTCTGCAGACTCGCCGGTTAGGCGTTTGGAAATACAACAGGATACAGGGCAGTACATTTATTTTAATAGCGGGAATCCTGCCTATCCAGGAAATGTGTTTGGAAGTCCAGTTATCCAGGTCAGCTCTGAGTGTGCATATAATGGAGTATAATGGAGTATATATATATATATATATATTTGAGAATATAATAATACTGATGTTATATCAATTATCAAGCCTTGGCCAATGTCGCATAAATCCAGTGTCTTCCCCATTTTAATGTCTGGGAGAATAAACCTATTGACAGCTGCACATTTTAAAAAATGTAGTTAGTTTCACATGATTCTCCCTTTTGATTTAGCTAATGAACAAGAGTGCCTAATAAAATGGTGACTGTACAGAGTGTACAGTGGGACCTCGGTTTACAAACACCTCGGTTAACATCATTTTCAGTTTACAAATGAAAATCTATTAAAAATAATGGAGTTTCCTTTTTGTTCTTCTACCTCCTACATATATCATTGGCATCTGGAGGACCTTCAACACTTCAACCACCATACATCCTTAGACGGGGATTGTACCGTCCATATGCTATACAGCAGAGCTCTAATTAGCTCTAGCATATGTGAGCAATTTTCTTATAGCCATTACTTATTTTATTTTTATTTTGATTGTACCATATTGTATTGCACTATTATTTGTCTTTCTCCTTTTTTCCCCCTGAGGTTTACTACATTTCCTCGAAGGTTTATGTATGTATAAATTTAAAGGCGCAGTATACGCTACACTCTATTTAAATATAAAACAGTATTTCAAAGATAGAGAAAATAAACATTAGCTTGAACAACGTAATCTAGATATTAAGATTTATTTATCTGAAAACAGAACAAACTGAGGAAAAGGAAATGTGTACATTACAAATTACTTTTCATATGCACCCCGTGGCCAGTTTAACTATTGCACACAATTGCTCCATTCAAGACTTTTTGTTATTGTTTTAATTTCAATTTTGTTTGTCAATTTTTGTTTTATTTTTTTAAGTTCTGCATGAATACAGGTATTCAACTCTAATGCATGCTCTATATCTTCTAAAACCACAATAAAGTTATAAAATATAACCCTGCTACATTTAAAGGACCACTGCAGTGCCAGGAAAACAAACGTATTTTGCCCCCACCCTCAGGGTTCCACTCTCGCGAGGCTGAAGGGGGAGGAAGGGGGTTAAACACTCTCCTTTCTCCAGCGCCGGGCTCCCTCAGTGCTGGGGACTCTCCTCCTCCTTCGGTCTTCATCGGCTGAATGCGCATGCGCGGCAAGAGCCGCGCACGCATTCAGCCAGTCGATAGGAAAGCATTCTCATTGCTTTCCTATGGACGCTGGCGTCTTCTCACTGTGAAAATCACAGTGAGAAGCGCGGAAGCGACTCTAGCGGCTGTCAATGAGCCAGCCACTAGAGTTTCTCTGAAACTGCTATGTTTACAGCAGGCAGGGTTAATCCTAGATGGACCTGGCACCCAGACCACTTCATTGAGCTGAAGTGGTGTGGGTGCCTATAGTGGTCCTTTAATGCTTTATATAGAGACTGCATTAAAATATGCAAAAATATAAAAAATACCTTATACAATTCCTAGCGTTACTACATTTATGCAGTAGATTTTAGAAGCAGGCAGATATCACCTTTATTAGGAAAACACTTAGCAATTACAAGCCTCTGATTTTGGTCTGTATGATACATAATTTACCCCCCTGGAGTTGCTCCACTCATCACATAATTTAAGTGGAACTGCAGCTTAAATTGGTGGCAACTATACTGTGCAGAGAGCGGTGTGTAGGTTGACTCTCTGGCACGGCTGGATTTACATCACAAGTGCTTTTAGGTACAGAATTCTGAAGCACGCCAAACCTCCCCTCCAAACTAATAAAAAATAAATAGATGACAGTTTAAATATGATACTGTGACAGATCCATCTGTCTTGAAATGAACTAACCCTATTGCTCCTTCGTTTGTTTGATTCATGTTTCCCCGTTCCTGTGGACTCTATGCCGTTCCCTTCTAGGACCAAATAAAACTACCGAACGGCCGGCCACCCAGTAGAGAAGTGTGCTGCTGGTTAACCTCTTGGCCCCATCCGAACGTTGAGGTTAACCGCAGACACCTCTTAATTGATGCAGTAGTTGGGTGGCCGCCATTCGTATGCCGAACAAGAGGTCGCTGCCATTTTAAAACACGCGAACGCACAGCGGTGTTCGACGCCCAACTCATGGAACTGAAAATGGATACATTTTGGCACGAACACCGCTGAAGCCGCCGACCTCCCTTCTTGTTTGGTAGAAGGGCGCGAACGGCCCTATATTCGGTAGTTTTCAACGGAATACACCATACCCCAGATAGGAATCATGTGGAGCTCATTCGTATGCAAACTGACTCTGTGAACCCTTTGGCTCCACGGCGATTGGACTGGGTGCATACTATCTGAGTGCTATTCGGTACTTCGGTCCACTCAGATCCTAGCTATCTGGGGACCTGTTGAATACCTGTAAAATGTTGTAAAATGTCACAGTTATGTATTTTTATGTCTTTTTGTTATTGTCATCTAAAATGGCGTTTAGGCTCTGTCCAGGAAGGGAATGGGTTCATCATTTAGATAACGTCAAATATAGGCTGTGGATTTGATATTTGGACCAATATTTATTGTCTTCCAATAAGCCAATCGAAACTGATTAAGTCAATGCCATGGTGTATTGACTGACCCTTTAAATACATTTTAGATTCTGTAATAACAGTTTTTTAGAGGGCAGTTGAAGAAAGTACATTTTTATATCATACTACATTCTGTGATTGTCCAGTACAAACACCCATTTATATTTAAAACATAAACATAATAGGTCATCATTTTTTTTATGTATAGTACATTTATGCATTTCTGTCTACATATTGTATTTTTTTTTTGTTATCTTCTGCTTTCATGCTAAATATATATATATATATATATAAAACATAAGATCTAGTGCACTCGCTTACGCACTAAACAATGCTTTCAAATCTCACAGATTGTAATAGTTTTATTTAAAAAACCCTAATCTAGGCAAAAATAATGGGGGTTTAGTTACATTATATGATCATATATTGCAAAAGCCTGCTACAACGTCAATGTACCCCATTCTTGGCAGGTCCTACTCTTGCAATATAATGCCTGCTCTTATGAAATTAATCCACTTACTTGGGAAATATCTCCTCCTGGGACTCTTTGCAGGTCGAAGTTAAATAGGGCCCCTGAATGAGGCACCTGTGACAGGGAGGGGTGCAAAGCTGAGGAGTTAGCTTGGACTCCCAAATATATATACGTATATGAAACCAAGAACATGCATACATTATAGGGTGCTGCTGGGGCTAATTTATACAACATTCAAGATACAAGATCCAGGGCACTAGCTCATCCAAGGTGTTTTAAATAAACCTATAACATTTTGTAAAGACTACTTTACCACAACAAGAGGACATAGTCTTAACTTAGAGGGGAAAAGGTTTAAAAATAATACCAGCAAGTATTACTTTACTGAGAGGGTAGAGGATGCATGGAATAGCCTTCAAGCTGAAGTGGTAGAGGTTAACACAGTAAAGGAGTTTAAGCATGCGTGGGATAGGCATAAGGCTATAAGATAAGGCCAGCCACTAATGAAAGTATTAAGAAAATTGGGCAGGCTATATGGGCCGGATGGTTCTTATCTGCCGTCACATTCTATGTTTCTATGTTACCACATCAACTTTTGTTCATTTTGGTTGATAGGTAAAAAACGCCAGCAAGCATTACACATGAAAAAACAAGAGAGTTAATTTATGGGAAGCTAATTGACATGAGAAGCCTATAAAGGAAAAAAAAGATTGAAACAAGAACAATTTGACTGAAAACTAAATACATATGAACATAAACTAAATTTAAAATAAAAATCAGAAAAACGAAAATCCCAGAAGTTTAATGATTAGTAAATTACTTTTCCTGGCTAATCATGGCAGCATCACTTGTGGGTTAGCTCCGCCCCAATCAGGTACAGGACAGGAAAAATCAATTAATCTGGACCCTACTGGGGTATAAAAGGTCCCTCCTCCTTCCAACCCACAGTCTTTTTTCCTGTCCTTTCAGGACAAACAGGATAATTATTTTTTGGGCCACCTTCCCATGTGTACCATGGGCCTCCAGATGAGGTTCAGCCTCTCTTCATCTGAAGAACTCAGTAAACAGCCTGCACAGGCAGGACTAACTGAGTTAGGTACAGATTATTATCTGTACCACGGAGTTGGAGAAATTATATATATATATATATATATATAATAATTGATGTGGGGTCAGCTGTAGCTTTAAAAATCCCCCTGCTAAACATCAAAACCCCCCTGATCAGAAGGCAGAGTATTGTGGAGAAGCCAGTAATCATCTAAACAGTAAGTCTTCATTTGTTGTTCTTATTAGGCTTTAGGATCTCTTGTTTTATCTTACCTGAGCTGCATAATGTTTGTGGGAGGCTCAGACTGCAGAAGTTTTCTTCACCAGAGCCTGGGCTCTACCGGTGGCGTCCGGCGGGCGCTCTGCGCATGCACGCATTAATTTCGCGCTTAAAGGTATATCGCGCCAAAAAATAAAAAGTTTTAAAATTGAGCGGTTTTGCTGCTAACAACCTCCCTGATCATCTGTTAACTAGGAAAGCTGCCTCTTACATCCAGATTCTCTTTAGGCTTATTAATAATTTTCCAGTTGAAAATGTTTTCTTTGTTCTTCTTAATACAGTATTAAGTAGTATTTATTCTTTGTAGATGGCTTCTCCCTCTGCCTCAAGATCTCGCTCTAGAAGACATAGGTGAGCCTCAATAAAATTATTAATAAAAATTTTTAAGGGGGGAAAAGAGTGCCAAAATAGGCCTATAATATATTATATACTGGCCTCTATTTCAGCCCAGAAAGATCTCAAGAAAATTCTCCCAGAAAATATAGAGAAAAGTCTAATAGATGTGTGAACTGTAACCAAGTGGCTCCTACTGGGAATAATTTGTGAAAAGCTTGCCTGGCGGAAGCCGCTAATGAATGGGAAAAGAAAAGTTCCCCACAGGCTGATTTAAAAAATGGATATCAGAAGCTATAGCAGAAGGCTTCAAATCGTCAAATAAAATGATTACATCTAAGCGTCCTAGAGTGGAGAGTTATGTAGAATCGGAAGAAGATTCTGACTTAATGGAAGAATTTTCAGAGGAAGAAGAGGAAGATAGTTGTCCAAGATCCCTGGATTCCAGGGCTGTGGATAAATTGGTTTATCTTATCAGAGAAACCTTAAGAATCCCTGAAGAAAGTACAGAAAAGAAGGAATCCGACAGATATTTCGAAGATCTGAAGTCCAACAGGCCCTCCTTTCCGGTCCACACTGCTTTTAAGGAGGTCATCCAGGAAGAATGGAATAGACCAGAGAGAAAGGTTACATTAAAAACTAAAACTCCCAGACTATATCCGTATGCTCTAGAAGACTGCAAATCATGGATTTCTGTTCCAAAAATTGATGCGGCAGTGATCCATATGGCAAAAAGAACGACTCTTCCCATAGACTCCATGGCATACTTAAGAGAACCTATGGAAAAGCGATTGGACGCTAACCTTATCAAGGCATACCTGGCTTTGGGATCAGTATTACATCCCGCTATTGCCCTAACCACCTTGCCCAGAGCTCTCAAAATTTGGGTAGATAATTTAGAAGAAGATATTAATAGAGGAGTCCGTAGAGCTCACCTGATGGAGGGACTTAAGGATTTCAAATTAGCCACAGAATTTTGTTCTGAAGCTTCACTGGATGTTACAAAGATGGTAGCAAAAAGTATGGCACTGTCAGTAGCATCCAGAAGAGCATTATGGCTTCACTCCTGGGGGGCAGATTACGCTTCTAAGGCTTCCCTATGTGCGCTCCCCTTTCAAAGTGACCTCCTTTTTGGTAAAGTCTTAGAAGATGCAATTCATAAAGCAGCGGATGGGAGAAAAGCTTTTCTTCCACAAGGGAAAAGAAGATTTAATGCATCTTACTGGAAAGATAAAAAATTCAGAGACCGATCCTTTCGAGATAGTAGAGCATATAGACCCGGCAAAGAATACAGAAATTCTAACTGGAGAAGCTATCAGTCCTCTACACCTAAACCTGTTAGAGGAAGAGGATCTCGACCACCCACCAAAAACTTCTGAACGTTTGCTGGCCCAGCCAGATGTTATAGGAGGCAGGCTTTGCTTCTTTTATCCGGTTTGGGCCAAGAATATTCAAGATTCTTGGGTTCTGTCTATTCTAATGGAAGGATACAAGATAGAATTCAAGGAATTTCCTTATCAAAACACTTTCATTCGTTCAAGAGTTTCAAAAGGAAGAAAAGAAATCGCTCTGAACAACATAATTTCCCAGCTGCTGCAGAACCAGGTTATAGAAAAAGTTCCTTACAGAGAGCGTTTCAGCGGCCATTATTCCACTATATTTCTGGCCCCAAAACCCCAGGGAAAATGGCGTCTAATTCTGGATCTAAAGGGTCTGAATACAAAATTGATGACAAGAACATTCGAGATGGAGTCTATTACCACTATCCTGCCCAATATAAAGCCAGGGAACTGGATGACATCTATCGATCTCAAAGATGCCCATTATCAAATTCCTATTCACGACAGTCATCGCCGGTTCCTGAGGTTCTGGATTTCGGGGAATCACTACCAGTTCAAGGGACTTCCCTTCGGATTAAGTTTGGCCCCCAGAACGTTTTCAAAGATCCTTATTTCCCTGGTAGCCTTTATAAGAACAAAGAACATCGAGCTTTATCATTATCTCGACGATTTTTTTAATAATAGGCCCATCCAGACATATTGTGAATCTCCACACCAGAATTACCATCTCATACCTTCAAGAGCATGGTTGGTTGATAAATCCCAGAAAGAGTTCTTTGATTCCTTCACAAAGGATGATATTTCTGGGAGCAAATATAGATTCGGAGAAAGGCCTGGTATCCCTATCTACAGAAAGAAAGGAGCGAATCGTGAAGAAAATCAGACGACTGCGTCAGGAATCCTACATCACAGCAAGCGAATTCATGAGCCTATTGGGGTCTCTTACTTCCACGATAGGTCTAGTGAAATGGGCCCAATGGAAGATGCGACCTATTCAGAGGCAATTTCTCATGCACTTCGAGACAAAAACAGGGAATTGGGATCAGAAGATTCGTTTCCTCCCGAGGATTTCAACAGGTCTGTATTGGTGGACAAAAGAAGAAAACCTATGTCAAGGGTTTCCCCTGGAAGAACCAGTTTGGATAACCATAACAACAGATGCCAGTCTCCTGGGATTGGGAGCACACTTGAACAACGCGTGGATTCAAGGAACATGGTCATGGAAGGAGTCAAAACTTCATTTGAATTTAAGAGAAATGAGAGCGGTTCTCAGGGCACTAAAGGGGTTCCGTCATCTCCTGAGGAATGCTTGGGTGAGAATACATACAGACAACAGAGCGGTCGCATCTTATATAAATCATCAGGGAGGCACCCGAAGCTATTCTCTTCTGATGGAACTATCTCCTATAATGAAGTTTGCGCAACGCCATTTACAAGGGTTGAAAGCAGTTTACCTTCCAGGGCCAGAAAATTTATTAGCAGATTACCTCAGCAGAACAAGGATTCTCCAGGGAGAGTGGAAGTTACATTCCGACGTATTTCAGTTGATTACCCTGAGGTGTGGAGTACCCCAGATCGATCTTATGGCATCATACAACAATACCCAGGTAGAAAAGTTTTACTCTCTACATGCGGATCCTCGAGCAGCAGGACAGGATGCTCTGTCCCTTACATGGAAATTCGACCTGGGGTACGCATTCCCTCCCCTACCTATGATTTACAGACTACTAAGAAAGATATGGAAAGAAGGTCTGAAGGTAATTGCCATCATTCCAATTTGGCCTCGCAGACCTTGGTTTCCTCTCCTGAACAAGATGAGCCTGGAACCTCCTTGGCCTCTTCCTCACAGACCAGACATCTTGACCCAGGGACCGGCTGTTCATCTGAACCCCAACCAGCTGAAATTGGGGGCATGGCTCTTGAAAAGGAGAGACTTCTAGCTCAAGGCATTTCTGAACCTGTGGTTAATACCCTCCTCAAATCCAGAAAAGGGTCGACTTCTTCTTGCTACCATAAGATATGGGAGGTGTTTCGTTCCTGGTCTCTAGCTAACAACGTTGATTTCCTGCAGCCCTCTAACATCAATATTCTAAATTTTCTTCATACAGGCCTGGAAAAAGGACTGAGCCTTAGTACTCTGAAAGTCCAATCATCAGCTTTATCTGCTCTCTGCAACAAGTCATGGGCATCTGATCCTATTATTGCCAGATTCTTTAAAGCTCCAATTCACATAAGATCTCCGAAAAGGAATTATTCTCCGCCTTGGAATTTAGCTATGGTATTAGAGGTTCTGTCTGAAAACCCCTTTGCTCCTTTAGATGAGCTGGGTATTGTCTTACTAACATATAAGACCTTGTTTTTGGTGGCTATAACTACAGCAAAACGCATGTCAGAAATCCATGCATTCTCTTGTGATGAAAACTATTTCCAAGTATTCCATGACAGAGTGGTTTTAAGACCTAAACAAGAATTTTTGCCTAAAGTAGTCTTGAATTTCCACATTCTGCAGGAAGTTGTTATCCCTTCCTTTTATCCATCTCCTTCTTCACCAGAAGAAGTGAAACTTCATCAGTTGGACGTCAGACAGTGTCTACTCAAATACGTCGAAGTTTCAAATCAATTTCAAAAGTCTCATCAGCTATTTGTTCTGCCGATAGGTCCCAGGAGAGGGGAAGCAGCATCTACCTCCACCTTGAGACGCTGGATCTCCAATACTATAATCAAGGCTTATCAATTAAAAGACCTTACTCCTCCTAGTAAGATAAAGTCTCACTCTACAAGGGCTTTGGCAACATCTTGGGCAAATTGGGCAGAGGTTCCAGCGGACGACATCTGTAAGGCAGCTACCTGGTCTTCACCTCTTACGTTCATAAAGCACTTCAAACTGGATTTGGCATCATCCTCTACTGCTTTTGGTAGAGGTGTTCTATCCTCTGTTGAATCAATCTAATTAAACTTATTTCAGCATTATCTGGTTTAGAGTAATTTTTTTTACCCTCCCTATGGTGAAGCTTGGGTATTACCCATAAGTGATGCTGCCATGATTAGCCAGGAATATAGAAAATTTTATCATACTTACCGTAATTTTCTTTTCCTGGCTATTATTCATGGCAGCATCAGCAACCCTCCCTTAAGTATTTATGAAACTTTGTAACTCGACTGTGGGTTGGAAGGAGGAGGGACCTTTTATACCCCAGTAGGGTACAGATTAATTGATTTTTCCTGTCCTGTACATGATTGGGGCGGAGCTAACCCATAAGTGATGCTGCCATGAATAATAGCCAGGAAAATAAAATTTCAGTAAGTATGATAACATTTTCTGTATTAATATTTTTTTCATCATACATTTGACAGTTTTATTAGTTATATATTGGCACATGAAAGCATCATGTGGTCTTTAAGGGGACACTATAGGCACCCAGACCACTTAATTTATGTGGCAAGCTTAAAGGACCCCTATAGTGTCAGGAAAACATACTCGTTTTCCTGGCATTATAGTGCCCTGATGGTGCCCCCACCCTCAGGGTCCCCCTCCCGCCGGGCTCTAGGGGGTGGAAGAGGTTAAGTTTACCTCTTTTTCCAGCACCGGGAGGGGGACTCTCCTCCTCCTCTCTGTCGTCGTCATCGGCTGAATGCGCATGCGCGGCACGAGCTGGCGTCTTCTCACAGTGAGAATCACAGTGAGAAGCGCGGAAGCGCCTCTAGCGGCTGTCAATGAGACAGCCACTAGAGGCTGGATTAACCCTATTTCTCTGAAACTGCTATGTTTATAGAAGAAAGGGTTAATCCTAGCTGGACCTGGCTCCCAGACCACTTCATTAAGCTGAAGTGGTCTGGGTGCTTATAGTGGTCCTTTAAGACTGCCTCTAGCGGCTGTCTAGTAATAGTAATGCTTCTACGAGTTTCCTAGCTTTTCACAGATATTAACTCTGTGAAACGATGTTGGACGTCCTCATGATCTGCGTAGGAAACTAGGTATTTAGTGCTTTCCTATGGGTAGGCCTAATGCACGCACAGCTTCCCCCTCGCACTTACGTATGAAGAGGTGGAGACGGAGTCAGCGCCAAGGTACATCTGCGCTAGAATCTGTTAAGTGTTTAAAGGTGTTTTTAACCCTTTGATTGAGGAGGGTGCAGAGACAGAGGGAAACTATAGTGTTAGAAATACAGCTTTGTATTCCAAACACTATAGTGTTCCTTAAATTATATACCTGAGGATGCATACATTAGAAGTGTGTGTAAAAATGTTACCTCTCTTTTGAAGCTATTATTTCCGTAGAAATCTAGTGAGTAGTTAATAATTATGTCCTAATTTCAATTTTTTGTACCTTTCTACAAACATGTCTCAGAATCATGAATGCGTTTAGAGCCCACATGGCCAGTTACAAAAAAACAAAACAGGGATATATTTTCCTGGACTGGGTGATTGCGTTAGTTGAAAAGAATCTAGAATCTAGCCCTTAGTATTCTGCTCCAGTGCTGCTGTGATGGATGACATTTAGTATATAATAGCAATGCAGTGTGTCCTTGCTGGCTCTCCATCTTCATTGCAAAGGTGCAGCTCTGATACCTGGCTATTACAGGACGAAGAGTGAAGATGTCTCGGCTTGCCCTTGGATATATACAGCAAGCCCATTGTCTCAATACACAGGCGTGCTAAGCGCTTGTGAGACTAAGGGAAGGGGGAGGGGGAGCTGTGTTGTGGGAAGCTGAATCATGTGCTCATAAACCAGTGACAGGAAAGAGACAGGAAAGAAATTTTGAGGTTGAGGCACAGAATAAAAGAACTCTAAATGGATCCCGGTAGTTTTTCTCCAATATTGCTGCAGGGATATCACTGACATACGATATAATGGCAAAGTTTCGAGTTACCCTTTGCTTTATTTATTATTACTAGTCTAAAAGGTTTTCCAAGCTCCCTGTACGCTAAAAAAAGGTCTTAAATGGCCGTCAGGTCGGGATTAACTTTAATTCAAAAGCCCAGAGCGTGGACCTTAGTGTGATCAAAACAAGTCACCTCATATATCAATTTAAAGTCTGGATTTAATCTCAAGCATCAGATTTTCTTTTTTCATTATACTTACAGCTCTGGGGGTCTGGAAGACAAATCTGCATTAGAAGGCCTTGGACCTGACTGAATGGGACCAGGGAGTTGGATCTGCCTGTAGTTTTGCTACTTTTGGACAATTGAACAGTGCTATTTTTGTGGAATTATTTACCTCATTCCATCATGTGTAGCTTGATTTCCATTCCTATAACTCCTTAAGGACAGAGGCAATTGTCCAACATACATTTGACAGTTTTATTAGTTATATATTGGCACATGAGAGCATCATGTGGTCTTTAAAGGGACACTATAGGCACCCAGACCACTTAATTTATGTGGCAAGTTTAAGACTGCTACAATGTGTGCTTTCTCTTTAAGTGCACCCATACATATTATATATTGTTGATTAAAGGACTAAATGTGCTTTTTTTTTTAATATCCAACATGTATGTCCAAAAGAACATTCAATATGAATTAAATTTTTACACATCAATTGTTACAAAAAATTCAAATTAGACTCTCGTGTCAGTCCTGATTGTTACATGCCTCTTATATCTAGGATCTAAATTAAACTTTGATAGTTAATTTACCCTCTGCTCTTACTTTTACTGTTTACCTACCCTAATCACTCCCATAACCTTCACCCTACTCTATCCAACTCTATCCCTTATACTAAAATAGCATTAATTCTTGTTTTCAAATAATTTTATTGAGGAATATAAACACACACATATATATATATACATATATATATATATAAAAAAAGAAAAATGATAACAATATATCAGAATGATATATCAACAAAAAAAAATGACACTTTTAGAAAATACAACTAACCATGATTAATTGAATAGTACAATACAAAAGACTACCCTTCCTTTCCATCTTTCCCCCCTCCCTTTGAAAGGGCCAACCTACCGTAAAACTGGAAGAGTGTTATAAAAATAAATAAATAATTTCAATTAATGTTAAAGACCCGGGATTTTCTAATTTAACTTATTATGTTACAATATGGATCAAATCCATTTTAATTCCAAATGCTCTACATGTTAATACCTGTCATTACCAAAATTATTCTTGGTTTTATTCTCAGCCAGCCTTCTTCTTATGTTACTCTTTCCTCTAATATAGGACCCCAAATGTTCCAGAACATAGGCCATATATTCCAATTGACAAATATGATAAAGCATTTTTTAGTAAACCTTGCATTGAAGGAACTTCAGTTTTTAGAAATAAAAGTCTTAACAGTCAAAAAGAAAAAATATATCAATCTCTTAGTTTGTAAGACAATTGTTGTCTAAGGGAAAGGGAATGCAGACCTGAAGGTTAGATTCAATAAGATCATATAGTGACTTCCATACTCCAGGGCCCAGTTTACCTGTCTGGGTAGGTTCTTTTGGGTCAGGTCGGTGAGGGGCTTGGCTATGGCACTATAGTTGAGGACACATTTTCTATAGTATCCAGCTGTCCCTAGGAAGGTATCCAGCAGTCCCTAGGAAGGCCAATATCTTTTCGCACTGCCGCAATCTTGGCTGGCTCAGGTTTCTGCTTCCCACACCTGACCCGGTGGCCCAGGTACTGTACCTCGGCCATCCCTATGTTGCATTTACTGGGCTTTAGGGTTAGTCCTGCCTCTTCAATCCGGTCTACTACCGCTCCCACATGTGTAAGGTGTTGCTCCCAAGTGTCGCTGTATAGGGCGATGTCGTTCAGGTATGCACAGGCATAATCTTGGAGGCCATCTAACAGCCGCTAGGGAAAGTCTATCGTGGTGATAGGAGCTTGTCGATGCGAAAGTCATCCGGTCTAGGAGCTTGTCGATGCGGAGCACGGAGTAGGCATCGGAGACCGTCTTGTCATTGAGCCTCTTGCAGTCCACACAGAACCGAATGGTTTCGTCCTACTTCAGGACCAGGACTACTGGGGAGGCCCAAGGGCTCTGGGACGGTCGGATCACCCCATGTGGGTGGCTAGGGGGTTACAACCTGGCAGATTTGAGAAGGTCTCCCTCTTTGCATCCAACAGCTGCCTCACTTGCAGGCGCTCCTGCTCGGTCAGCCGGTCCCCCAAGTGGACCTCGTCTGTCATGTATCCTTCATATCCATGTGGCAAAAATTGAGATAATTGCCTTCCGAAGATCGAGGGGAGTGCCGCTCGGTGGTCTCCTGCCATGATGCCTGGCTTGTGCGGCATGCCGGTGCACGTCGGCCACTGCGGACCTACGCAGTTATATAGCCCCATGTCCGTCCACGCTAAAGAGACGTCGACATGCGGGTGACGTCATGCAAAAGACGCATACGCACGTTTTGGGGTCAAGGGCTAGGTACAGTCAATGGGATCTGCAAGAGGGTTATTTAAACTCACTTATTGCTTAGCTCATTGCCGTGTCGTGGTTTCCCTTAGATGGTTATCAGAGAGTGTGTTCCTGATCGTGTTTTTCTGGTTTTTGACTTTGGCTTTGTTTTGACTTGCCTGACTTCTGGTACCCTTGACTTTTGGCTTTTCCTTATCGCTATGTTTCGTTCTGTGTCCCTGACCTCAGCTAGTTTTCTGACTATTCTCAGGTACGTTAAGTCCGGCCATTCTAAGGCCCGGTAAGACATTAGGTCGTGGTTCATAAACGAAATCTATATAGAAAATAAAATACTGACATAGTATAGTACAGTACTAAATAAGTGAGTGATATATAGGTGGAAATAAGTGCACTCACAAACAAAATTGAAATCAGGCTTCTCACCCTCCCAGGGGTAGCAATCTTATGGAAAGACAATCCTCCATGGGATATATAAAAGAGTAAAAGAACAAATATGGTGAAGTATGTAATAAAAATTACAAAATGAAATTTATTGGTCTCACTTACAAGTGAAGAGAAATAACAGGCATATCTCCATATGACATGGAACTCCCAGGAACAATATGGAAGGTAAATTTCATTTTGTAATTTTTATTACATACTTCACCATATTTGTTCTTTTACTCTTTTATATATCCCACGGAGGATTGTCTTTCCATAAGATTGCTACCCCTGGGAGGGTGAGAAGCCTTATTTCAATTTTGTTTGTGAGTGCACTTATTTCCACCTATATATCACTCACTTATTTAGTACTGTACTATACTATGTCAGTATTTTATTTTCTATATAGATTTCGTTTATGAACCACGACCTATATTTCAGGTTATTTGTACTTGTTCTTATATTATCACGTATTTGGGAGGTGTTTTCCACTTGGTTTTTCAATTATATGTGTATTAGGTGTCAGTGAGGTACACCTGGGAGCTCTCCCCCATATTTGATTTTCACATCTTGTATAGTGTGTATACTTTACTGCTTTCTTTTGCCGGTAAGACATTACCCTTAGTCCTAGGGTGTGATACTATTCTGCGTGCTGGATCAATATAATCCTGACATTACTACATGGCCACAGATCCTGCAGATGGCTGTGCTCACTTTGTGCTCATCGGTCCGTTTGGGGCCACTAAACTGATACCTGGGTCTCTCTGGTGTGAGCAGGGAACAACAGAATATTCCATAACGTTCTAGCGCCATTAGAGCCCAGTATTGTTAGGACGTAATGGAACATCCCAATGTAATTAATTCATGTATTAATATGCTCTTAAAACTCTTCATCTCTCAGCTGTCAATGCTTGTATGGAAAATTCATGCATACTCACCAGTACTGATGTAGGTCACGATAGAAAACCCTAAGACAGTGCTACAGAGGACCTGAAACAGGAATGTCTTGCTAAATCTGGATCATTTGAAACATACACAGTAATGGCTATTTAATTTATGGCAAAGCACTTTGAATTTAGCCTTGTAAAGTCTTATTCACTGTATCGCAATAAGTCTTCTAGGAAAATAAGACAAATACAGCATTATGTTATGTGGCTGTTTATTTTAAATGAAGAAACCTCTAAAATAAACGACTGTTTAAAGCAATCAGTTGGGAGATAACTGAGAGAACATTCTGTTGGAGGTTTAGGTAAGTGAATAAAGTTTTGGTGTCTCAGGTGGTTTCAAAGAGGAGACTGATTGTGTGAAGATTTCTGTGTTCAGGGGGTTCGGTGATAGTTCAGGTATCTGGCAGCTAATGCATATATTTCTATAAAGTTATTTTGTTGCATTATTTAGTGTTTTTGTAAACATTGTGCTTTACATAAATTATAAAATAAATCAAAATTAGTATTGTCACATGGACAGGCAGGACAGCCCAACAAGGAGTAGTCACACTTATCAGTTCCACTGCAATCCTTTATTTATAGGCATGGGTAAAGGGATGTGAAAAACAAAACAAAAAAACAGATGCGTTTTGTTCATTGAAAGCATAGCACACATCTGGCTATTGCTCCCCTGTTACTTCAAATAAAGATACATTGCAGTACAGCTGATTAGTAGGAATATTTCTCTTTCTATAAAAGCACCTATTTTTTTCAGAGGTTTATGGCGTGGGGTACCAATCAATCATTGTACCAGGAACTAAAGATAGCTTAGTACGCCCCCTTCAAGAATGAAACTTGTGGCTTCAACCACACATCTTCAACAAAACGTGCGCATTTCATTGTATCCAAATAATCATTATTGTGCTCCAATGTCTACTGAGCATTTATAAGCAAGGCACCTTCAATATGTAGTTGCATGCAGGCAGCTTTATTCAGGAAAGAAAAATATAATATTATCAGCTGGCAGTTTTAAAAAACACAGTGCTTGTTTTAGTACCAAATTTACCAGTGCTGAAATAGGAATACACTGCAGAACTTTAAAGGGGCAGTCTAAGTAACATAACCACTACATTGTGCATTAATGGTTAAGTTGCCTAGAGTCCCTTGATACCTTCCCTTGATTTAATATGGTTAGTTAAATAATAAGGGTCTTTTTTAATTCTATTTTAACCGATGAGTGCACGGATTACCTGTTGTCAGAATTAATATCTTCTAGATTGAACAAAAGGAATGTTGAAAATGTGGACGAAGAAGAGATTATTCTCCCAGTGCTGCTACGATTCTCAGAATATATCAAACTGTTCTTAAATGTTGTGAGATTAAACCAAGAAATGGCAACTAGCGACAGTGAATTATAGAACTTATGTTGCTGAGCATATCCCTTTAAATAACACTGGTCTTATATATGCTATATATGCATTTGCACCTTTTTCTTCAATTCACAACAGCTTTGAACCACAATTTAGGAAGAGATACAAAGCCAGTGAACCATTCATGGACACCTGTTTCGTTGTTAATGCAACTCATCAGTATGAGGTTGGTTACTGGCTTGCTAGTGAGTCTTGGCGTTACTAGCGAGGCACAAACCAAGAGTTATGGTGGGGAAAATTTGTGATTGAAAACCCGTTCCACCTGAAGTCAGTGGATAGTCAATACATTGTTAAACACAGATCTGCACACCAGTCAAGCCATAAGACTTGCTTTTCCCATAGAAATCTCACATTCACAGTGATGTTACTACTGCAAGTGATTCTGGGTGGGCATATGTAAATTAGTTCAACAAAGAATCACATTTTTGCTTCAGGTGGAAGGAGTTTTCAATCACAATTTTTTTTTTTAATGAATATAATTTTTATTTATTCTTGTATTACTTATGCGGAGATCGGAGACTCGCAGGTCTCTAAGGTGAGTAGTCATAATTTTTTCCTTGAAAACAACAATGTATGTTTGGGCTCGCAGGCCCACAATGTTGACGGACTTGCAAGTCCCTATTTTCCAGGTTCACAAGCACCTTCAAGTACATCTTACCATCTGCCATTTGTTTTCCTAATTGGGTTTTGTTTACATGGTTTATACGTTTCATGTATAGTAGCCGGTGGTCTCCTTATGTTTGTGTTGAGGTTCGCAGACCTCGTATGCAGCCTTTATTGTTAGGTGCCGTTCAGGTCCCTAAATTTAGTGTTGGGCTTTATGCCTGTAGCAGATTAATGTGAGTCTCCCCTTAGTGTCCCGGGTGTCCTGTATCTAGGGTACAGTGTACCTGTGTTGAGAGGGTTTTGACTCATATTTCGGGGGGGTTTGAACGTGGTTCGTTGCTGCCCTCAGGCTATGTTGTGGTTATCTCGTCTGCTCGGTCTATGTTTCATTAGGGTCGTGTCTCTTGGAATTTATGAGTTGTGTGTGAACCCGTGTGGGTTTTCCGTTCAGGGCCCTAGTGTCTCCTCTATATGAAATAATTTCTGCTTTGGTTGGGGTATCATCCTGTGTGGGTCTTTAGGAGAGAGGGGGTGGGAAAGGTCGGGGTTAGGGTGAGGAGGGGGGTGTCTGTAGTCGTTGTCTCCGTCATCTGTCATCTAGTGGGTGTTCTAAGCCTAACTGTCCGTGGTTTGGCGTACGTCTGTTCCGAGTTCCATTTGGAATCCTTCCTTCGCTGTCTCTAGGATCCAATACGTCCAAATGTCCGTGTAGGTCTTTGTGGTCACGTTAGTCGTCATGGTCAGTTCTTCTGTTATTCTGAGTTCCTCCATTTGGCTGAACCAAGTCTTAAGTGGAGGTGTTATGTTCTGTTTCCAGTATTGGGGGATTACCCGTTTGGCTATATTGAGTATTCGGATGGTCATGGATCGTTTGTACTTAGAGTGTGGTGTAGGAGTGTGGTGTAGGAGCATTGCTGCTGGTTAAAAGGGGGGTGGTTCGTCCGTGAATTTCTCGAGCATTCTGTGTATGTTTTGCCAGTATGGTTTAATTTTTGTGCAGTCCCACCAGATGTGTTTCATGTCTCCCTCTTCTCGTTGGCATCTCCAGCATAGGTCAGATTGATCTGGGTTTATCTGATGTAGGAGGTGTGGTGTGGGTTAGTAATTTGTAGGCTGTCTCTTGTGTTTTACTGTGTGTGGAGCAGTGGTGTGTGAGGTAGCAGATGGATTCCCATTCTGTGTCTGTCAATGTGTGTCCCAGGGCTTTCTCCCATTTCCCCATAAATACAGGTGTCTCAGTTGGGATGTCTGTTTGCAACATGGTGTATAGGAAGGACACTCCGTGTGGGAGCGGGTCTGGGTGCATGCATATCACCTCTATTGTGGTATGTTCTCTAGTGAGTGCTGAGCCCTGTGGTAGGGTGTGGATGTAGTTGGTTAGTTGGGAATATCGAAAGTTGTGCATGAAAGTCGGGGGTACGTCTCCCATCATGTCCGGAAGCTTTTTGCATTTCCCGTTTTGCATGACGTGATGTAAGCATGGGTGTGTGTCTGGAAGGATGCCTCTAAGGGCCCTCGGGTCTAGCCCCGGGGGGAAGTCTTTGTTAAACGTCAATGGAAGGAGGGGAGAGGGGTATGGCGATATGTTTCCCTTCACCGCTACTCTTCTCCATATTTTTAGTGTGTGTTTGGTGTAGATGGACATTTCGTCCCAGTTCGTTGCGTTTCAATCACAATTTTTAACACAAAATATAAAAACCACAGACAGGGCCTGACCGCACAGCAGAGCAGACGCGACTTCAAGCAGCTCCTGTGGCTAATAGCAAATTTTGAGTTATATCTGTGGCTGAAAGCCTACAATCGGAGCATTTTGCCCACCAAATTCCCTTGCGGGAATCACCAGGTCACTAAGTGCGGCCTACAAGCATGCTTGGCACGGGGGAGGCGACCGCACTGCTATAAATGGATGGATCCTTAAGTCTGGGCCCTCATTCATCCCCCTCTGAAAGCTTTATTTTCTGCGTTTCTATCTCACCTGGCAAGCAGAATGTGGACCCACAGGTACCACCACACAGCCACTGACGTGCGGATGACGACAATAGTACAACTGTGGGTTCACTGGCCCTTGAGTCGACGGGCGG
This sequence comes from Pelobates cultripes, assembly GCA_933207985.1. NCBI lineage: Eukaryota > Metazoa > Chordata > Amphibia > Anura > Pelobatidae > Pelobates > Pelobates cultripes. The sequence goes on from OW240917.1 coordinate 140,032,302, forward strand.
ATGGGTCTTTGCACCAGGCTGTCAACCACGCACCATAGAAGTCTGTGCTGACAATCAAGCCATTCATCACCATCAAGCCTCTAAGCTGTGTAAAGCAGTTGACCAACATCGCGCAAAGCAACACACTCCTGCCTCTAAACGGAAGAAAGCAGTTGAAAGATGACGGGCAAAAAAAGGAAATACCACTAAATGCTAACCCCTGATACATTGCCACAGCAGGGAGGATATCCTCCTGGGACTCCAGCACACATCTTCCTGGACCCTGGCCTTGCCCCAGGCCTGACAGACTTAAGCAAACAGTATCTGAAGCCCTGCACAATTGACATAGGCTGAATCTAGGCTTAAAGGGGTGCTTACTCGCTCTTTACAGTATGTTCTAAGGAGGTGGCTCCTGTACTCTTGATCTCAATTTGTACTATGTTATTTGTCTTACTCCTCACATTTCATTATATTTCATGCAGTTGATTTTAATCTTAGTGCATAGGCTTATCATGCTGAAAAATAAAAACGATTCCCAATCAGGCACTTTCCAGAAGGAATGGAATGATGAATTACAACTCTGTTTGTACTATTCAGCATTCATGATCCCATTAGTTTGGACGATATCTCCAACACCACTTGCAGAAACGCATCCCCAAACCAGGACAGATCCTTCACAATGCTTCTGAAGGCTGCAAGCACTCATTCTTCCATCTCTCTGCAACTGTTCTTCTCACATACTGCCGACGATTGGACCCAAAAATATCAAACTTGGATTCATCACTCCATAGTACTCTTTTCCACTGATCTTCATTTCAATCTTTGCATACTTTAGCCTTTTCTGAAAAAGTATTTTTTTGTTTTTGTTTTAAGTTTCTGCTACCCTTGCACTCAGACCATTCCTGATCAAGCTTCTTCGGACCACAGAACAGTCAACTTGGCATCACGATGAGACTGCCAGATGCTGAGCCAGGTCCTTGTTGGACTTCTTTCAGTCTCTCAAAGGAGAAACTCTGAGAAACTTCTCATCAGATTTTGACATTTTTCTTGGCCTACCTCTTCTGATTCTTAAAATTTCTTTACAATCGCTTGGATACCACATCTTCAGTATCCAGTCTGTTTGCTGATTCCCCTTTACAAGTGGCCTCGAGGAATAATTATATATGGTCATTATGCCATTGCTAAAACAACAAATTTAATGGTGGCCTAAGACTTTACATAGTACTGTACTGTACTGTATTGTAGCCCCTCACCCACTAGCAATGGGTAGGGGCACAGAGGCTAAGGTGGGACAATAGCATTTTTCAGATGCCCCCCATGGATGGGGGATGGGATATGGGTAACTGGTATATAGTGTAATAGAACCCCTACTTGCTGGCTATGACAGTAGGCATGTCTACACCCTATTGTTAAAAATTTAGCCCCCACAGGACAGCTATTACCCATGCATAAGTCTTTTAAAACTGTTCTGATAGAATTAGTATAACTTCAGTGTTACAGATATAAACTCGTGTTTTCTTCTTGATGACCTTCCTTTATAGAGGATGAGTCAGTTATCATTGATTGTAAATAGGTTTTTATACATGTAAAGGGTCTGTAAGTGATAGGGGAGGTAAGAAACCCTCTTGCAAACACAACTCTGAAAAAATACTGGCCCTATTTGGAGTTTGAATAAATTGGATGTATTCAGAAATATTTGCTTGAACATGTGAGCCAGTCAAAGATATTTGAGATGAATGTTAAAGGATCATTCTAAGGACCATTACAACTTTGCATCACTGTACACTGCACTCACACTGGCTTACAACGACAGGGATTTGTGCAGGTTAGAAGCCAGAGTCCCTAGCTCCTTAAATAGCAAAGTAAGAAGAGGTTTCACTTGTGTAAGTTAAATGAGCACTATAGTGCCAGGAAAACAAACTTGTTTTCCTGGCACTATAGGGTCATTAGGTCCCCCCCACCCTCAGGGCCCCCTCCCGCTGGGCTGAAGGGGTTAAATCCCCTTCAGCCACTTACCTGCAGAGCTGCAGACCATGTGTCTCACAAGATCTGAGCAATCAGAGCGATGCTGCGGGTTACCACTCTGCGGAGCTGCAGACCGGAAACTATGGCCACCTGACTACCAGGGAGCCCACCGAATCACCAGGGAATTAAAGTATAGTCCACCCATCCCTCTCCCCATCAACCCCCTCTCATCATCACCCCCTTCCTCTCATCATCACCCACCCTCCCTCTCACCATCACCCCCTCCCTCTCACCAGCACCCCCCTCACCATCACCCACTCCATCACAGTATTACTCCCCCCTCCCTCTCACCATCACCCCCCTTCCTTTCACCTTACTCCCTCCCTCAAGCCATCACCCCCTCCTTCACACCATTATCCACTATACAAGCACACACACTGCATTTACTATACAAACACAGACTGCATTCATTATACAAACACACTACATACACTATACAAACACACACAGACACACACGTATACATGTGTGCCTGTGTATCTGTATGTGTGTTGGTATATGTGTATCTGTATGTGTCAGTGCCTGTATGTGTATCTGTTTGCGTGTCTCTCTATCTGTATGTGTGTCTGTATGTGTTTGTGTCAGTGTTTGTCTGTATCTGTGTATGATTGCATTTCTATGTAACTGCATGTGTGTCCCTATGTGTCTGTGTATGTAAATGTAAGTATATGTGTATATGTGCATACATCTTAGCATTTCGCCTACACTACACACAAATACAACCCTGCATCCAAATGTCAACACTACATAAAAACACACCACCATATTCAAAAACCACACTACAGAAGATGCATGTCTGCATTCAAATGACAATATGTGCAAACACACTCGTACATTCACTCACACATACTCAATACAAAAACTCCCAAAAAAACTCAGTAGTAGATTTCCAGTCCATGATCAATGCAGCAGTAGCTGCATCAGTAGAAAAAGGGCTTTCCAAGTTGTTCCCAGCGAGCTCTAATCCCGCTAAAGTTAACTCACATGTTCATCCTCACCTTGTGGTATCCGTAATGGAAAATGCCTTTCTGGCATTAACGGAGGTGCTACTCAGCAACCATGTGCCAGTGTATCTGACTACTGTGGCATGTTGAAGGATGCCGGCCACTGCGGATCCATTCCAATTTATAACCCCACGTCCACCCATGGTATTGACGACGTCAGCATGCGTGTGTCGTCACATAAAGGACGCGCACGCACGTTCTGGAGTCAAAGGCCGGGTACGGCTAATCAGATCTAAGGGAGGCTTATTTAAACTCCTTTTTCCTTTTCCTCATTGCCCTGTTGTGGTTTCCCTTAGTGGTTGTCCAAGAGAATGTCTTCCTGAGCGTTTATTTCTGGTTATTGACTTTGGCTTTGTTTTGACTTCCCTGTATTCTGGTATCCCTGACTTTTGGCTTTCCCTTATCGTCGTGTCTTATTCTGTGTCCCCGACCTTGGCAAGTATTCTGACTATTCTCTGGTACGTTAAGTCCAGCCATTCTAAGGATCAGTAAGACGTTACCTTTAGTCCTAGGTGTGGTACAGCTATGCATGCTGGATCAACTAGTAATCCTGACATTACTACAGGGGCCATAGATCCTGCAGAACTGTGTCAAAACATAGCAGCTTGCGAGAGAAAGCTAGAGGAGATCGATCACCATATGGATCAATTTGGCCAGGCTTTCAGTACGCTTCTTACTCAAACAGCGCATCTACAGCCTGAGGTTTCTCCGACTATTTCACCTCTGCCTAAAGTACCTTCACCTATAGTACATAAGGCACCTACTATCTCCCTATCTCCTCCTTTGCAGTTTGATGGTAATATTCAAGAATGCTGGGGATTTCTGAATCAAATTGAGTACCACTTTGAGGTCTCACCAGGATCTTTTCCCTCAGATAGAGCTAAGATTGGTTACCTAATGAACCAACTTAAAGGTAAAGCCTTACTTCGGGCCAATCCCTTATGCGAGAGTAATAGGAGTATTGCATATAATTACCAGGAATTCCTTGCGTAATTCAAATTAACATTTGAACCATTATGCCCTAATGCATATTAAACAGGGGAACCGGTCTACTTCAGATTATGCCATAGAATTTCGCACTTTGGTTTCTAAGATAGACTGGACTAATAGCGGGTTAATCTCTGCATTTAAAAAAGGATGAGGGGGCGGGGCCTGACCACCAAGCTGCTGAGGGGGGCGGGGCCTGACCACCAAGCTGCTTGGTCACACAAAGCGTGTGCTCCGCATGAGAATCCACTATTGAGCTCTTTAACCCCTTAAGAAGAATAAGTGTAACCCTGAGACTCAATTTGGGGGGTTTCCGTGTCATAACGGACAACCTAAACTTGACGACAAAGTGCAGCCTACCGGTAGAGGCGGGCAGGGGAGAGGCGGCCGATCTCCCTGCGAGCTGCTCAGCTGGAAGGCACTGAAGTGGTCGGAACCCTGTCTCCCCCCCCCCCAGCCGGTGGGGGGTTATCCCGGCGCCATCCCGCAAGTTCTACTCCTCAGCTGTGAGTGCAACTAACCTGCCTCTGATACAAGTGCTCTGCTGAGCCAAGATGGCGGCTTCTGAGCCAGCTCCTGACACACTCGAGCAACGACTGGAGGAGGTCTTCCGCAAGTTCTGGCAGAAGCTGCAGAACAGGGGGGATCAAGCTTCGAGAGAGCAGCGCAGAAACACCAAGCTGCAGAACATACCTCCCAAAAATTTGCACCCTGCGGCAGACACGCATCAGAAACTACTGACAGCACCTGTCTCTAAGAAGCTACAACGGAACAAGGCCCTCTTGAAAATTACCTACTCACGCCACAAGATGCCCAGCGCCCGATATCGCGTTCCTGGGAGAAGGGCCTGGCAGGGGAAGATCCTGATGCCGACCGCATTCTGCTGGAAGAAGCAACATCAAACTACACCTTCCCGAGGCTTAGCTGGTTGAGCGAAAAGCAACCAGAGTACTGGGACATGCACATGGGCTCCTGAGAGGGCCTGGGGCAAACGGGAAGGCCAGTATTGTACAACCGAGACACTGTCACCTAACGTATTTCAGATAATGAGCATGGGTATCGGATGAAGAGCTGGGATGCCAGGGTGGGAGAGATCACAAGAGCCCGGGCTAGATATTGTAGTCTCCCTCTATAACTAACCGATTGCTTGTTTTACCTATTGTCTTTTTATGTTATTTTAATATCTAAGCGACACCCTCCTACCGAGATCTTGGAACCCAGTGGGCTCATAGCTTACTCTGTATTAATTTGAACCCCCGCCATGTTTCACGGAGGCCATCTTGTCTGCAACCACTAACGCATGCTCAGCTTCCCCATCTTGAAAAGATATGTGGAGTTAGATGATAGATAGATAGTCATACTCCCTTTACTCCACCATACTAGCGTTAGTTGTCAGCAGCTCATACTGTTTTACCTAGTTAAGTCCAGTTTAACTGTCTAACCTGTCAGTTTAAGCGCACCCTAACTACTGGGACATAATTACATAGCCTGTATTACTCTTGTTAAACTAAAAATGTGCAAGTTTACCAAAGCCATGACAATGTCCTTGTGTGAAATGTTGTGCTTGCAGAGGCTATTGTGGCTAAGCATACCTTTTTGTATATATCTGCACACAAAAATAAAGAATTATATATAAAACCAAAAAAAATTAAAAAAATAAATAAAAAAGGATTATCTGAGGCAATTCTGGATGAGATTGCTGCCAAAGACCTACCTAAAAGATTAAATGAGTTTATCACATTTGTCATGCAAATTGATAATAGACTCAGAACCAGAGAAACTACCAGAAATAGAACCAGACGTATAGCTGTGTCATTAGCACCTCGTTTCTCCAGACGTATTGTTCCTGACCTCCCTGTACAGTCCGTACCAGAACCTATGCAGTTGGGGGTCACTAGACTGTCAGAGACAGAAATACAATATAGGAGAAAAGAGGGTCTATGCCTATACTGTGGTAAAAAAGGACATATGAGGAGTGCTTGCTTCATAAGTCCGGAAAACTTCCGCACCTAAGAACCGTAAGGGGACAGGTCTTAGGTGTGATGGATATGTCCTCTGGGAATAACAAAAATAGATTCCTCCTTGATATTATGGCCAAATGTAACAAGAAGAACTTTTCATGCAAAGCCCTGATGGACTCGTTAGGAAACTTCATTGATGTACATTTTGTCAAAAAACATTCTATACCTATCAAGGAGAGATTACCACCTCTGGCTATTGACGGGAAACCTCTCTCTCAACCCTTAATTACGCACAAAATCTTGCCCATTAACATTTCCATTGGTGCCTTACACAAGGAAGACATAACATTCCAAATAATTGCTTCTCCTTCTTGTCCCATCATATTAGGATTTCCTTGGCTTATTAAGCACAATCTTTATTGACTGGGCAAAAGGGAAAATATTAGAATGGGGCAAGGACTGTACTGAGAGATGTATGTTGCACATTACCAAAAGAGTGGGCATCGTTACTTTACCATAAATCTGCTACCCGGCGCTATGCCACCCAAGGGAGCAGTGTATGCCTTATTGCCACAGGAGAGTAGAATAATGGAAGGGTACATAAAAAACTCCCTAAGTAAGGGCCACATACGTAAATCATCCCGCCTGCTGGTGTATTGTTCTTTTTTGTAAAAAAAAAAAAAAAGATGGAGAATTATGTCCATGCATTGACTACAGGGAAATAAACAAGATCACCATTAAAAATGCCTACCCCATTCCCCTTATTTCCAAATTGTTCGACAGACTCCAGGGTGATAAATCTTTACTAAACTTGACCTCAGAAGTGCTTACAATTTGGTAAGGATTAAAGAAAATCATGAGTGGAAAACTGCATTTAACACTAGAAGTGGGCACTATGAGTACCTTGTCATGCCCTTCGGGTTATGCAATGCTCCGGCCGTGTTCCAGGACTTTATTAATGATGTACTCAGAGACTATATCTATTAATTTGTCCTAGTTTATCTGTATGATATCCTTATTTATTCCCCTGACCTTCAGACTCATGTCAAACAAGTATTGCAAATTTTACTTAAAAATAAATTTGTTGCAAACTGGAAAAATGCATCTTTGACCAGACTGAAGTACCATTTTTGGGGTATAACATTTCTGCCTTTGATTTTCAGATGGATCCTCATAAACTAGAGGCTGTTCTACATTGGCCATTGCCCAATGGAAGGAGTGTTACAGCAGCCGAGTAGAGGCTGCATCCGAGGAGGTTAGCCATCTTCCCCTGAGGCGGCCGGAGGAACCCGAAGTAGGGGTCCTCATAGACTGGTCCTGTGAGGAACCACAACAGGCAAGTGGAGATGGGACCGAGGTCTCTCCACTGGGCCCACCGGGATGCTGGGCAGCCTGCCCAGATCCCCAGCAGCAACCGGCTATTGCGAGGTGCGGAAGCAGGTGGTCCTTACTCACAAATGTTGAGAGACCTCACAGACTGGTCCTGGGAAGACCCACAGATGGCAGGTGGAGATGGGACGGCGGTCTCTCTACCGGCCCTACAGGGATGCTATGCGGTCGGCCCAGATCCCCAGCGGCAGTTTGTATCACAGGGAGCTGAAGGTGCTGTCCTTCCTCCCCAGTGGCAGTATGTATCACAGGGAGCCGAAGGTGCCGTCCTTCCTCCCCAGCGGCTGAAAGTGTGTAAGGGAGAGGAGCTTGTTACCCCATCTCCCCAGCGGCATCATAGCCCACCAAGGGGAGACACTAAGCCCCCCCACCAGCACAGATGGAACCGTGGTTTCTGCGCCCAAGCTACAGGGAGTACGGACAGTCGGTCCTGCTCCCCAGCGGCAGAGTATTCTACCAGGGGGGAGAGTCTCATTCCCTCTCCCCAGCGGCAGCCTAGCCCACCAAGGAGATAAGCCCCACACCGGTGCAGATGGGACCGTGGTCTTTGTGCCCAAACCACAGGGTGTAGGGACAGTCGGTCTCCCCCTCCAGCAGCAGCACCGGGGCCTCTGTCCTCAGATATAATTGGATTACTTCCCAATTATCTCCAGGATAGAAGACTCTGTGGAACTGGTTTTGGGCAGAAAAACCATGCTTCATTTTGTCAAATAGGACTTTCCCTTAACTTTTTAACCCCTGAACCGATTGCCCTGATTTTTGAGTATGTGTATATTTCAAGCATGCGGATTCTGAAAATGTATGTTTTATGTGAATGGCATGTATATTTTGGAAGTTATTAATATTTTGTAAAAACTGTATTTCTCTGCCTGTGATAATTATATTACCCATTGTGTTCAGTAATCATATCACAGGCAGAGGGGAGGATTTTGTGTGGGAGTGTCTGTGTGTATTGTACGGATTGATTGGTTGTATTTCAAAACCCTGTGGGCAGTACTATGTTTGTGGATTGTGAATAAAAGAGGCTGTATATGCCAGTACAGTCAGTTCTGCTTGACCTCAAAACGAAGTGTCGTCTCGTTATTGGGGAAATTGGATTGTATGCTGATTGCCAGGAGTGTAAGCTGATTGTATGCTTTTCCTGTTCAGCTGCTTACAGCATTCACATGCTTGAGAGCATTCGGATGCTTCTCCGGTTCGGTGGTTGTGGTGTCTGCTGCAGTGCTTGGAGTCCTCAGGAAGCGCTAGGAGCATCCTTCAACGGAGGTACCCAGTCGGGGTGCCAGGTGATCCATTACAGTCACCTTTGGCTCCACGAGCAAAGTCCCTAGAGGTTGCCATCGATTGATGTGAGACTTGCTGAGGGGTTGTCGCTCTCGCGGCCCTCAGCTCAGGAATGCAATAGATGGGCTACAGCTGGATGAGCTTTCCTCATGTTTTTCTTTTGCTCTTTGGAAGCGGGTCGGAGCCTCCGAGGAGTATCAGCTGTGGGGTCTAGAGCATCAGGAGGTGAGTCATGCACCAAACTTGCACACTGTTCCATCGCTGCAGTCTGGTTTTGTCTGTGCCACAGCTTTAGCCAAAAGTTTTGAAAGAGGTCATCAAGCCTCGTCATGAGTGTCTCCGACAGGCTTCCTGAGGCGGTAGCCAGCATGGCATCTGCCATCTTGGTTTAAGCAGTGAGACAGAACTCAAGTAGTAGGAGCCTGGTTCCACCAGCAGTAGGCAAGTAATCCTAAGACTGGGAGTGTGTGCCGGGATAACCCACACCGGCAGGGGGGTTTTGTGGTTCTGACCGTGTCCACCAGCAGGATGGTCAGCAGGGAGATCGGCCGCCTATCCCACCTGCACCCCTCTGTAGGCCGCAATACTTTGTCAGACTCAGGCTGAGTCTGTGGCAAAGTAAGTCCTGAGTGATCACTGATCATCTCCAGCACCTAAATTACTGTGGTATACGAGTAGAAAATCAGTAAAATAGCCTAATTATAAGATTCTGTATGGAGATCGAGGTGAATGTGACCACTCAGTATGGCAGTCAGGCCCCGCCCCCAGCCTCTTGAAATTTATGCCCACGTGGAGAAGAAGGTCCCCAACTGTTTACAGTTTGAATGTCCGTGACCTTCATTGCTGAACAAAGTTGCCCTAATGCTAGAATTTACCAGCTGATGTGGGCTTTCATTGCCCGTGGATGCAGAGACCCACATAAAGGTGCCCAAGTCACCTTCACCATTATTTTCCGTCAGGAATAGACCTTGGCATTCCCTTGGGACCAAGGTAAACTCCTATGGCTGGGGCCTTATGTGAGTATTTTACCGTCCCATCTGCCTTCATTGTCATATGGGGGGGAGCAGGTAGAGGCCAAGTCACCGTCACACTTCCTTTCCATCAGGAACAGACCTTTGCAGTACCGTGGGACCAGGGGAGCCTCCTATGTGGGGGGCAGGTAGAGGCCAAGTCACCTTCACCCTTCTTTTCCGTCAGGAGCAGACCTTGGCAGTCCCGTGGGACCAGGGGAAACTCCTGTGGCAGTGGGCTTATGTAAGTCTTTTACCGTCCCATCTTCCTTCAATGACATATGGGTGGGGCAGGTAGATCTAGATCATGATGCCCTGCAGAAATTGCAGGATGACGTCCTGGCACTATAGTATTAATAGGTCCCCCCACCCTCATGGCCCCCCTCCCGCACGGCTGAAGTTGGAGGAAGGGGTTAAAATCTTACCTTTCTCCAGCGCCGGGCTCCCTCGGCGCAGGGGACTCTCCTCCTCCTTTGGATGTCATCGGCTGAATGCGCATGCATGGCAAGAGCCGCGCGCTCAGTCAGTCCATAGGAAAGCATTCTCAATGCTTTCCTATGAACGGCAGCGTCTTCTCACTGTGAAAATCACAGTGAGAAGCGCGGAAGCGCCTCTAGCGGCTGTCAGTGAGACAGACACTAGAGGCTGGATTAACCCATATGTAAACATAGCAGTTTCCCATAGCAGTTTCTCTGAAATTTTTTTTATTTTTGTTGTGCTCATAGGTGACAGAGATATAACTGTATACATATCAAAACGTACTGTAAGCAAGCCAGCGTAAAATCAGTGTATACATTTGTTTAGCACATTTTTTATATATTAAACATAAATAAGCATTCTCTGAAACTGCTAAGTTTACTGCAGGCAGGGTTAACCCTGGATGGACCTGGCACCCAGACCACTTCATTAAGCTGAAGTGGTCTGGGTGCCTATAGTGGTCCTTTAATCGTATGATAAGCCAAACCTTCTGATTGGTCTTGTGAATCTAAATCTAAATAATACTACTTTCCAACCTCACATTTCTCCTCTACAGTTATTTTGTAGCTTTGAACTAGCCTCTCTGTCCTTTAATAAAATTACCAGATTTGACTAATTACAGGACGTAAAGTCATGATTTTATTAAGGACTCAGAGGTGAAAATTTGCCCACCCTACAATACGTATGTTATGGTTTTATTTTTTCACTCCCGTTGTGGTCTATGGGAGTTGTTTTTTAATGTGCCTGTATTGTTGAAATTGTGTTCTCAAGTTGCCTAGAGTAATACAGTGAACCTTCTACTATTATAATTTGGGGATGCTAACTTGGAACATATTTTACCACTTGTTTCTCTGTTCATTTTCAGTTTGAAATATCACTTTGGCTTCGTGGGAGTCGGTTTCTTCCCACTGATGTAACGGATCTGTTCGATGGCCCCGTTCCCCTTGGAGGATGTCCTTTTCAATGACTCAAGACGTTTGAGTTTCTGGCTGTATTGTTGATTTCTGTTCTTCTTCTTGTTTCAGTTTTTTGTTGATCTTTGGCATAATCAAGAAAGAGGAGTGGCTTAGAGTCACATGGGATTTTATGTAATGTGAACTGTTCGCATGGGTTAATACATTATATGGTTAACACGTTGGGGGGTTGTTTGTTGTTTTTTCTATTAACATTTGAATATCCTTTCTTTGCTGCTCAGGAATAAAGAAAAATGAGTCCTTAATAAAATTATGACTTTATTCAAGTAAGAAAATGTTAGAAAAAAAGTTAGAAGGAAGAATTTTTTTAAATTTTACAGGCATTAGTTTTATTGGCCACCCTCACTATTACTAAAGTCAGGAGGGATAGGTATAGTTATTTCATTTTAATGTGGGTGGGTAGCGAATTTGTGGATCCCTAGCAAAACAGGGGGGTGGCCATTCCAGTGATGGGAGGTGCTTAGTTATTTAGAGGCCCCACCTACCACCCATTGGTTGGGGCTATGGGTAGGATACTAGATCCACTCTCCTTTAATACTATAAATAGGTCCCTCACCTGCTGCCTATTGATGGGGTTTCGCGAGTAGAACACTACAGTGTGTTCTCCAAGCAAAAAAAAATTATAATTCGGGGCCCCACCAGCCGAAAGTGCGTAGGGGTCATGTGGACAATAGGTTCCTACCCCGGTAAATATAATATCCCACCCACTGGCCTTTATTTTAATATCTCCACCCAATGCTCACAGTTCCTATCCCCATTGTTTGAGGTCTTTCTAGTGTCTGAGCAGCAATGGCTGCCCAGGTGCTACTTTTAAACATTTGGTAGTTATATGGAGGTCAGTGCTTGGTCGCGTTTCAGCTCACTGAGCTCCTGCTCCAGGTTGGCAATGTGGGCGTCGTGGGCTGCAGTGGTGACTTCAGAGTCATGCAGACGCACCAATGCCCCTCTTATTTCCTCCTTGAATAGGGTAATGTCAGCAGCTATATTGCGCCGGAAGTCCTCTAGCAGGGTTTTCAGGGTGCGCTCCATCACGGGTGGGCCCTCTGCTTGGGCTTCGGGTCTCCTCCCGACCGGTGATGGCATCTCTCCCTCATCAGCCAGGGAGTCCTCGCTATTTGAGCGAGATAGCCCGTCCGAGATGGGCGCCATGACAGGCTTCAGGGCAGACTGCGGCCTCCATAAAAGATCACCGATATTGGCGGTAGCCAGGGGTCCATCTGCCTTATACTTATTTTTTCGCCCCATCGGTCGAGGAATAGGGTCAGCTCACCAGGTATGTGGAAATGTGGCTGTGTTACGCCTAATTATCGTTATTTTCTCCGGCTGGCTCAGAGCTGTTGTAAAACACGTCTTGGCAGCTGGCTCCGCCCCCGCCTAATACTGTGTTTTAATACTTAATTGTCTGTCGTCTTAATAGCAGATTCTTAGCATTCTCCTTCAGAAAGAGCACACTTTAAGAGAATGTTAATCTTAATCTCCCATTTAGAATCTTTCAGAGTATTTATATTTCTTTACTTTGCCTACATTTAAGGGAGTGTTGCATAGAAATAAGATAATTTAAGTCAAATATGCTGTCTTATGTTTTGAAAAACTAATGAGCAAGAGTACATAGTTTAATTTAGGAAGATATGAGTTGCTCAGCTGCCAGAAGATAGTTGAAACGGCTGTTCTGATGCAGTCGTACAGCCACTGAGCAGATGTTCAATATAACCTTGACCAATACAACGTTAAGGGTAACATTGCTCTGTAGGGCAGTTAATTGTCAATGAATTTATATAAGGATCTATGCCAGGTGCAGACAACGTTTGGCACATGAGCAGTTGAATCTTAACTCCCATAACTTATATAACTAGCTGATAGAGTGGGGCATCCATCAATATATTTCATGTAGCAATCTGAGCTAATAAAAATTTACAATAATGCTACGTAAACATTTACTTATGTTTTATGGCTTCTATGATTTGTAGAAGTAGACAAATATACTGTAGAAGTTGTGTGACACCAGTTTATAGGTAGATGTAGCATATCAAGAATGATACGGTTTTAAGTAAACAGCTTGTACAAAAAAATTGTTAAAATAAAATCTAGATCAATAAGAACAGCAAATAATAAAGCAGACTAAGGTTACCGAAACAAAGAATTTAAAGTGAGATTATTTATATTGGCGATGAACATTTAATTCATCTTAATTTAAGTGAAAGACTGTACGTGCCCAATTTCCCACTGAATAGCAATGCAGAATTATGAGTCGGTAGAATTAAAATAAATAGTCATACTCAATAAATTTAGAATGCAGCTGTTGCAGTGGTTATGTATTTAGCAGGTTACTGGAGTGAAACCATTTTCAAAAATGGGATCATGGCTCCCATAGCCTAGCAGCCCCATAGAATTGTAGTGGTTTTGTTGCATAGACTGCTCTTTTAAATTTTAAATTTTGACTATTAGTCATTTTCAGGTGTATCTTTTTCCAGTACTGAGATTCATTTGAAAACAGTTCAAACAAATTACATAAGGCTTTATTTTGGTCTCTTCACTCCAAATTACAGTATGCCAGAAGCTGTGAGGCATGTCAAGATATTGTTAGGCATATTGTAACCGGGCTTTTTTTCTGGCATTGGTGCAGTAAAGGCTTTTTTCTGGCAACTCGACCATGCAGCTCATTTTTGTTCACGTATCGTCGTATTGTGCTATTTGAAACAACCACACCATCTTTTTCCAGAGCAGTCTTAATTTTCCCGAAGTCACCTGTGGGATTTTTTTGTATCCAGAACAATTCTTCTGGCAGTTGTGGCTTAAATTTTTCTTGGTCTACCTGACCTTGGCTTGGTATCAAGAGATCCCTGAGTTTTCCACTTCTTAATAAGTGATTGAATAGTACTGGCTGGCATATTCAAGGCTTTGGATATCCTTTTCCATCTTTATGAAGTTCTATTACCTTGTTACACAGGTCTTTTGACAGTTCTTTTCTACTCCCAATAACTCAGTATCTAGCCTGCTCAGTGCATCCACTTAAGCGCTTACAAGTTCATTGACTATTTATACACAAACACAAATTGCAATTTAAAAAGCCACAGGTGTGGGAAATTAACCTGTAATTGCTATTTTAACCTGTGTCTGTCACAAGGCCAAACATCAAAGGGTATGTAAACTTTTGATCAGAGCCATTTGGGTGTTTTCTGTTGTTATGATTTATAAAGGAGCTAAAGTATGTGATTATAAATAACTTCATATGATCACTATCCTTCAATAAAATAATTTTTTTTTGCACGATCAATCATATTTTCAAAATCAATGCCAATCTTTCACAGTGTCGGCCAGGGTATGCAAACTTTGAGCACAACTGTATTTTCAATTATTTATTTGAAGTTATAGTTTTAACTGTATAATTATCTCTTTTGAAGACACATGGTAATTGTTGCGGAGCTCCAAGACATACTATCAATATCTCCGCTTAAATCCCCTTGTAGCTGAAGAAGCAGGTCAATATCCAAAACACAATCCCCCCAGTAACTGGACGACACATAGTTCTGGGGGTCAACTGATTTTACTAGGCATAGCACACATAGTTTTAAACCCCCAACAGCCTCATTTACATACAATAGAGTACATAGATTACTATAGTACAAGGAAGGGTGGGGTCAGACAATAGCAAGGGCTGATGGGAGATTGAGGAGGGACAAGGCAGCTAGTTTAAACAGGTCTGGCAGTGTTCCTGGCACAACACCCTGCTGGGAAACAATGGGACAGGAAAAAGGGGGAGGGGAAGAGGCACAGACAAGCAATACATTTAACATACCCTGCACCAATAATGGGCACAAGGTGAGCAAAATACAACAGGAATCTGGGGACCCACACATAATTGGTTCGGTAAATGAACGGGTTATGGACAGCCGAACATAAAATAATATATAAAGGGCCAATCTGTTACAGTAATTTATTGATTTACATTTTTATAACGTTATAAATGAACTAGCTAAATATAAATACCCTAAGTTGCATTATATTGAGCATCTGCTCAGTGGCTGTACGACTGCATCAGAACAGCCATTTCAACTATCTTCTGGCAGCTGAGCAACTCATATCTTCCTAAATTAAACTATGTACTCTTGCTCATTAGTTTTTCAAAATCTCCTGTGGTATGCCCTTCCTTACTTGCTTTGAGTATTTCCTCAAAGCAGAAAGCAATTTTCTCATAGAGAAGCACTGGATTCAATGCTTCTCTATAAGAAGCCTGTTTGGGAAGTATGGAGATTGTAACGCATGCGCAGTGTAGTTTAATGGGTTACTTGATGACTAGATTTGCAAGTTATTCCTGGCACCCTTCCTGGGGGTGATTAGGCTGAGAAATGACTAAATCCTGGACTGGTGCTTTGAGGAATGGTTTGGGAACTACTGAATTAGTCTGCCTTCTAGCTGGCACTGTATTTATAGAAAAGGAGTAATACATGTGTACAGTTGCAAGAAAAAGTATGTGAACCTTTTGGAATGATATGGATTTCTGCACAAATTGGTCATAAAATGTGATCTGATCATCATCTAAGTCACAACAATAGACAATCACAGTCTGCTTAAACTAATAACACACAAAGAATGAAATGTTGCCATGTTTTTATTGAACACACCATGTAAACATTCACAGTGCAGGTGGAAAAAGTATGTGAACCCCTAGACTAATGACATCTCCAAGAGCTAATTGGAGTGAGATGTCAGCCAACTGGAGTCCAATCAATGAGATGAGATTGGAGGTGTTGGTTACAGCTGCCCTGCCCTATAAAAAACACACACCAGTTCTGGGTTTGCTTTTCACAAGAAGCATTGCCTGATGTGAATGATGCCTCGCACAAAAGAGCTCTCAGAAGACCTACGATAAAGAATTGTTGACTTGCATAAAGCTGGAAAGGGTTATAAAAGTATCTCCAAAAGCCTTGCTGTTCATCAGTCCACGGTAAGACAAATTGTCTATAAATGGAGAAAGTTCAGCACTGCTGCTACTCTCCCTAGGAGTGGCTGTCCTGTAAAGATGACTGCAAGAGCACAGCGCAGACTGCTCAATGAGGTGAAGAAGAATCCTAGAGTGTCAGCTAAAGACTTACAAAAGTCACTGGCAAATGCTAACATCCCTGTTAGCGAATCTACAATACGTAAAACACTAAACAAGAATGGATTTCATGGGAGGATACCACAGAGGAAGCCACTGCTGTCCAAACAAAACATTGCTGCACGTTTACAGTTTGCACAAGAGCACCTGGATGTTCCACATCAGTACTGGCAAAATAATCTGTGGACAGATGAAACCAAAGTTGAGTTGTTTGGAAGAAACACACAACACTATGTGTGGTGAAAAAAAGGCAGAGCACACCAACATTAAAAACTCATTCCAACTGTGAAGTATGGTGGTGGGGGCATCATGGTTTGGGGCTGCTTTGCTGTGTCAGGGCCTGGACGGATTGCTATCATCAAAGGAAAAACAAATTCAATAGTTTATCAAGACATTTTGCAGGAGAACTTAAGGCCATCTGTCGACCAGTTGAAGCTCAACAGAAGATGGGTGTTGCAACAGAACAATGACCCAAAGCATAAAAGTAAAACAACAACAGAATGGCTGAAATAGAAGAAAATATGCCTTCTGAAGTGGCCCAGTTAGAGTCCTGACCTCAACCCGATTGAGATGCTGTGGCATGACCTCAAGAAAGCGATTCACACCAGACATCCCAAGAATACTGCTGAATTGAAACAGTTCTGTAAAGAGGAATGGTCAAGAATTACTCCTGACCGTTGTGCACGTCTGATCTGCAACTACAGGAAACGTTTGGTTGAAGTTATTGCTGCCAAAGGAGGTTCAACCAGTTATTAAATCCAAGGGTTCACATACTTTTTCCACCTGCACTGTGAATGTTTACATGGTGTGTTCAATAAAAACATGGCAACATTTCATTCTTTGTGTGTTATTAGTTTAAGCAGACTGTGGTTGTCTATTGTTGTGACTTAGATGATGATCAGATCACATTTTATGACCAATTTGTGCAGAAATCCATATCATTCCAAAGGGTTCACATACTTTTTCTTGCAACTGTATGTTTATCCGATCTATTATATTAATCTCAGTCTGCATTATTGCAGATATAATGATGGGATAGTTTAGAGGCACTGGGGACCTAGTATTGACCAGTTATGTCACACCGTCAGTGGCGTACATACCAGGGTCGCAGAGGTCGCGGCTGCGACCGGGCCCGGCCCACCAGGGGGCCCGGCCGCCCCTGCGACCCGGTATGTACACACAGGGCCAGCCTCCTCCCCTGGGGGGCCCAGGAGCCAGCCACCCCAGGGCCCCCCGAGGCTGGCCCTGCTGACACCGGGCGGGTGGCCGGTCAGGCAGGCGGGCGCGCGAGGGAGCACTCAGTGCTTCTTCTTCCGCTCCCTCGCGCACCGCTCTGATGCCGAGCCGGAAGATGACGTCATCTTCCGGCGCCGGCATCCCTACGCGGCGTACAAGGGCGCTGAAGAGGAAGCACTGAGTGCTCCCTCGCGCGCCCGCCTGCCTGACCGGCCACCCGCCCACAGTGACCTGCCGCCCAGGGAATCCCCCCAGCACTCCAAAAGGTAAGGAGGCTGGGGGGATTAAATTTTAAACAAAAAACTAGTGTTTGAGTGTGTGAGTGTTAGAGTGAGTGTTAGTGTGAGTGTTAGAGTGAGTGAGTGTTAGTGTGTGTGAGTGTTAGTGTGTGTGAGTGTTAGTGTGTGTGTCTGCTAGTGAGTGTTAGTGTGTGTGTCTGCTAGTGAGTGTTAGTGTGTGTGAGTGTTAGAGTGAGTGTTAGTGTGTCTGCTAGTGAGTGTTAGTGTGTGTGAGTGTTAGAGTGTGTCTGCTAGTGAGTGTTAGTGTGTGTGTGTTAGAGTGAGTGTTAGTGTGTGTCTGCTAGTGAGTTTTAGTGTGAGTGTTAGAGTGAGTGTGAGTGTGTGTCTGCTAGTGAGTGTCAGTGAGTGTGTTACTGTGTGTGTCTTACGGAGTGTGTGTGTTAGTGAGTGTGTTTGATGTCTGTTAGTGAGTGTGTGTTTGTCAATGAGAGTGTATGTTTTGTAAGTGAGTGTGTATGTATGTCTGTCGCTGACTGTGTCTCTGTCAGTAAATGTGTGTGTCTGTTAGCTAGTGTGTATGCGTCTGTAAGTGTGTGTGTCTTCAGCACTTACCTCTCTCCAGCGCCGGACTCCCTTGGCGCTGGGGATCCCTCAGCCTCTCAGCTCCGAATGCGACCGCGCACGCATTCAAACCGCCCATAGGAAAGCATTACTCAATGCTTTCCTATGGACGTTCAGTGTGCTCCTCTAGCGGCTGTCAGTGAGACAGCCACTAGAGGCTGGATTTTCAGCTGCAGGGTTGGTTGGGACCTGACACCTGACACCCGACAACTTCATTGAGCTGATGTGATCTGGGTGTCTGTAGTGGTCCTTTAAAGGACCACTATAGTGCCAGGAAAACATACTCGTTTTCCTGGCACTATAGTGCCCTGAGGGTGCCCCCACCCTCAGGGACCCCCTCCCGCAGCTCTGGAAAGGGGTAAAACTTACCTTTTTCCAGCGCTGGGCGGAGAGCTCTCCTCCTCCGATCCTCCTCTTCTCCTCCCCGTCGGCTGTATGCGCACGCGCGGCAAGAGCTGCGCGCGCATTCAGCCGGTCACATAGGAAAGCATTCATAATGCTTTCCTATGGACGCTGGCGTGCTCTCACTGTGAAAATCACATTGAGAAGCACGCAAGCGCCTCTAGTGGCTGTTAATGAGACAGCCACTAGAGGAAATAGGGGAAGGCTTAACCCATTCATAAACATAGCAGTTTCTCTGATCAATTTTCGCACCGGGGCCCCATGGGTCATGTGTACGCCACTGCACACCGTGGTATAAAAGAATAGGGGGGCAATTATGAGGGGCTCTAGTTAGTATTAACTCTCCTTCCACAGATCATTAAGGGGATAGGAGGGATCAGTGGCGTATATACTGCGGTCGCAAGGGTCGCAACTGCGACCGGGCCCATCACTCCAGGGGGCCCAGCTGCCCTGCGTACCCCCGGATACCTGCCGCCATCTTTTGCAACCCTGGCCTGCACGCCGCCGTTCAAGGGGTCCATCGGGTGGCCCATGCTGTTAGGGCCATCCAATGGAGATGGATTGTCAGGGGGCTCAGTCAGTGCTGGGCGCTTTAACAGCGCAACCAGGCCCCCTGTGATGACTTTACACGCTGCGAGGAAGTGAATGCCCGTCACTCCTCCCAGCAATCACACAGAGCCCTCATGGGAACTCTGATTCCCATCAACCTCAGCCACCACTGGACCCCAAGGAAAGTCCCCCTCCTGCATGTAAAAGGTAGGAAACAGGAGGGTGACTTAAACATTTTGTGTGTTTGTTTGTGTGTGTCTGTCTGTCTGTGTCAGTGTGCCTATCTGTTTGTATGTATGTGTCTTTGTATGTGTGTGTGTGTGTCTGTGTCTGTCTTTATGTATGTGTCTCTGTGTGTGTCTGTCTGTCTGTATGTATGTATGGATGTGTGCCTGTCTGTATGTATGTATGTGTGCGTCTGTATGAATATGTGTGTGTGTCGTGTGTGTGTATATGTATGTATGTATGTATGTGTGTGTGTGTGTGTGTCTGCCGGGGGGGAGGGGAAAGGGGAGGAGGGAGGCCCACGGATTAGTTTCGCACCAGGGCCCCATGGATTGTGTGTACGCCACTGGGAAGGATCTTCCTATTTATTTGATGGCCAATAGGAACCTTACACATGGGTACAGTAACAGGAGTAAAAGACTGATTGAAAGGTCTACAGAGAGGACTGTGGACTACCATAGGACTACTGTATGAAGCACTAAACTGAAGAAAATTATGAAGCAGTCACTGAAGCCTGAGCATCTGTACTTTCAGATCCTAACCTATGCATTGGCATAAAAAAGCTGTGTGTTAAAACTTCAGGTATCTAAACTCAGGCCTCATCCCAACCCCATGTGTATTTTAACAAATCCTATGACACCTCTACCTAGAAATGTGCCATTGTTCCAATATGTACAGTTACTGTCTCAGGTTGAACCACCATTATTTTCCCTTTTTCTTTGAAAAGATTGAACAGTCCTTTTTTTCTGATGCTGTTATTATTCAGATGATTGTATGTCTACATGGATCTTGGTCCTGTATTGAGAAAGTACTCTAAGATGAAAAACTAATATAATCTGATTTAGAAAAAAAAATAAAAATAAAAAAAAACCCTCACACCTGGAAAAATCAGCAGGTCATTGTGAAGGGAGGTTGCAAAAATGTGGAATGGAAGTTGGATTTCATGACAATGCTGCAATGCTGTCTGTGGAGAATTGCATATTTCATAAGACATTCTGAGAGAGTTATATGGGAGCATATAAAACATAATCTGCAAAAAAAAAGTATAAAAAAAGGACCACAATAGTGTAATAAGTCTTGACACCAAAAACAAGGTTTTGGGGTATATTGCACTCACAGACTTAGTTAGGAACAGAATGGATTTTAATGTAGAACTTTTCTTCTTCTTTTCTTTCTTTTTTATCCAGGACTACATATATGGGGAAAAGGGAGAAACAAAAAAATAGTGCAGCACTGTAAACACTTAAAATGACACTTCATATTGCACTCACAGAATAAAAGTATTCAAGGAGCCCATCATAAGTCACTGCACTTGATCCGAAGGAGAAAATCCAGGATCATTCACAAACAGGAACAAACAGTTGCGTAAAAAGGACAAACAAAAAGAAAAATAATCACAAAATAAAATTAAAATAAGCACCCTATGCGTTTCATCCACCATCAGCCTTCATCGGGGGTTCCCAGCATCTGTATACCTTATTTTCTCAAACTTTATATTTAAAGGTCTTTTTGTTGCCACTCCCGATAGCCTTAAGCCAATCAGAGGCGGAATCTCACAGAATCCATCTGTTGGAGGTAGACTTCCACTTGCGATGTGATTCAAGCCTCGATTTCGTGGTGGAAGTAGTGACGTCTGCTTTCTTCACACCGGGCGCATGCGCGATTCACATGCAGACCACAGTGCGTTCCACCAGCATTCGCAACGGGGGAAGGGAAAAGTCTGTATAATTCGTTCAGTTCCACATAAAGTTCACATAAGTCCCAAGTCCACAATATATGTTAAATAAGTTATTAAGGGGAAAAAAACAAAAATCAAAGTTAAATCACAACTATTCGTATTTATACAAATACAGTGTTATTTCAGTTTACGAATTTAATGCGTTCTCCGGGAAGTTTCTTATTGAGAAAAATTTGTAAACCAAAATGCGGTTTCCCATAGGAATGCACTGGAAAACCAATTAATCCGTTATGGAGGTCAGAAAAAAGTCAAAATGAGCTGGCATCAAAACCAACCCACATTGCAGAACATACAGTAATAAGCATGCAAACGATGAAGCTCAGTTCCCTACTTTTCCACTGCTTGAGAAATGCACCAAACAGTCCCAAAACCACTGCAAAAAAATTTGAGAATGGCTTCAAATCTCGATGTAAAAGCCGCTCCAACACCTCCACAATCTACACCACGTGCTACCCACAGACTCCAGCATGGCGGCGCTATTAACCTCCCAGGCGCCATGAATGCTGGGGAAACTTGCTTTGTATTGCGAAAAAAATTTGTAAACCGAGGCATTATTTTCAATGGATTTTCATTTGTAAACCGAAATTATGTTTACCGAAGCCTTTGCAAACCGAAGTACCACTGTATATGTATATATATTTATACATATTTAATGACAACCATAACGGTTGTCATGGGCCTGGCGGTCCGGACTGCTCTAGTGATATCGCTATGGTGCTATGTGCACCTGTGGGCCCCGGCTACCTGTACAATGTAGAAGGTGGTCAGACAGCACCATCTTAACTTTCTAGCAGCTCCTGTGCCTGTAACTCTCGTGAGCTCCGTGGTTTGGCAGAGCGTTGCTACGGGTTACCATGGCAATGCTCAGCGCAGCACGCAGACACAGCTTGCAAGAGTTACAGGCACAGGAGCTGCTAGAAAGTTGGTACTGGCTGACCCCCTTCTACATTATACAGCGACTGGCTCCCTCCACCATACCACCAGACAACCAGGGATGCAATCCCCCCCTCCCTGGCTAGGTAAGAAGTAGCGAGGGGGGAATAAAATAAAGTGTGTTCAAATACATGTAAATACCACCAAAAATGCTCTCCTCTCCCCCAAATGCAGCCTATATTTTACACAATTATACACACTAAAACCACAACACAAACACACGCTACATTCACCATAGACACACTCCATTCATCATACACACACTACTTCCACTACATCAACACACTGCATTCACCACACACACACTACATCCACTACACAAACACACACTGCATTCACCATACACACACTAGATCCACTACACAAACTGCATTCACCATACACACACTACATCCACTACACAAACACACACTCTGCATCCACCATACACACAATACATCCACAACACAAACACACACACACTGCATTCACCATAGACACACTACATCCACAACACAAATACACACTGCATTCAACATACTCACACTAAAACCACAACACAAACACACACTGCATTCACCATAAACACAATACATCCACTACACAAACACAGGCTACATTCACCATACACACACTACATCCACTACACAAACACACACTCCATTCATCATACACACAATACATCCACTACACAAAGACACTGCATTCACCACACACACACTACATCCACTACGCAAACATACACTCCATTCATCAAACACACATTATATCCACTACATCAACACACTGCATTCACCACACACACTACATCCACCATACACACACTAGATCCACTACACAAACTGCATTCACCATACACACACTACATCCACTATACAGACACTACATTCACCATACACACACTACATCCACTACACAAACACACACTCCATTCATCATACACACAATACATCCACTACACACACTACATCCACTACACAAACATACACTCCAATCATCATACACACACTATATCCACTACATCAACACACTGCATTCACCACACTCACTACATCCACTACACAAACACACTGCATTCACCATACACACACTAGATCCACTACACAGACAGCATTCACCATACACACACTACATCCACTACACAAGCACACACTCTGCATTCACCATACACACAATACATCCACAACACAAACACACACTGCATTCACCATAGATACACTACACACACTAAAACCACAACACAAACACACACTGCATTCACCATACACACACTAGATCCACTACACAAACTGCATTCACCATACACACACTACATCCACACACGCACTACTTCCATTATACAAATGTGCAATCTGTATCCCTTATACACACCACATCCACTACACACACACAGGGCATCCTTGTGGGCAGACTCAGAATGGGCCCTGTGAGTTGACCCAGGGGTGGGCCCTGGGGGCCCAGACCTTGAACTGTGTCAGTGGCCCCAACATTTTTGATGGCAGCCCTGTATTTACATGGGAGCATAGCTTTTTCGAGTTGCTGAACCTCTTTTTTTAAATTTGGCTTCTGAAATGCAGATTTTTTACAACTGTAGATCTATGAATCAGTGGGGATTTTTGTCACTTTTTGATCTCAAAACAACTTTAATCCTCTTTTTCTGAATATCTAGCTGCCTTCCCATCTGTCTGTCTGTCTATGTATCTATCTATATATTGATCTATCTAACACAAACTTTCATAATTTGATATTCTATATGTAGCATGCTTGAAGCCAGTGACTCTTATTCAGCCAAAAAGTTAACTGCATTCCCTGTAGCTGTACTAGTCATGATTCATATTTTCTGTACACTGTGCACATTTATAGCAAGACATTTGTGTGAATTTCTTTCCCCTTTGTTCAACTTACATCATATCACTAAATTCATTTTTTTCTGCAGTTACAAGATGCTCTTTTTACTCCTGTCAGCACTAAGATTTACTGTCTGAGGTAAGTTATTCCTTTTGTAGTTGATCAAGCTGCAGTGAGCAGCATCAAGGCCACACGCAAGGGAATACAAACATAAAATCCCTTAGAAATCCATGGATCAGATGCAGCTTTTTGCTGCTGCGCTGCTTGTTCTTACATATTCTGATACATTTAACATAGCACGAAAGTAGGCACTCAACACAATATTTATACTGATCTTTCCTGGCCCTGTATTACAGATCTGAAATCAACAAATCTTTTATAAGCTTTAAGTATATATGTGGTAAGCTAACCTACAGTAAACCATATTTGTGGGAGTGGCCACCCCTATTTATACTTGCCCCCCCATGCATTACCCAGATCCGAGTGGAAGGGATAGTATTATCGAAACCCACCACTCCCTCCAACAAACAATTATTCTTTAGTAAAAATACCAAAAGCATGTATGTGTTGCCTGCAAAACGTATTAATTATTGAAGATGCTCACAGGACAAAGGAAAAAAGTAAGATTTGGGATACAGATCTATATAATACCACACCAAAATGTCATCCTTGTACAATTCACAGCACAAAAACAACACTCACTTAAAATGAACACTCTAAGCACCAAGACCGCTTAAAGGAACACTATAGTCACCCACTATAGTCACCAGAACAAGTACAGCTTAATGTAGTTGTTTTAAAGAGTATAGTCAGTCCCTGCATGCTTTTTGCAGAGAAAGGCAGTGTTTACGTTGCTCTCTAGGGTCACCTCCAGTGGCAGTCACTCAGACGGCCAATAGAGAAGCTTCATGGGTCAGTGTTGCACAATGTGTGGCACTGACATTCGGCATGACGCTGAACGTTTCCCATAGAGATACATTGATTTGATGCATCTCTACGAGGAGATGCTGATTGGCAAGGGAGGCGTTTCGCTCTGCCCCTGCCTCGCCTTCTTGACTGAGATCTTCAGAATAGAATAAACAATCCAATGCTTTCCTACGGGAGACCACTGCATTGGCTGTGACAATCAGTTCTGATGATGTCGGCCAAGGATGCGGATCGGGGGCAAAGCCACCACGCAGAACTAGAATATAGGTGAGTTTTAACCACTTTTAGGAGGGGCAAGTTTGTATTCTTGACCCTATAGTGTTCAATTAATGTCATTTGTTTGGTGCAAACACCCTCTCCCTGCATGCTGACAAATGTAAATCTTGTATTTTATGAGAAAAAGCAATGTTTACATTTGTCACTAAGTAGGCCTCTAGTTACTGTCAATCAGACAGTCAGTAGACTACTAATTATTAAAAGTTTTCATGTTCGGTTTTATCGAATGTAATGAAAGCTTCTATTTGGATGCAGTTTATCTCTATGAGAAGCATTTGTTGGACAGAGTATATACTTTTATCGTAGGTATTCAGTGCTTCTGTATTCTTTATCCATCATGATGATCTCAGAAAAAGGAGGAATCGCTGCCACGGCTGGGTTGGCACTTTATAAAAGATAAGTTTAACTTCTTTTTACTTAACTTTTAATGGGGACTCACTCATATTAAAATGTAAGGGGCTCACTAATATTAAAATATATTAATAAATAAAAATGGATATAATATATTTATTTATAACAGTAGAGGATAATTCTACTGTTATAAATAAATATATGTATTGATAGCCTTGTTCCTGGGGTATGGGGTATTGGAACAGCACTATTCATGTCATGATGTCCCTGAGCAGGTTAGAGAGGAGACGATTTCCAGGGTTATTGGTTGAAACTTTATTTGTCTTTTTAGACATAACAATTTACTTGAAAGCAAGAATTAAGGCAATATGCCACAAAAAGGATACTTTGAGACTTAAAACAGAATAAAGGCAAAATGCCCCAAACAGGATATATTGAAGTAAATGAATAAAGTCTTTTATATACAAGTAGGTTTGAAGTTATTTCCAAGTAGATTAATAGTTTGTAGAATGTCACACTGCAGACAGGTTCAGGATTATACAGGGTTAAAATGGTTAAAGCTGGTAAGTACTTTCAGTATAATATAGTACAAATTGCTTAACCCCTTAAGGACCAAACTTTGGAATAAAAGGTAATCATGACATGTCACACATGCACTGGCGTACATACCAGGGTCGCAGGGGTCGCGACTGCGACCGGGCCCGGCCCACCAGGGGGCCTGGCCGCCCCTGCGACCCGGTATGTACGCCCAGGGCCAGCCTCTTCCCCTGGGGGGTCCAGGAGCCGACCACCCCAGGGCCCCCCCCTAGGCTGGCCCTGCTGACCCCAGGTGGCCGGTCGGGCAGGCAGGCGGGCGCGCGAGGGAGCACTCAGTGCTTCCTCTTCAGCTCCCTCGCGCACCGCAATGATACCGGAGCCGGAAGATGACGTGCTCCCTCGCGCGCCCGCCTGCCCGCCTGCCCGACCGGCCACCCGCCCAGGAGCCCCACTGGACCCCAGGGAATAATCCCCCCCAGCACTCCAAGAGGTAAGGAGGCTGGGGGGATTATATTAAAAAAAAAAAAAAAATCATGTGTGAGTGTTAGTGTGTGTGAGTGTTAGAGTGAGTGTTAGTGTGAGTGTTAGTGTGAGTGTTAGTGTGTGTCTGCTAGTGAGTGTTAGTGTGAGTGTCAGTGAGTGTGTTACTGTGTGTGTCTTACTGAGTGTGTGTGTGTTAGTGAGTCTGTTTGATGTCTGTTAGTGAGTGTGTGTTTGTCAATGAGAGTGTATGTTTTGTAAGTGAGTGTGTATGTATGTCTGTCGCTGACTGTATCTCTGTCAGTAAATGTGTGTGTCTGTTAGCTAGTGTGTATGCGACTGTAAGTGTGTGTGTGTGTGTGTGTGTGTCTTCAGTACTTACCTTTCTCCAGCGCCGGACTCCCTTGGCGCTGAGGATCCCTCAGCCTCTCAGCTCCGAATGCGACCGCGCACGCATTCAAACCGCCCATAGGAAAGCATTACTCAATGCTTTCCTATGGACGTTCAGTGTGCTCCTCTAGCGGC
>OW240917.1:140059455-140072115 GCA_933207985.1 Pelobates cultripes
AAAACTAGAGGGACCTGACACCCAGACAACTTCATTGAGCTGATGTGATTTGGGTGTCTGTAGTGGTCCTTTAAAGGACCACTATAGTGCCAGGAAAACACTCGTTTTCCTGGCACTATAGTGCCCTGAGGGTGCCCCCACCCTCAGGGACCCCCTCCCGCCCGGCTCTGGAAAGGGGTAAAACTTACCTTTTTCCACCGCTGGGCGGAGAGCTCTCCTCCTCCGATCCTCCTCTTCTCCTCCCCGTCGGCTGTATGCGCACGCGCGGAAAGAGCTGTGCACGCATTCAGCCGGTCACATAGGAAAGCATTCATAATGCTTTCCTATGGACGCTGGCGTGCTCTCACTGTGAAAATCACAGTGAGAAGCACGCAAGCGCCTCTAGCGGCTGTCAATGGGACAGCCACTAGAGGAAATAGGGGAAGGCTTAACCCATTCATAAACACTCTGAAACTGCTATGTTTATGAAAAAATGGGTTAACCCTAGCTCGACCTGGCACCCAGACCACTTCATTAAGCTGAAGTGGTCTGGGTGCCTAGAGTGGTCCTTTAAGTGAGTGTGCATCTGCATGCACTGGCGTACATACCGCGGTCGCAGCCCTGTAACCCCTGCGACCAGCCCGCGCGGGGGGTGGGCCCACAGATCAATTTTCGCACCGGGGCCCCATAGGTCATGTGTACGCCACTGCACACATGTCATGTGTCCTTAAGGGGTTAAATGATTATGCAGAGTTGCAGCAGTTGAGACAGGTAAGTACTTTCAGTATAATATAGTACAGGTTGCTTACAGGATCATGCAGTGTTGCAGCAGTTTAACCCCTTAAGGACACATGACATGTGTGACATGTCATGATTCCCTTTTATTCCAGAAGTGTGGTCCTTAAAGGGTTAAACAGGTAAGTAGATTCCAGTATAATGTAATACAGGTTGCTTACAGGATGTTACAGAGTTGCAATAGTTGAAGATAGGAGTTTCAGGAGGATTCCGGCGACGGGACACACGGAGTCTCCATAGAGGGTCAGGATGTTTTCAGGAGCCAGGATACAGAATTTCTATGTCAGAACACTGACTTCAATGTAAAGGCCATGAGAAGAATTGGGTGTGGCCTTTTATAGAAGACTTGGTTGATCATATGAGGCAGGTGAAAGCAACTGAGGATTGACTAGTGGCTAGGGAGGCCACTAGAGGCGAGAAACAGGAATTGCAGCATTAAAATAAAACAATTTCTTGATTGTCAGGATAGGATCCTGACAATTGAAACCTAAAACTATTTTGTTCCCTTTCACTCTCTGTATACTGTGCTCTGAGTAAGACAATATTATCATAATATTCCGGTGTATATTTACATTAGCAGTGTACATGAAATATTCAGTGTCCACGAAAGGAACACTCCCACCTGACTGCATCCCATAACAATCTCATATCAATATTATTATGAAGTCACTAGACAACATCTTACCTTGATAAACTGATTTTTTTTTTAATGTTTTACCCCAAAGCTGGTTCCCTAGCCACCTATCTTCCACCATGCAATCTTGAGATTTGGTTTAAAATGTTGAACTAAATTCTGCCTTATTGTATTTGGTATATAGTTTCAGTTGTAAAGGGTGTAAATTATTCCTTGTGTAGCAGTCCAGTTTTGACCAAATGATATCAGCTGTTCTATGTGTGATATTGAGAAACTGAGGTCTCATACTTTCTCTGTTTTGAACACACATATGTATTAAAATAGTCACACATGGCCACCTTATGGGCTAACTACAGGATTTTTCAAGCAAAGTAAGCAATTGCCCATCATTTGGTAATTCTTCACCTCCATGCTCCCTTCCCCTGATCACTCATCTATTTGTCTGTGATCTCTCTCTCTGTGGCTCATGATATATTGCTTACATATCATGACTTTTCACAAAGAGAACTACAGCTCCATAAACCCATATATATATAGAGAGAGAGATACTCCTTCAGATAATGGTTCTGATTTCATGCTTGAAGTTATGTCATAGTTCATGAATTAATAATGAGAGTTGGACTTGAAGAGCCAAAGTATCAGTTAGTTTTGACACCTAGAACTCCAATTCCAGACCTAGAACTGTAGTCCCAGACTCATGTCCTTTGGGTGGTTTAGAACGCTGTATTTGAGAACCTAAATACTGAGCCACTTTAGTTTAGCTTTTCATTCTCCTATTAGAAGCAATTCACTAACCATAAAGGAACATTTGTATGTTTTAAGCAGCTGTTAGGATCCTGAGGAGGCAGACTGAAAGCTAGCTGGATAAGGGGCATGTGTGGGTGTGGGAAAGTGTAGGTGTAATATGGGGGGAGTGGTAAGAGAGGGAGATGGGGGCTGTACTATATATAGGCGGTCATTTTGCCATCTTACCTCAGCCATTTTAAAAACAGCTTACTGTTCCTCAGTGTTCACTGCTGCCAGTAATTGCATTGCCAGTGCTTAACAGACGGCCAGGACATGGACGTTGAAATAGTTCTTGCATGCACCTGCATGCTCAGCTGGAGCCTACCCAGCCGACGATCACGGTATACAGTGCTGCCAGCCGTGGCCCCCTACCCGCTTTAGTCCTTCTAACGAGGACCGGGCTAGGGGGCGGAGCAGCTCCTATAATCTCGTGGGCCGGGCGCCTTGTGGATGCGACTACTACTGGGGCTGGGGGGGAGAGCAGGAGCCCTGTGTTGGCCGCAACGCGTGGGGCTGTTCCCCTTCCTGATTGGACTGCTCCAGCTCATCCTGCCCTGCAGGCCAATCACCATGCGGCCGTGAGTACTACAGGGGTTGGGTCTCGGCTGGCCCCTCGTGTTTCCCAGATTTCGCAGGCTGTGCGGTGGATCACGGCAGCCCGATCATCCCCTTCATCCAGGCCTCAGTTCGGCACCTTGGTGCTTCACCAAACTTCTGAAACCAGTCACGGTGACAGGGGCATCAGATTGATAGTCTATCTAGATGATATTCTGTTGATGGCACAGGATCCCGACGTCCTGCGTCAGCAGACGTCGATCATGATCCGTCTGCTTCAGGACCTGGGATTCATCATCAATTTGGAAAAATCAGAACTGAACCCCTCCCGGTTGGTCCAATTTCTAGGCTTCGTGGTGGATTCTGTTCAGGCGGTACTCTGTCTTATGATGTCCAAGGTGATCGCCATCAGGAAGGGTATCCGAGGGTCACATTAAGGGATCTGGCCCAGATGATAGGCCTGTTGTTATCATCCATTCAAGCCATCTTTCCGGGGCCTCTACACTATCAGGCTTTCCAACGTCTGAACGCTCGCTATCTCAGGTCAGCGGCTTAATTCGACCGAGTCGTGTGGCTTTCGGACAAAGCCTGTCTGGAACTCCATTGGTGACTTTTGCATATGGAGGCCTGGAACGGCAAGGCGATTTTCAGATCTCAACCAGACTTCAACCTGGAATCAGACACAAACTGTATGGGCTGGGGCGCTGCCTGAACACCAGAGGAGAGAGCCCTTCACATCAACTGCCTGGTTATGATCGCAGGATCATTCGCCATTTGCAGCTTCACCTAGGGGAAGAGTCACTGCACACTGCTTCTCCGCATGGACAACATTTCGGCGGTCCGTTCCATAAACCAATTGGGAGGTTCCAACTCCAAACTACTGTCAGATCTCACAAAGGATCTTGTCCAGTACTGTCTGGACAAGAATCAAGTCACTTGTGGTGGAATATCTCTCAGGACAGGACAATCAAGTAGCGGACTGGTTCTCCCGGTACTGGAGAGACACAAGAGATTGGCAACTTCACCCTTCGGTGTTTCGACTACTGGACTAACTTCAAGGTCCCTTTCACTTGGATCTGTTTGCATTTGGGGCGAGCCGTCAGATGGAAATATTCTTCGGTTGGCTTCCAGACCCCCTCAGCACAGTGGTGTACGTGTTTCTCCAAGACTGGCCTCCCTCAGGGATGTATGCATTTCCCCCTTTCTCCATGATACTTCGAACCTTGCATCGGACCAAGCTCCTGGAAGTGTTGCTTCTCCAGGTCACATCACTTTGGAGAAGTCAGCCGTGGTTTCCTCTCTTACTGGAATTGTTGTTTGAAGACCCTCTACTACTCCCGGGCTCCAGATCTCTCCTGCGGGATCCATAAGGGAATGGCCTACCGCTGGTGGTTTGGACCGTTTCCGGGGTTCATGGGATGTGTCAGGCCTATCGACAACGGCTAGAGAACTACTCTGGGATTCATGGGTATCTGGCACCAGGCGATCATACCTGCACACTTGGCGATCCTGGCATAGTTGGTGTCTGGAGAGATGTTTTGATCCCTTTACGGCCCCTATCATGGCAGTCATGAACTTCCTGGCTGAATTGTTTTCTCAGGGTAAGTCATATAGGACCATTAATGTCTTTCGGTCAGCTATCTTGGCGGCTCATGTTCCTTTGCAGGGCTCCAGCAATGGTAAGAATCCCTTGGTCTGCAGGCTGCTCCGAGGTGTCCTCCTGTCAAGATCCCCTACATCTCACTATTCCTCCTTTTGGGATGTATCGCTTGTTTTGGGGTTCCTTGAGGAGTGGCCCAATAACAAGGATTTGTCTCCTCGCCAACTGTCTGTGAAGCTGGCTCTACTGTTATGTCTATTGTATTTTCGTTGAGTCACCGATGTTCGTGCTTTCGCTGTAATATCCTTTTCTTTTTCTCCAGACGGTGTGTTTTTCTCTATCACACGCAGGACGAAATCTAATTTGTCTTCTGTGTTGTATCCCTACTTTCCAGATAGGCCACGTCTTTGTGTGGCACGTTGCCTCTGGATATATATCCAGGACCCCGTCCTTTCGACCTTCTGCCCATAGGCAGCTGCTGATTTTTTATGTATGACTGTTTAGGGCTGTTTCTGTACCTATGATCGCTCGTTGGATCCGGTGGCTTCTCTCATCGGCTGGTGTGGCAAGTTCCTTTGGGGCACATTCGGTTCAGGATGCTGCAGCGTCAGCAGCTCTAGAAGCCAGTGGGTCCCTTACAGATATTCTCAGCACCGCTGATTGGTCTAGGAAATCTAATTTTCTTACTTTATTATTTCAGCCCACAATCTCATGTTTCTTCTGTTTTTATGTCTGGGTGTTTAAACTGCAAATATGAAGCCTCCTGTCTTGCCATAAAATTAGGGATTATTCTAGCCTCGGTGAGGGAACGATCTAAATTTTAAGAACGACAGGGCACAAATATTTCCCACCATTTTATGTTGCCCTCCCTGATATTGGGGATTTTTCTCTTATGTTAATGTGGGATATTGTTATGTCTTAAAATGTAAGATTTTTTTACTATATTATTCATCACTTATTATAATGTGGAAGTAATATTGTTTGTGATATGACATTCTGCCTTGACAGTTTACTTTCACAATGTTTCTTTTTCCTTGCAGTGTAATCTGGTTTCCCTTCCCTGGTTTTGGCGATTTCTCTTCTCTAGATGTGCCTGTTACAAGTTGGATTTGTTGGTTTTCCTTGCTTTCCTGCTCAACCTCAACAAAGAAAGAGGAAGTGGGAGGGTCTGACTGAGGGATTTCATACTGCTGTTATTTTGTTCTGATTGTTTGGAAAAGTTCTGTTAACAATTTCTTTGCTGCTGGAGGTTTTCAGTAAAGAAAATATTCGCCTCCTGTCTTTATTAAAATTTAGATTATTCCCTCACCGCAGCTAGAATAATCCCTAATTCTAACCTTAATACTAACCCTAGCAATTCCCTTTTGCTGATATCAACAGAGCAATTCCCTTGCTGATTTCATCAGAAGGATTCATTTGATGGCCCTAATCCTAATCTGAACCCTAATCCAAACTCTAATCCTAAATATAAACCCAAGGCAGCCATCAGGGGGTGACAACCATGACGGTTGTCACAGGCCCGGCGGCCCTGGGGGGCCTGGCTGCCTGGGCCCCACGTGTAGCAGCGGAATTGTCGCCGGTGCAGTTGCACCGGGGCCCGCACGCTGATGGGGCCCATCGGGTGGCCCAGGCACTTAGGGCCACCCAATGGGCCCTATACCTTCAGGGGCCCGGTCAGCGCTGTGGCCGTGTTATAGCGCGACCGGGCCACTTTAAAAAAAAAAGTGCAGCCGTAGCGTAAGTGGAGCTGGGAGGAAGTGGTCACTTCCTCCCAGATCACTCCACGCAGGAGGAGAGCCAGCTTGGAGGCCTCGAAGAGGGAGAGCCGTGCCGACTCCTATCAGCCCCAGCCACCCTCCTGCAAAGAAAAGGTAAGAACAGGAGGGTGGCTGAAAAATTAGCTCTGTGTGTGTGTATGTCTGTATGCATGCATGTATGTCTGTCAGTATGTATGTATATATATATGTCTGTCAGTATGTATGTCTATATGTATGTCAGTATGTATATGTGTGTATGGATGTCAGTGTATGTATGTCTGTATGCATGCATGTATGTCTGTCAATATGTATATATGTGTGTATGGATGTCAATGTATGTCTGTCAGTATGAATGTATGTCTGTCAGTATGTATGTCTTTATGTCATTATGAATGTATGTATGGATGTCAGTATGTATGAATGTATATATGTATGTATGCCAGTATCAATGTATGTCAGTATGAATGTATGTATGTCTGTATGTCATTATGAATGTATGTCTGTGTATGGATGTCAGTGTCTGTATGCATCTATGCCAGTATGCATGTCTGTCTGTATGAATGTATGTATGTATGTATGTATGTCTGTCAGTATGTATAAATGTCTGTATGTATGTATGTATGTATTCCATTATCAATGTATGTCTGTATGTCATGATGCATGTATGTATATCAGTATGTATGTATGTATTCCAGTATCAATGTATGTCTGTATGTCATTATGAATGTATGTCTGTGTGTGTTTGTATGTCTGTATGTATGCATGTATGTCAGTATGTATGTATGTATATATGTATGTATGCCAGTATCAATGTATGTCTGTATGTCATTATGAATGTATGTATGTTGTGTATGTCATTATGGATGTATTTGTGTATGTCATTATGGATGAATGTATATCTGTATATATGTATGTCTGTATGTCAGTATGTGTGTGTGTGTGTATGGATGTCAGTGTATGTATGTCAGTATGAATGTATGTCTGTATGTATGTCTGCATGTCATTATGAATGTATGTATGTGTGTGTGTATGGATGTCAGTATATGCATGCATGTCTGTTAGTATGCATGTATGTTTGTCTGTATGAATGTATGTCAGTATGTATGACTGTATGTCTGTCAGTATGTCTGTATGTATGCCAGTAATAATGTATGTCAATATGAATGTATGCGTGTATGTATGTCGGTGTCTGTATGTATGTCAGTATGTATGTATGTGTCTGTATGTATGTTAGTATGTGTCTGTCTGTCACTATGTATGCCTGTGTGTCTGTATATGTGTGTATGTCTCAGTATGTGTGTGTCAGTATCTATGCCTATATGCGTGCATGTCTGTTTCAGTATGTGTATCTGTTAGTATATATCTGTGTGTGTGTGTGTATCTGTGTCCTTTTGTATCAGTGTGTGTGTTTGTGTCTGTGTGTGTATTCCTGTGGGCGGGATTTTGAGGCAGACCCTGTGGGCGGGCTTGGAGGCGGGCCCCCAGGGGCCCAGACCCTGAGCTGAGTTAGGGGCCCCAAAATTTCTGGTGGCGGCCCTGTATAAACCTAATCCAAAACCCAATACTAATCAGAAACCTAATCCTTATTCTAATTCTATTACAAAGGGATAGTGCTATATAAAATTAATCTGTCAGTCAGGGATTTAACCCTGTTCACACCGCATTGCTGTCAATAGGGATTTATATCTCAATTTATAGAGCTGCATGCCATGCTCACTTTGAGCACAGCATGTAGCTCATTTGTCAGTCTGGGGCCACTAAAAATTGGCCCGTCTGAGAGAAAGTATTAACTGATACTGGGTCTCCCTAGTGCGAGCAGGTATTGATTGATACTGGGTTTCCAAGGTGTGAGCAGGAATTTAACCATGCTCACACCAATATGTACCATCTGGAGATTTAAAGGGACTCTCCAGGCAGAGGATTTTACTCACCTGGTTCCAGCGCCGGGAGCCTCATGAAGCCGCGCCCCCTATTTCGTCAAAATTACAAAATAGGGGGGCGCGAGCAGGGAGCAATCAGATGCTTTCATGCCACCCTATGAAGTCCTGAGCGCACTACAGCGCATGCGCACGGTGTGCGCGGCCGCGAGCTGACTGACAGCTCAGCTCGCGGTCTTTGCCCGCCCCCTCTCCTCTACTGACAGGCAGGAGAGTGAAGGTGCGCACACAATGCCTTCTCTCTCGTGCACATGTCAGACGTATTTTAATACGTCTGACGTGTACAAGGCCTTTTTAGGGCCGTACATGAGAGGAAGTCCCTCTGGTGGCCCTCTGAGTGACGGCCACTGGAGGTATTCCTATCAATCAATGTAAACACTGTATTTTCACTGAAAATACAGTGTTTACATTAGATTGCCTGCAGGGAGCTATAGATCTCACCTGAACAACTACATTAAGCTGTAGTTGTTCAGGTGACTATAGTGTCCCTTTAAATCCCATTGAAAGAGCTTTGCATACAGCTCATCTATCAGCATGAGTCCACTAAATCTGGCCCCAGCTGACAGAGGGGAATCCCAAGTATCTAATGATCCCTATGGAAGATAGGGGAGTCTCTGTTACCAGCAGATGTACCATATGTTTTGGTACATCAAGTCTCTGCTGGTAAAATACCACATGATGAAATTATACCATCATCGGTCCTTAAAGGGACTCTCCAGTGCCAGGAAAACAAACCCTCTCCCTCCCACCCCCCATCTCAGGTTGCTGAAGGGGTAAAAACCTCTTCAGTGACTTACCTGTATCAGGGTCCGCACACGCTCTAGTAGACAGCCACTAGAGCAGGAGTTAACCCTGCAAGGTAAATATTGCAGTTTATGAAAACTGCAATATTTACAGTAGCAGGGTTAAGGGTAGTGGGAGTTGGCACCCAGACCACTCCAATGGGCAGAAGTGGTCTGGGTGCCTGAAGTGTCCCTTTAAGAGAATAACAACTATGATAACAACTATGATGGAATAATTATGTAATGTGTCATTAAGAGGTCAATATGTTTTTTCATATATTCTGGTGTTTACAACAGCACGATTACTAAGAAAGTAACATGTACTTGGTGTGCTCCCAAATTCCATTGATTCTATGTATATTTGGAAAGCAGACCATATTCAATTTGAGTTGAGTAACTTCCACTCTAGTTGCCCCTTTGAAAGTGACCATATGAAAGCATAGGTTTGAGGAGAGTCTCTGTAAACAATTTAAGGAGTAAGTATTGCAGCTAACATGTTTTTCTGCCATGGTAAAATTAGTGTAGGGTCCACCAATGCTGGGGTTACTTTGACGCAGCATAAGTTTACCACTGTGTGGCCGACTCGTGTGAACAATCCAAATGTTTATCTGCTAAGGTAAGTGATTTTAAGTAGCTTTGTAAGTTTTAAAACAGTAGTTTTTGTATGTGAGCTGTTATCATAATCTGTATTTTGCATATGTTTTGGTACATCAAGCAGCACAATGATCAACAAATGCATGTCCTGAGTGTGCCAATTCCCTTTTTATTTTTTTTTATTTTTTTTACTCTTTCTCTCCGACATTCAATGCGGACAGAACACAGACTGTCATTGACTTTCATTTTAGGTGCCATAGTATGTTTTAGCTGCTCACAGAACCTCCAGTTTTATACTGTCACTAACCTATCACTTCCTTTGTCTCTTGGGAAGTCCCACCTAGACACTTATTTTAAATCAAGGTGACCTGAACTGCTGCAAATTATTTTTATCATTTGGACTGAAACTGCAGATAACATAATTGTGGAGAAATACCAATGCCTAAGGTCATAAATATCAACCCTAGAGTAATAAGAGCTGTACCTCTATGACTAGGCATATGAGAAGTCAAAATGATCATCTGTGGTTGCTGTGTTTCTCATGCAGAGCAGACTTCGCTTGGGTTTCAGATTTGGCCTGACTTTATAGTTGGGACTTTCCATGAATCTATTATGCATTATGGAAATATTTCATCTCTTACAGCACATGTAAGCTAAAGTTATTAAGCTTCCATAGATTCATCAATACATATTTTTGGTGTATTTTATGTAATAGTGGGGGATAATTACTTATGGAGAATTATTAGTGAGTGTTTGACTTAAGTAGTCTAAATCAATATATTTATATTTTAAAGTTCCCGTTGTTAAAGTTGTTACAGTTGTTAAAGTAAAACATGAGATCGTGGACAGTAAACTGACAATGTATTTTTTTAACTTTACATAGTTACATAGTAATAGTTGAATAAATGATTCTTCAAGTTCATCAAGTTTAGCCTTCCCTATGTCACTGTTTTTACTAATGATCACATAGAAGGTGAAAAACA
The DNA here is from genome assembly GCA_933207985.1 of Pelobates cultripes. Taxonomy (NCBI): domain Eukaryota; kingdom Metazoa; phylum Chordata; class Amphibia; order Anura; family Pelobatidae; genus Pelobates; species Pelobates cultripes. The sequence goes on from OW240917.1 coordinate 140,069,858, forward strand.
TTATTTGAATCAAATTTCTATTTTGTCACAAAAAAAAAAAAAACCTTCTTAACTCAATAATGGCAATCCGATTTCTCTGTAGGTAAACAAACGATAATATCCCTTAACTATTCTGGTTTCCCAAACAATGCATAGAGAGGTTGCCAGTGGCGAACACACAAACCATGGAGCCCCAGTGCGAAAATGATCCGTGCCCCCCCAACCCGACAGACACACACACACACTTACATAGAGACACACACACACATATAGACACATACACACAGACATACATACAAACAGACAGGCCACCCGATGGACCCCTTGGACGGTGGCCCCGGCGGTTTGCCGCACGGGCCGGGGCTGCAGAAGATGATTGCCGCAGATACCCGGTCACAGGGGTCCGCAGGTCGGCCGGGCCCCATGGAGTGGCGGGCCCGGTCACAGCTGCGACCCCTACGACCTCAGTATGTACGCCGCTGGAGGTTGCATAGTAATATGTATATAATCTGATAAAACAACCTCTTTTGTCAAATAATTACTTTTTAATTATTCTTATTATACAGAACTCTTTCCTCTGTCGTAGGTGGCACATGAAAGACCCCTTGTCTTTTGTAGAGTTCACAGTTACCAAAGAGCTGTTTGTACTGGCACTGTATATGTTTGTATAATGCTATAATATCCCACGAAAGACTGAATTTTTCTAAAAGAAAAGGAAATAATTTTAAGTTTTTACAGCCTCCCTTTGTAAAAGTTTTTTTTTTTTTTACCGTATCACTTTTCCTGTTGAAACTAGGGGACAGAATCGCACTGTATTTATTTATTTTGATTTATAAGGAGACTAAACTATATCTTCATCACATGAATTAATAACCGTTTTTATACATGACAATACCTTACTAGTGTTTGCAATTGGTGACTGGTATTGTACATTGTTACCTTGTATGTTGCCCATAACTATTTATGGCATTAGATGCTTGAGAGTTACTAATACTAAAATGCATAACTTCACGTTTATTTCCCTGTCCCTAATTTATCCAAATCTCTCTGCAGAGACATACTATCCTGCACAGTTCAAAACCAATAATAAAAAGATTTAAGAACTGTGGACCAAGAACAGCACCATGATGTCCACCTTGAAATATTCTCTTTAATAACTATTCTCTGCTAGTGATGTCGCGAACCCGAAATTTTCGGTTCGCGAACGGCGAACGCGAACTTCCGCAAATGTTCGCGAACCGGCGAACCGCCCGAAACGCCATTGACTTCAATGGGGAGGCGAATTTTAAAACACACAGGGACTCTTTCTGGCCACAATAGGGATGGAAAAGTTGTTTCAAGGGGACTAACACCTGGACTGTGGCATGCCGGAGGGGGATCCATTGCAAAACTCCCATGGAAAATTACACAGTTGATACAGAGTCTGGTTTTAATCCATAAAGGGCAGAAATCACCTAACATTCCTAAATCACAATCAATATGGATTGACACCTGACATATGACATATTGACACCTTGACATATGGATTGACACCTGTCCTCAGAGCCCCTGATGCACACGGACACAGAGCAGAATAGAGACTGGTCCCCCTACATAGGGTCACTTGGCAGATATGGATTGACACCTGTCCTAAGGATCCCTGATACACACTGACACAGAGCAGAATAGGGACTGTTCCCCCTACATCGGGTCACTTGGCAGATATGGATTGACACCTGTCCTAAGGTTCCCTGGTACACACTGACACAGAGCAGAATAGGGACTGGTCCCCCTACATCGGGTCACTTGGCAGATATGGATTGACACCTTGTTACAAAATGCTATTTGTAACGGGCCCTTTAAATGGCAAATTGCCCTGCTTCCCTGGGTTGTGGAGAAGCCTACTTGCCAGCCTCCTCCCGCATGACTATGGCCCCTGGGAGATTGTGAAAATGTATGCACTTTTATTTGGTGTGTATGGCCCCTTAAGACTGTCGGTGGGCATATTGGGGCTTATGGACTCTTTATGTGACTGGTGCTGGCCCTTTAAACACCTTTTTTGGGACATCAGGAAGATTGGGACACTGCCCCTTTAAGGCCGTGTCCCCAGACTTGTTGGGGACACGGCCCCTTTAAGACGGTGTCCCCTGTGTCCCCAGACCTGGTGCAAACCCTTTGTGCCTGCCTTGCTATTTCCCACTTGGCTCAGTAAATGGGAAATTATTTCAGCTGCAGAGACTAAGTCCCATTCAGCGATGGGACTTAGTCTTTTTTTCAGCCGTTTTTTTCAGCCTTATTTC
>OW240917.1:140072215-140249444 GCA_933207985.1 Pelobates cultripes
ACACACACACACACACACACACAGTGAGTCCATACACACACACACAGACTGCTGAGTCCATACAGTGTGTGTGTGTATGGTGATAGTGTATGTGTGTAGAGTGTATGTGTATGGGGGGCAGAGTGTGTCTATGGGGGGCAATGTGTGTCTATGGGGGGCAATGTGTGTGTATGGGGGGCAGTGTGTGTGTATGGGGGGCAATGTGTGTGTATGGGGGGCAATGTGTGTCTATGGGGGCAGTGTGTGTGTATGGGGGGCAGTGTGTGGGGGCAATGTGTGTCTATGGGGGCAATGTGTGTCTATGGGGGCAGTGTGTGTCTATAGGGGGCAATGTGTGTCTATAGGGGGCAATGTGTGTCTATTGGGGCAATGTGTGTCTATGGGGGGCAATGTGTGTCTATTGGGGCAATGTGTGTATGGGGGGCAGTGTGTGTATGGGGGGCAATGTGTGTCTATGGGGGGCAATGTGTGTGTATGGGGGCAATGGGTGTGTATGGGGGCAATGTGTGTGTGTGTGTAGAGTGTGTGCACCCCCCCCGCCCCCAAGCCTACCTGTCACTGGAGGATGTTGCTGGGGGTCAGCCCATCTTCTGCAGCAGCATGGGCTGCTGCATTACGGCGGGGGCGGGGCTTATCGGCGGGAGGCGGGGCTTCGTTTGGGGGCGGGCCTGTGGCTTCGTTTGGGGGCGGGCCTGTGCCGGGGAGCCAATCAGTGCTCCCTCCGGCCACAGACAGCCCCCAGCACCTCTCTCCTGCATTCCCTCGGGCTGTGACAGGCTGTTACAGCCCGAGGGAAGCCCATGGCCAGCAAGTTGCCGGCATTTGGGGGGGCCCAAGGGGGGGCACAGCATGATGTAGGGGGGGCCATGGCCCCCTCTGGCCCCCCCCTAGCGACGCCACTGCACTATAGTGCCCTGAGGGTCCCACTCCCGCCCGGCTCTGGAAGGGGGAAAGGGGTTAAAACATACCTTTTTCCAGCACTGGGCGGGCAGCTCTCCGCCTCCGATCCTCCTCCGTTCCTCCCCGTCGGCTGAATGCGCTCGCGCGGCAAGAGCTGCGTGCGCATTCAGCCGGTCGCATAGGAAAGCATAGGAATATCACAGTGAGAATCACGCAAGCGCCTCTAGCGGCTGTCAATGAGACAGCCACTAGAGGATTTGGGGGAAGGCTTAACCCATTCATAAACATAGCAGTTTCTTTGAAACTGCTATGTTTATAAAAGAATGGGTTAAGCCTAGCTGGACCTGGCACCCAGATCACTTCATTAAGCTGAAGTGGTCTAGGTGCCTAGAGTGATCCTTTAAAGCTGTATCTTTAAGTGTCAAATGTTTGCATCATTTTCTGGGGCCACTTCGCACGTGAATAATATGACATCACAGTCTGGGTCTTTAAAAGGAGGGCTGTCCTCTGGCTCTTTGCAAGTTTGTGGTCCTTTCCATGTTGACCCTTTGCTTCAATTTGGACATAGGCCCATCCTCCAGACCAGTTCATTTTTCATCCTATCATGATCTGGTTATAGTTTTGTTTTTCTTACATGTTACTGAGTGCATAGGTACAGAGCTTGCCTTGGTTATGTGATATAGATAACTTAGCTTGCAAAGAATATGGACCCGCAATAATGAGTAGTGCATGTAGAACTATATTTTATTGTATTTATTTATTTATCAAATATTTTACCAGGATGGATACATTGAGATTTCTCTTGTTTTCAAGTATGTCCTGGGTCTTTGTCTACAAAACATTGCATTGTTACAAAAATACAATATACAAACTATATATATATATATATATATATATACACACACATATATAAATGTAATACATAACAGGTAATAAATATATTCAACCACGACAGGTGCATTCTGTATTGAGGTATGTTGCCATGGATCTCTTAAAAGATTTTAGATTGAATGAAGATTTGACTGTGTCCCTGAGGTTATTCCATAATTGAAGTGCTCTGTAGGAAAATGAGGATTGACCCACTTTATTTTTGTATTGCGGTATGCTAAATATCGTGCTGGTACTGGATCTGACGTTTTAGGAGGTGGGAACAGCCGGGAAGAGCATTCTACTCAGGTAGGGTGGGAGCTTCCCAGAAATGCTCATATGTACAAGGATGGAAAGATGAAGCGTGCGTAAGGATTCCAGCGACAGCCATTTTAGCTCTTTTAACATGTCACAGTGGTGGGTAAAGTCATTGCATTCTAGTACAAAGCGGCAGAATAAATAAAATAACGTATTACGTTTATTAACGTGGGTTTGCGATGCAGGTACATAAACGACATCCCCATAATCAATGACCGACATTAGCATTTGTTGCATTGTCTGTTTCCTTACTGTAGGGCTTAGGCAGGATTTGTTTCTATACAGGGCACCTAGTTTTAGGTAAAAACTATTTTCAATGTGAAGGCTAAAGGATCGATTGGGGTCTAGCAACATACCTAGATATTTAAAAAAGCAGACTGCTGTCAGTGTGCTTTTTGAATTTGTTCTGATACACAATTGTTTTTTTGTAGTTTACTTAATTTAGCTACAGTCCAAAGATCATTGTAACGGTTTTGTCAGTGTTTAGGAAGAGTTTGTTATCCGCTATCCACTTTTCTACCTCTGTGAATTGTTTTCGGAGCACAGCCTCAAGCTGCGGTAGCTTGGGTTTACTAGCGTAGATTAGTGTCCTGCATGGTTATTGCTCACTGCAGGTACAACCAAAAATACAATCAGGTAATATAATGTTGTCTCATAACTTTCTTAATAATACATTCATGCATAGATTAATGCTTAGACAGAGAAAAAAAATTGGCTACAGCATGATAGCTGTTTATATCGTTCCATGATTAAGCTGAGTCAGCTGACCACATGCCAGATAATATGTCTCAGAACACCAGTTCATCAATGTTCACCATAAAATCACAATGTGAAGTCAAATTTCTTGTTTTCAATCATATCTGAAATAACACATCATGCTGGGATTGAGGCTGTCATCAGATTAGACAGCACTGACATTGAAAAGAAGGAACAAAGAGCCAAAATCAAGGCTGCTATTGATAGTGTTACAGCCAAGGTTGTCCCTGAAACCACAGATGCTAAGAAACGCAGCTTTAAAGTAGCTGGTATAACCAGCACCAGCAAGGGAAGCAGTTGCTGACAAACTGCAAACTGAAGACCTTATGATCCCAAACAGTGGCAGACACCGTAGAGGGTATTTAACAAATGAAATGTAAAGGTTAAATTTAATGATGTATTTATTTATTAACCCTTAAGGCATGCTATGCCGTCCTGAAATATGTGGGCTTTAAAGCCACAGTTCAGCATAGCATGTCCAACGGATGGCTGCCCCCCTCTAGAAAATCTGGTTCTTCCAGGCCATGTGATCGCTATGACTTCGCAATCACATGGCCGGAACAGCAGTCCAAAGTACTGCTTGCAGGAGGACAGCCTGGGTTGTCAGGCAGTCCCTCAAACTAAAAAATAAAGTAAAAAAAATTGAAATATTTATACACATACACACAATTATTAATTACAAAAAATACTTAGGGCAGCACAAAACCAGGATACACCATTGGCGACCGGGGCCCCTGAGATGACACCAGAGGCTGGGAGGGAGTCACTCCTCCCAGCTTACACCGGGAGCCACGCGGGAGGAAGTGGAGGGAGTCAGAGTGGGAACTCTGACTTGCATCAGGCTGAGCCACCACTGGACCCCAGGGAAAGTCACCTAAAAGGTAGGAAACAGGAGGGTGACTAAAACATTTTGTATATGTTTGTTTCTCTGTATGTGTGTATGTATGTGTGTATATCTGTGTGTTTATGTCTGTGTGTCTGTCTGTATGTGTGTGTCTGTCTGTATGTCTGTGTGTGTCTGCCTGTATATGTGTGTGTATATCTGTGTATGTCTGTATATGTGTGTCTGTATATTATTATTTTGTTATTTTATTATTTATATAGCGCCATCAGATTCCGTAGTGCTGTACAATGGGATTTGTGTGTCTGTGTGTTTTTGTGTTTGTATGTATGTGTCTGTCTGTATGTATGTGTGTGTCTATGTGTGTGTCTGCATGTGTATCTGTTTGTCTGCAAGTGTGGGGCAACGTATGGGAGGGGGAGGGCAGATGTATGGGGTGGGTAGCAGGGGGTAGTCATATGGGGGGGGGGTGCCCCAGGGCAGTTTTCGCACCGGGGCCCCTGGTTTCTAGTTACACCTCTGTAGACAATATAGAGGAAGAGAGGAGAAATAGAGATGCTAATGCCAGTAAAAGACTGGCAAAAAATAGGTCTCTCCCTTAAAAACTTACTAAATAGACATAGGAGGGTGGATAAGAAAAAAGAATAAATAAATAATTAGAGCAACATGCTAACCATGAGTAATTCAAAATAAAGTGCCCAGTGAAAAACCCCCAAAGCTAAGATGCCCAACACATTTTTTGGTGCAGTACTACATGCACCTTCGTCAGGGGAAAAATGTTGTAATGACAGTAATCTCATTTTATATCTTGTTATCCACGTGGGGAACTGAAAATCAGCCAATGATCTGTCTGTAAATTGATTCGGGGGGTGTGGTAAGTCAAGACCACCCTGTTGCTAATGTCATCCAATCTTAGTCGAAGACCCCAAAAGCAATTACCAGGTTTCTATGTGCATGTATGTACATAGCGGGGAATGTGGTGCGACTAAAAGAAAGAGACTACCCACTTATCCCCCCAATAACGACAGACAATGCATATTGGATAAAACAGGCCACAGCATTTATTAAAACTTACAACTTTAGGACACATCCGAACTTTATTCTTTTGCTTTAATTCAAATATAAATATATATACATACCATAATTAATATATAAATGAACACTTATTGCCCTACAGCCTTCAACTTAAATAACCGTCCTTGCCAACGAACTTAACCAGGTGCCTATGCACCAAAAACTTTACCCACTGGTGTCTCGCCTCCCCCCTCGTCCAAACTAAATTCCCTTTATCTTAAATGCTCTAACCACCAGCCGGCTCTTAGCTCGGTGGTCACGTCCAATTCGGTAACTTGAAAGTTTACCTTGCAGGGGAGGTTGAGACCCACCTTGTCCATCTCCTGGCATTCCATCTGCTCCCCAACCCTGTTGGCAAGGACACGCTCCCTGCTAGCTTTGACAAAACAAAAAACATAAATTAGGGTGGGTGGGAGGGAAGTTGTTTGCTGGCCAGAATCCAAACAGGCACTGAGGTAAGATGATCCCTGCCCCACTACAAACACATAACCACTTCCCTAAACACATACAGCCAATCACTAGCACCATCCCCACACTCATACATGTGCCCTTGTCCGTTTAGCTGTGCTGACTCCCCAGGGCCTTGATTGCTGCTCAGCACAAACCCTGTGAATCTGATTGGCCATGACCGGCCTATGACTCCAAAAGCAATTACCAGGTTTCCATGTGCATGATTGCTGTTTGGCACAGCTTTTCCTGTCAGGACGGTAATGCTGCTCGCCACAACGTTTCCTGTCAGGGCGGTAAATGCCATTAACCACATTTTTATGTGCAGATGAATACGTGACATGTTGTAATCAAATCGAAGCCTGCGTTTCAAGAGAGACTTGTAATGTGTGGGGCACATCAAGAGACTAATGAACTCCCGTCACATCGCCACAACACAGCACATCCCAAAGGTCTCCTACACTGCCAGACCTGACATACACCAAAAATAAATAAAATAAAACCATCAGGCAACTGCGAAACATCCACATGCAGTGTAGATACCCTAATCCCCAACATACCTGTCATAACCTCATGCATACACAGAGTCCTGGGTTATACTGCTGATCAAGAACCTATACCCATCATTCACTGTGTCCCATGTTCCGATAATAACGTCAACCATTATTGATGGATGAATAGATTAGTATCCTATCGCCACTGGACAATGTATCACAGAGTGAGTGTAAGGAATCTCATTCATTGCCAGACTCGGGATATATATGAGAGATAAAATTATCAAAGCAATCATAAGGATCAGCAAGTGATACAAAGTCCCTGATCCCCAGTGTACATGTCATGGTTATCCACACATACAGGATCATGTGTTGCATATCTGATTAAGGAACTATGCAGATCTCTCACATAGGCAGAGTGTACAGCCAAATAGGTACTCAATACCGTTGGTATGCCCCATGTGTCAATAGTGTAGCCACCCCAGGTAAACACCCAAAACTACCGATTTACACTGTAAAATATTCTGCTTCCTCTCTGTGTTTCGTCAGTTGATTTATATATACATGTCTTTTGTATATATAGTCTTGGGTCAAAGGCTCACTACATTAATATACATCTATATTAATGAAAAGTACTAATACGCAATCTGACACAGTTTATTCTTAGTTACTGATACATAATAAAACAACAAAGGATGTTACATAATCATGGATGTTCAACAGCAGGTGGTAATTGCTGGACTTCTGAAGGGAGAGTTACATCGTTGTATCGAGAGAGAGAGCCAAGAGACCTTGTGTCCCTTTGTTCAGTTACTATATAGATTTGCCCATACTGACGTCAGAATTTAACTCTAGCCATATAAAGACAAGACCCTCAATCCACATTCCAGACTACTCAGACAAAGAAAGACTTGTGACTTATACCATCTGTTACTTATGTCAATCCACACATCCATATATAATCAATAGAAACATAGAATATGCAATATTCTACATACATCTATTCCCAATGGCAATATAACCTGGAGTGGGTAAGTGCCTTCCCTTTCAGTCTCATTTAAAGATGTGTATATATGGTGTCACAACCCTCAATAGTGGGGAGACACATGTGTCCCTAAAATTGGTGAATATCCTTTCTATAAAGGATTATGCTGCTGGATACTAAATGCTAGGTTCCAAACAGTCACCATAGGTCTTGAGTAAGGTTTTGAAACAATGAATAGGACAGTAGGTCCCCTTAGACGATACCAGAATTAATATGTGTATAATAAATAATGTCCTTGTTATAGTCTGTTGTGACATAATAACTAGTGGTATATATATATAAACATTAGGTTTTAGATTATTTCTACTATATAATTAGGATATACTGGAAGGATATAGATACCAACGCTATTAAATGTGATAAAAAAATAATCAATAATAGGCAAACAACTATAACTACTATTTACAACATTAACAGTGTAATCAGCTAGTGATATGGAGAAGTATATATTTAATCCGAGATGAAAGATGTATATGAGAAACCATCATTCAAGCCTAGAGGTGACAGTGTTTTAAGCTTATAAATCCAAAAGCTCTCTTTTTTTTTAGTAGTCTTTTATTCAAGTCATCTCTTCTTGGGCCAAGTGTCACCTCTTTAATGCCACATAAGCAAAGTCTGTCTGAGGAACCACTATGGCATAGCTTAAGGTGCTTTGAGATGGGCGTGTCAACTAGTCTTGGTGGGTTAACCGAGTTAGAATGTTCACGGTTTCTGAGTTTGAAGGTATGAGAGATCTACCCCACGTATAGTTATTTTGCAAGAACAAGTCACTAGGTATACAAGTCCCACTGATCGACAATTAAAAAATGTCTTGGTGGTGAATTTGTGGGTATTTGTTGAGTCCCTGTATGATCTAAATGGTCTTAGTATGAATTTACAGGCTTTGCACCTACCACATTGGCAGGTGCCCGCCTTGGGGGATTTGAGCCATGTTAGTTTCATGAAGGTAGTGTTAAGAAAACTAGGGACTAGAATGTCCTTTAAGTTCCGATCACGTCTCACTGTGATGGAGACATGTGGAGTGACTGCTTTGTGTAGATGTTTGTCTTGATGGAGTAGGGGCCAGAACCTCTCTAAAATCTTAATTATTGAATGACAGACAACATCAAAGTTGCCAATACATCTAATAATTTCAGAGGAAGATTTGCATGGTGAGTCATCAGTCAATAGTTCACGATCAACTATGAGAGCACGTTTATATACAGCTTTCAGGCATCTATTCGGATAACCCTTTTTTCTAAACTGGGCCCTCAGGGTTGTTGCTTTCTGTTTAAATGCATTCAAATTAGAACACTTACATCTAAGATGCAAGTATTGTCCTATTGGAATGCCTTTCTTAAGGGCTGGTGGATGGTAGCTGTCCCAGTCAGGAAGGCTGTTGGTAGATGTGGGTTTCCAAACTAGTGTAGTTGATATGTGCCTTCCAGTTTCAATAGATATTGTGATGTTGAGAAGGTTGATCTTATTCCCACCTATTTCTGAGGTGAATCTCAAGTTTAGATTGTTGTGATTAAGTATATCAACAAACTCATTAAATAGGGTCATAGTGTCCATCCAGACTATCAGGATATCGTCAAAATATCTTTTCCATAATATGACGTGCCTTCTATATCCCTCTAGTCTGGTATCAAACAATGTGTTTTTTTCCCATCACCCCAGGTGGAGGTTGGGAATATGAGGGGGCACAAGTTATCCCCATATCTGTTCATTTCACCTGGTGGCGGTACTTCACCTAAAACAAGAAGTAATTATTTGTAAGAATAAATCACATCAAGTCCTGTACAAATATATTGTACTGCTGGACGTATGTCTAGAGAGGCTTTCAGGTGATCAAGGCTCACTGTGTGTGGAATGGAGCTATACAAGCCCTCTATGTCGAGACTACACAAGATTGCATTATGAGGAAGTTGTATGCCATCTAGAGCATTCAGTGTCTGCTTAGTATCCCTCAAGTATGAGGGGAGTTTTGTTATCGTCTCTCTCAGAATCTGATCCACATATATACTAATGTTTTGGGTTATAGAGGATCTACCCGAGACGATTGGTCTACCAGTTAGTGTAGGTGGTTTTTATGCACTTTTGGTAGTGCATAAAAGGTAGTGATCTTGGGGCTTTTTACATGCATGAAGTTGAATTCATCTTTGGAGATGAGTGACGCAACTAAGGCATCATCCAAAACAGATTTTAATTCAAGTAAATGTATCACTGTCCTCAATAAGTCTTTATGCCATCCCAATATAGTCACCTCTATCCATGATGACAACATTGCCTCCTTTGTCAGAAGATTTAATGATCAAATCATCCATCTCTTTTAGTTGTTTAAGATATGTTTGCTCTCTGGGGGTCATGTTGTCACATGGTTGGAGTATCAGGTTCTTCTTGTTGATTTTTTCAATTTCGCTACACGTCAGCTCAACGAACAGATCTCTCTCTCTCTCTCTCTCTCTCTCTCTCTCTCTATATATATATATATATATATATATATATAAATTCTGCAAGGTCAGGGGTAAATTCACTCTTTTTCTTGAGTTGTGTATATGGGGGTTGTGGATTATCAGGGAAGTCATTACTTGTTAGGAGGTCAACCAGAGTATCCAGCAAAGCAATATCAGAAGACTGCAGACCTAAAGTCTTGGCTCTTTTTTCCTCTCTAATGTGGTGGAATTTATGGAGGGCAAGTTTCCTTGCGAATAGATGTATGTCCTTCGTCCAACTAAACCTGTTAAAGTCAGATACTGGGATGAAGGACAGAACCCTCCGCAAGACCTGTGCTTCAGACTGTGTAAGAGTATGCAAAGAGAGACTGATAATTAGTTCTTATTACTATCTAGTATCTCTTCTGTGTGGTTGCGGTAGTCTCGAGTGGCTCCGTGTGCGAGGGGCTACATTGTCCTCCATATTTGGATGGCCTAAAAACAGAAACCCCTCTTTTAAGTATGTTTCTAGTGTTGTGTTCATATGAGGTAGATGTTCCTTCTCTATTTGAATTTGGTTCTGAGCCACTCGTCTCATATTTAGATGTGGAGAGTGGCTCAGAGAAACTTCTCCTAATCCTCCTATTCCTTTTATGAACATTGCCACTTGTGATGAACTGAACTTCGCCACTGACTTTTGGAGGGACCTGTTTTCCAGCCTTTTACCCTGTTACTATGGCCCCTTTAAACTACTTCAAACAGGCTCTGGGACTATATCGTTCTTTTACCAAACAACCGCATGAACAGAGACCACCCTGGAGCTTGTTATCACCTATTAACAACTTGGAACGTTTCTCACCGCAGTGTTCTAATTGTTCGTCTGGGTGGTTGCAATTCCTATGAACAACCACGAAGTGGCGGCCATCTTGTTCGCATGAACGCAGGCAGCGGTGTTTGGGCATGAATCTCGTGGAACTCAAATCGGATACAGAAACTCCCGAACACCGCTGGACTTCCATCATCGCCTGCGTTCGATTCTATTCAACTTAGAAAGGCACTGTTTGGCGAGATCATTTGTCTGGATGAAGGGAACAAGCTCCAGGGTAAGACTCTGTTCGATAGTTTGTTTTCAAACTACAGAACTAGACCGACCGCAAGCCCTGATTCTCTGGAACTGTTTTGGGCATGGGACCATGCGTGCGGTCAGTCAAAAAGAGATTTCCATGAATTTCCTGAACCCCTGCCCTGATCTGGGTTATTTTTGGATATGTTGTTCACCCAGATCAGGGCAATCAGGGGATGTAACATTTATTGGGATATGTTGTGTTGTTGGGTACTTATCAGACTTCATAAAATATGTGATTTTTCTGCCTGGAGATAATTGAGTTACATAATGTACTTTACTCAATTATCTCCCATGCAAAGGGGAGGGATTGTGTGCTGTGTGTGGGAGTGTTGTACATTTAATTACTGTTCTGATTGGTTTGTAAGCTTTGTGTCCCTGTCTCCCACAAGGTCCATGTAGGCGTATACCTTGCTTGGGGACTTGCATAAAAGGCCAGCTGTGGCTTCCATTAAACACACTTGTTTAAACCCATCATGAAGTCTAGGCTCATGTTTGGGGGATTGAAGAACTACATTTACTCTGGGGATTGCTATAATCACTATACTCCCGTGAGTATAATCACTACGCTCTTGTAAGAGCTGTTCCTGCTACGCTCTCTGGACTAGGAAAGGTCTACCTACTGGAAGCTGGATCCTGGTCTTGGTTTTGGGTCCACGGTGGGTGGAGGATGGCAGGACCCGAACCAAGCTGCGGTGGTTCGTGGGGTGTACGGTGGTTATGGTGTTCCAGTGCAGTGCTTATGGTACTTGCAAGTACTAGGAAGCAGCGATTGACAGAGGTGCCAGGTGGTCCATCACACTACTTTTAAAGTTTTTGCAGTCTCTAATAAATTTTGAATGTTTGCGTATCTAAATCATATGTTGGAATTTATCAAGGTTATTATTTGGTTTCTAATGATTTGAAATTGGAGTCATTATTGAATTTTTCTATCTGGTTGATCTGTTCATTCACCTCAATGTTGACCTTTTCAAGTCTTTTGGATTCAAACTTACATAAGATCTCCATAAATCTTTTTGAACAATTCCCCGCTGTCTTTTCTCACTCTTTAATTAATTCCTCTTCCTCGATATGTGTGGCTGGAGTATTTTGGACCCTAAGGCCTCTAGGTATTAATTTCTTTTTAAGGTAATTTTCCAACTAAGCGATTTCCCACCCTGTTTTGATTTCCTACTTAAACAAATTTGTTAAGCGATTAAAGGATGAGGTAATGTCTGCATTGGAAGAAGTACGACTGAGGTCTTGATCTGAAAATACTAGATCTGTACCCATATACCAATTATCTCTCTTAGATTTTTCAAGTAAAAAACTAGCCATAATTAACGCTGTTAGATGCTATAGATATTGAAACCCAATGAAACAAAATTATATAAATAAAGGATAATAAGTGGGAACCACTTAGGATACAATACAAAGTAATTTATCCAGGCATCTGTGAGAGTCTCCATTCTTACAAATAAGTCAATGGGGCCTGATGGAATACACCCACAGTTATTAAAAGAGCTTAGTGGTGTGCTAGCAAAACCATTAACAGATTTATTTAATCAATCATTGTTAACAGGAGTAGAAGAGTGGAAGTTAGCGAATGTTGTGTCCATTCACAAGAAAGGTAATAGGGAGGAGCAACTATAGGCCAGTAAGCCTTACTTCAGTAGTGGGGAAAGTCATGGAAACCATGTTAAAGGATAGGATTGTTGAACATCTAAAATCTTAAATGGATTTCTGTCAGGATTACTAGTTGATCCTGCATGTAGAATTATATCACACCTAGGACTAAAGGTAATGTCTTACCGGGCTTTAGAATGGCCGGACTTAACGTACCAGAGAGTAGTCAAAATACTTGCCAAGGTCAGGGACACAGAAGGAGACACAACAATGAGGGAAAGCCAAACATAAAGGATACCAGAATACAGGGAAGTTAAACAAAGCCAAAATCAATAACCAGAAATAAATGCTCAGGAACACACTCTCGGACAACCACGACAGGGCAATGAGGTAAGGCAAGAAAGGAGTTTAAATAAGTCTCCTTTATGTCCGATTGGAAGTGCCCGGCCTTTGACCAGAGAACGTGCGCTCGGGTCCTTTGCGTGACGTGATACGCACGCCGATGTTGTTAACACCATGGGTGTACGTGGGGCTACAAATTGGCATGTGTCTGCAGTGGCCAGCGTCCTTCAATATGCTGCAGGAGTCAGACACCACGGTACAGGTCTGCCGACCAGCATCTGCACCAGTGCCCGGGAGGTAGTTTTTCCCAGAGACACCACAAGGTGAGGATGACCATGTGACAATTTCAAGATCAGAGACAACATGGGTTTACTTCAGGGAGATCATGCCAAACTAATCTTATTGATTTTTTTTGATTGGGTAACTAAAATAATAGATCAGGGTGGTGCAGTAGACATTACTTCCCTTGATTTCAGTAAGGCTTTTGACACTGTTGCACATAGAAGGCTTATCAATAAACTGGAATCTTTAAGTTTGTTTTCCAATATTGTTGAATGGGTAAGGCAGTGGCAGAGTGACAGGCAACAAAGGGTTGTAGTCAATGGAGTATTTTCGAAGCATGGTCTTGTCAACAGTGCGGTACCTCATGGATCTGTACCTGGACCCATTCTCTTTAATATTTTTATTAGTGATATTGCAGAAGGTCTTGATGGTAAGCTATGTCTTTTTGCTGATGGTACTAAAATATGTAACAGGATTGATGTTCCAGGAGGGATAAACCAAATGACAAATGATTTAGGTAAACTAGAAAAATGGTCAGAGTTGTGGCAGCTGACATTTAATGTGGATAAGTGCAAGACAATGCATCTTGGACGTAAAAACCCAAGGGCAAAATACAGAATATTTGTGGGTTATAATTTCAGATGACTTAAATGTAGGCATACAATGTAATAGAGCAGCAGGAAATGCTAGCAGAATGCTTGGTTGTATAGGGAGAGGTATTAGCAGTAGAAAGAGAGAAGTGCTCATGCCATTGTACAGAACAGTGGTGAGACCTCGCTTGGAGTATTGTACACAGTACTGGAGACCGTATCTTCAGAAGGATATTGATATCTTAGAGAGGGTTCAGAGAAGGGCTACTAAGCTGGTTCATGGATTGCGGGATAAAACTTACCAGGAAAGGTTAAAGGATCTTAACATGTATAGCTTGGAGGAAAGACGAGACAGGAGGGATATGATAGAAACATTTAAATACATAAAGGGAATCAACACAGTAAAGGAGGAGACTATATTTAAAAGAAGAAAAACTACAAGAGCAAGAGGATATAGTCTTAAATTAGAGGGACAAGGGTTTAAATATAATATCTTTACTGAGAGGGTAGTGGATGCATGGAATAGCTCACTTTTGAAAGGAGTCTGTATAATTTACACGCATCTAACTCATATTATGCCCATTTTGGCAATATACAATAAAGCCAGGTATGTGCACCTGTTGGTAGACTTGCAGTGCAAGGTATAGGAAAGCCTTATAAGGCTAGGGTGTTTTCTGTATATAGTTCGTTTGCAAATAGTTCTGATTTTGTTATGTTATTACTACCTTTATTGTCATTATTTTTTACCAGTCTATTCTATAGGATACTAGTTTATATCCAGTGAGCCTCCTTCTCACTTTTGTGACAACACATTGGCTCTTTATTTTTCTTTGATTTCCGATGCATGGAATAGCATTCCAGCTGAAGTGAAGGAGTTTAACCCCTTAAGGACGGAGCCAAATGTACACGTTGTGAACGAAACAAAATGTAAACAAAACCTGGCATTTGTGCTACATGTCTGTCCAACCGTAATTCACCTCTTTCATATTAAATACACCCACCCTTATTATATATCATTTTATTCAGGGGAAACAGGGCTTTCATTTAATATCAAATATTTAGCTATGAAACATAGTTTAATATGAAAAAAATGGGAGAAAATACGATTTTTAAAAAAAATTTTTAGTTCTACATGACATTTTAACGGTCAATGTCATAATACTGTTTGCTTTTACTGCAATAAAATACACATATTTGAATTCAGCAAAGTCTCACGTGTAAAACAGTACCGCCTATGTACAGGTTTTATGGCATTTTGGGAAGTTACAGGGTCAAATATATTTGGTCACAAACACTGGCCAAAGTTAGTGTTAGTATTTGTTTGTGTGTGAAAAATGCAAAAAACGCCAATTTTGGCCAGTGTTTGTGACTAAGTGGCTACTAAAAAAGACTGGACATACCCCGTTTGCAATACCTTGGGTTGTCTACTATTGCAAATGGTATGCCATCATAGGGGTAATTTTCATTCTTGGGCTACCATAGGGTCTCAAAGGCAACGTAACCAATCAGGCATATTTTAATGTGAAAAAATAAAACACAAGCCTTACATTTGACACTGTAACTTTTGAAAACAACATAAAACCTGTACATGAGGGGTACTGTTGTACTCGGGAGACTTCGCTGAACACAAATATTTGTGTTTGAAAACAGTAAAAAGTATTGCAGCAATAATATCATCCGTGTAAGTGCTGTTTGTGCGTGAAAAATGCAAAAAACTTCACTTTTACTGGCGATATCATTGTTGTAATACATTTTACTGTTTTGAAACACTAATATTTGTGTTCAGCGAAGTCTCCCGAGTAGAACAGTACCCCCCATGTACAGGTTTTATGGTGTCTTGGAAAGTTATAGGGTTAAATATAGTGCTAACAAATTAAATTCCCTTTACTTTCGGCATGGGTTGTCAGGCAGGTCCCGCTAATTGTAATTAATTAAGATACCTAATTATGTAAAAATATTATATAAATATATATGTAGAATTAATATATGTATACATATACGTATGTGAATATATGTGTATATATATATATATATATATATATATATATATATATATATATAATTATATATATATATAATTTTTTAAAATATTTTTATTTATATATAGGTATATATATAGTGATATATACGTATATATTTATGTATATAGATATATATATTATTTAGTTCTACGTGTATTTTGATATGAATATATATATATATATATATATATATATATATATATATTAATATCACAATACAGTTAGAACAAAATAACACACATCTATATATTTTTTAATTATTTTTTTAATTTTATTTTTTAATGTATTTACAGATTAAATTTTTTATATTATATATAAATATATATATAACAATAATTATATATATTTAATCAGTATCAGTCTACGTGTAATTTGATATTAATATATATATATATATATATATATATATATATATTATAATAGTAAAATACACCTAGACAGTGTATGTGTGTGTATGTATATGTGTATAAATATACTTAGATCATATATATATATATATATATATATATATATATATGATCTAAGTATATATATATTTTTTACACTTATTTAACTTTTATTAATTTAATTTAATTTGATTTCCAGCCAGCAGGGGGACCACCTGTCATTACAGGCAGCCCCCCTACTGGCAATGCAGGAGGCAGCCATCCCGGCCATGTGATTGTGAAGTCCTCGCAAGGACCTCACTCTCACATGGCCGGTGGGCTGCCAGGGGGTCGGACGTGCCGCGGGGGGCTCCCTGGGAGTACCCCCAACCACGATCGCTGGCGTGGGATCGCCGGCGACCAGGTAAGTATAGAAAGACTAGAGGGCGTACTATTGCGCCCGGCGGCGTTTAGAGCCGCCTGAAATAGGGTGTAATAGTACGCCCTCCGGTCTTAAGGGGTTAAGCATGCGTGGGACAGGGATAAGGCTATCCTAGCTATAAGATAGGCCAGGGACTAATGAAAGTATTTAGAAAATTGGGCAGGCTTGATGGGCCGAATGGTTCTTATCTGCCATCACATTCTATGTTTCTATGTTTAAAAACAGACTGCTGGTGGAATAATGTTTCATTCCCTGATGGTTGAATGTTTCCAGATAATTTATTGGAAACAAACAGGTAATTGAAACATTTTCGCCTTGCTGTAAGAGCTGCAGCAAACATACTGGCTTTGGGCTTCATCCTGTTCTCATAACTTGCTAACTTGATTGTATGTCTAAGAGGAACAATAATTGCACTGACTTAAATAGTTGTTACACAATAGGCCAGTTTCCTCTGGTTCGTTATTAACTTTTTTCAGTCCTCACAATTATCAGAGGTGCATGCATTAATTGTCTCATTTATTTTAGCAAATGGGTCTTATATAAAGCATGATGTACCTCATTGGAGCATAGTTGTCATTATATGTCCCTGATTTCAGCTACGGATATTAGCTAGATATGGAGACGGGCTGTTTGCAATATGAATTTTCTGATATGAAGAGAGGGGGCTTGTTCCTGAGAACTAATTATGGTCAGCACAAGGGATCAGGTCTGTTGCACTTATTAGTTTTCTGGAAAATACTACTTTCTAGGTTTCCATCGAGTATTGTTCAGGTCCATGAATATTGTACACATATAAGCATGAGCCCAGTACGCAATGTAAAATTTAGTAGAGTTCTATAAGCACAGCTGCACGATGTAGAAGTCAGAGCAGAGAACACATGAGGTTTTCAATTAAAAAATGGCTGCACAGCAAGAGAGAGAGAGGAAGTTAAGAAAGACAAAACAACACACCTTGTCTCTTGCACCACAGAGACTATAGAGCATATAGATTAGGCACAAGTGATTATTATGAACATTCCAGAGTCCTCTGTATTTTTACATGCATTATTATTGGCACTTATTTTGAGCCCTGTAGGCTTCCTTACTTGGAACGCATGCATCACCTGGAAGTACAGACTGGAAGTGACGTCACACGGATCTGATACCCGCGAAAATCAACTGAGGAATCCTCTGAAACAGCTGGACAGTGAGGACAATGCCCCCTGGACCACCATTAGGAAGAAAAGACAGCCACATATAAGGAAGGACTGGGGAGGGAAGGGTTATCCTGCTATATTTTCCTTTTGTTTTTATTATTGAGTCCCTGAAGAAGTCTTCTGTTAGACGAAACATGTTGGACCAAACTTGTTTTTTATCTGTTATACTTATCAACTAAAGCAGATTATTTTTACCATTTCCTGAGTCCGGACTTCCATATTGTGGCGATACTATCAACCAGCTGAGAGGTAGTTCTGGATATAGCTCCCATATACCTAAGGGGAGGCACCCTAAGGCGATCTAACTATCTACATCTTGTGAGTTCTACTTATATTTGTGCAGTTTTAACGTTCATTTATAGTATTATACTATTGTGTTGTGTTTGTTTCTGTAGACTATCAGCCATACTCCTCTGCTATATATATATATAATCCAGCTAATAGGACTATTCCCATAAGAACACATGGCTACTTATATAGATTTATGATCTGATTTGTCACCAGCCCAGTCTGCATCTGTATAGCCCACTAGTCTGGATTAGTTTAAGAAGAGCATATCCATTGAGTGCAATCCGATATCTTTGTTTGGGAGAGCTCACATTTCTGCAAAATATTTCCCACTGCAGATACAATGTTGGTCTGTGAGTTGTCGCTAGGTACAAAATCCTACCTACTACTCTTCTATATATACTATTGATGAACTTTAATTCTCTGCTGTGATACTTCTGGCAATGTGTTATGTCTATCCCAATTGCCATCCTTTAGAAATTGCCTTGAAGTCTGTGTTCCAGTCTTTTATGCCACAGTAAAAGTTTGAGCAACTCTTGGGCAATGTTTTCTTTATACAAATACATTAATTTTTAAAACCATGTGCATACTAAAGATCATTCTTTTGTTATTTTACATTTATTGCAGTTCAAGTTCACATTTAATCCACATTTAGTTAGTGTTTAATCACTGAGTAAGCTATCTGATTCAGGTAAGTCAATTTGTTGTTTACTGTCTCTGCTTTTGCAATACATTTCCAGAAACTGTCTCATTGTCCTTGTAATGACAGTTTGATGCCATTACCAATGTTCACAATTTCTGTAACATTATTGTGTAATTTCTTAAAGAAATTGGAATCTTTGAACATGTTCTCTATGAGAAGCCTTTTATTGGATCTCACGCATCTGCAGTGATGTCTGTTACGGTCTTACCTTGGTTGGAGTCCGAAGTGCAGAGATGTATGCTCACCCTTGCTAAACAAAACCAACGGTAACCAGGTAAGAAGCTCTGAATCTGTGCACGGGGTCTTAGACAGAAACAATAACCCGGTACAAGGAAACAGACAAGGGCAAATCCAGAAGAGTAGACAGGCACAGTTCCAAAAGTCAGGGCAGGGTGCAAACAGGCAATAACGAAGATTCCACAAGCAGGGGTCACAAGTCAGCCTTAGGAAACAGGAAACATGAAACAACAAACTGAGACTGCCCTCAAGGAGAGGCAGTGTTATATACCTGGGATAATGATCCATTTGTCTCAGTTGGACTTAAATTGACAGGTAGGAGCCACTGGTGAAGTCCAGCCCCCCAGTGCTGCAGGCAATGCCAAATAAACAAGGCTAGATCCACAAGTACTGAAGTGGCTCAGAGGCAGGCATGCTGGCTTAGGATGCGGAAGGACCCAGGTTAAAATCCTCTGTGGGGCAACCACGCCTGGCAGTCTGGATGGCACGGTGAGAACAGTGACAGTATAATTATGATGCTAGTAAAACTTTTTTTGATTGTTATGGGGACAGGGCCGGCACTACCATTAGGCGAATAAGGCATTTGCCTGGGGCACCGGCCTGTTGGGGGCGCCCACTGAAAGGTTTCCTGTAGGGCTGCCCTGCTGCTGTGTTGGGCGAGCGGCTCTTTAGCCACCCCCCAGTGTAGCCATTTATCTATTGGGATCCTTTCCTCCCCTCCCGAGCAGAGCACTCTGCTTCCTGCAGGCAGGACATGGTATCCCAGCTGCCCCCTGCCTGTGAACCCTTTAAGCCAGGGGGCAGCAACCTCTGGCACGCGTGCCACCCACGGCACGTGGGGTGCATTTGAGCGGCACGCGAGGCTGCCGCCAGTCTACCCTGGGGGAAAGCAGAGAGGAACTTGCACGGTGGTGGAACTTCCAGCATCGCAAGAACTTGCGATCTGGAGTTCCGCAAATTAGGCTGTTCTTACCACGGCTTCAATGACGTCCGCCACTGTATGCACTGCCTCCAGCTGAGGATGCTCTGTCAGCAGCATCCTCAGCCCCACCTCCTACCTAACTTTAAGCCCCGCCTCCTGCCTAACCATAAGCCCCTCCTTCAGCACAGGCATCAGCCCCGCCTCCAGCCCTCCCACTCTGTTAGCAGCATCCTCTGCCTGGATGAGTTATTTACAGGTCACTCCAAGCAAATATGTGTGGGGTTTAGTTTATGTGAGCCAATCAGAAGCAGTAGTGATCATAGGGGTCACTTCTGCAGCTGACATGTCTTACAAAATCAGATTGCCTTGTGTCTGTGTAACGGACCGTTTTGCTCACCAGAGGTTAAAAACCGTTTAGGCGATATTCCCCTTTCTCAGCTACACCGACAGCTACTGTAAGCACCGATCTCCCGAACTGGAAACACATGAACACTGGAAATATCCGAACAGGAAAACCATACGAAAGGGTTACACTCCTGGCAGTCAGCATACAATCCAATTCCCCCAATAACGAGACGACATTTCGTTTTGAGGGTTAAGCAGAATCTCAAGATTTATTCACACAACCTCCTTTTAAGACATTCTCCCATGCAAGGGAGGGATCCACAACAATTAGTACCCCAGCCAATAATGTACCAGTTACCTCCCACACATCTCCTCCCCTTAGTGTGACACATAATCCCATTAGTCCAGACACAAATTCCCTGGGATACTGGATGTACCCCTAAACATAGGGATACCCCTTTAAATGTTACATCCTGGTAACCCTGATTTGGGTGAGACACATATCCAAAAATCACCCAGATCGGACCAGAGGTTCGGGAATTATGGAGGGTTAAAGTTTTGACCGACTGCATGGCAAAAGTATCCGAAAATAGTTCCATGTATTTTGGCCCTGCAGTCGGTCACAGAAAAGGGAATGAAACACACAAATTGCCTGGGTTACAGAGCCTGGGGAGGGTTTAAACGAATTCCCTTGTTCATGGGGTTCTTTCTACCGAACGGCGGGTCATTCGGTAGTTTCCACACAAATTCATGGAAGTCTGGAGGTCTCAGCGGTGTTTGCCTAGTCGAGTGTCTGATTTTAGTTCCAGACACTCGACAGCAAAACACCGCTGTTCGGGAGTTTAAGATGGCCGCTGCCACGTGTTCGTTTCCCGAATGGCGGCCCCCCAGAGGACAAAGAACACATTACATAGATTGCCAATTGGAGGCACACTTACTCCAGGGTTGTCTGGTTGTTCGGTAGTTTCACTCAATATAATGAATGGAGTGATTCTACCGAACAATCAGGGGAATGCTGCATACACATAACACCGTTTACCGAACACATAGTATTAAATACAGCCTGAATGCAATCTGCTACACAGTCTTAAAGGGCATTGTTCCTAACCGTCATAATATGTCCACGGATGGCCCTTAAAGGGCCAGTAGCAGCAATATAAAATACCATATGCCCAAATATTGCATTCAAAAGTACAAATTCACAAGGGGCCATAGTCAGCAGGTAGGAGGCGGGCAGCCAGGCCTCTCCAATATCCAGTGGCGAGCCAGCTTTCGCCACAGTCTGCCACTGCCACTATCCTTGTGTCTGCTACTACCACTTCACTGTTTGCCTGTCTGTCCCTAACCCTGAATACTATCAGGTAAATTGCCTTAATTTACCAGGTGCCAGTGCCACACTATTTGTTACAAATACATGCTCATCAGGGCATAAAGGGAATGTGGGTGTGTGTATGTCTGTGAGTGTCTGTGTGTCTGTCAGTGAATGTGTGTGTCTGAGTGAGTGTGCTTGTGTGTCAGTGTGTGTGCGCGCCTGTCAGTGTGTGTGCGCGCCTGTCAGTGCGTTTGCGTGCCTGTCTGTGTGTGTCTGAGTGTGTGAGTGATTGTGTGTGTCAGATTGTGTCAAATCAGTGAGAGTGTGTGTGTGTATGTCAGTGTATCTGAGAGTGTGTGCTTGTCCGTGAGTGGGTGTGTCAGTGTGTGTCTGTCAGTCAAAATGCGTGTTGGTCTTTAACAGGAAGAGGTGTCACCTTGGCAGGAAGAGGTGGGGCAAATTTAAATTAGGGGTTCTTGAGTTCCTCATGCCTAGGGCAAATCCAAAATACACCACTGGATACATTAAATATGCTCCGTACATAGTTTAAGACCTGTGATAAACTTAAATGCTGTAAATTTCTATGCAGGTTCACACCATAACATAGTTAGCGGCAGTGAGAGGCTGAGCATGTAAACTGAGCACTCTCAGTCAATCGCTGTTCTAATCTCTGGTATGGCGTGAGATGGAAGCATAGTTCTGTCTCCTCTGCATCATCATTGGAGGCCGGGTTCCTGGGGACCAACCTGCTCTGCTAAATGGTGAGAAAACCATTTAGTAGTGACGAGGATCCTGGCACCCACGGATTCCAGGCAACATAACCACTTAGATACATAGAAATGGTTATGATTTTTGTTTTTGGGGATCCTGCTGGGCCTTGCCACATTATAAATCGATATTGCAGTAGCTCTAAATTGGGTTTACTCTCCTACTGGCAACAAGCGGTGATTGTGGCTGACACGGTCCTGGAGGGGGCTTCGAGCATATTGCGGCCTGGTGTGTCCTAGGGAAGGGAGAGGCAACCAATCTCCCGCCTTGAGCAGCCTGTGCTGAGCCCTGGCTCTACCTCTCCCCTTTGGTCCGGTGGGGGTAATCCCGGTCCATTCCCAGGAGATTTTTCAGGGAACTGAGAGCACATGACACCACCGCAAAGCCGACACCACGAGGCAAGTAAAATAACAGCCACAGTGTGCGCTTCTGACCCAGACAGTGGGGAATGGGATGTGCAGGATCGTCTGAAAACGCCTTTTGGGAGAAGCTGGCAGCTTGCATAGAACTAGTGGCCCCAGCAGCGATCACACACTCACATAAGGGTCTCTCACTCAGGAAGATGCAAAAGAAAGAAGAGAAAAGGCAGTGTTTACATTGCTGCCTAGTAACATCTCTAATGGCAGTCACTCAAACGGCAACTAAAGTGTCTCCTATCTGCATGGAGGCGCAGAATGCTCCCATAGAGATGCATTGATTTAATGCATCTCTATGAGGAGATACTGATTGGTGCAGCATTTTACCACGCATGCTCAATAGCTCCCAATGTTTTCCTACAGGAAAGCATTGGATTGGTTGAAATCATCAAGATTGATAATCTCAGCAATGGAGACAGGCACGGCGTTGGGAAAAAAGGTGAGTAAAAATTTCCAAGCGATCGAAAGGGGGGCTGGTGACCTAAATTTCTAGGTACACACAGTCAAACACACAGAGACATACACACAATATATACACACAATGTCACAGATACCCACATAAATGTTTTTAAAAACATACATATTTCTAGTCACCCTCCTGTTTCCTACCTTTTGGGTTCAGAAGGGTGGCTTCCCTGGGGTCTAGTAGGACTGGCAGCAGGTGGTTGCAATAGGGCTAGCTGCGGCTGATAGGAGTGGGCTGCCGCTCTGTTCAGACTCCCTCTCCTCCTGTATCTCACCAGGAGGAAGTGAACTTTAATTACTTTCTCCTTGCTCTGAGGCCGCGCAGGGGAAGGGACGGGCAGCCGGCTCTCCAGAATGGGAGCGGATTGGAGGCGTGCTCTGCGGTACAGGGGCAAGCCGGAGTGTGTTCTCTGCAGTATAGAGGCGGGCTGGGGGCGTGCTCAGTGGAATAGGGTCGGGCAGGAAGCAGAGCAGATTTTACCAGGTGTCCTGCCAACTCGTGGTTCCACTGTGTGGTATCAGCGCCGGAAGGAAGTATTAACAGTTCCCTTCACTTCCTCCCGGCGCACAGGCGGACAGAGAGCTTGCACGGTGTTGCAGGACAGAAGGAGGAGGGCAAGGGCTGATGAATCCCAGACACCAGGGCAAAATTCTTAGTCACCATGGCGATCTGGCGCTTGGGATTTGTCGAGCCCTGGCTTAAAGAAAATTGCATTTGCTTTGCTTTCAACCTTTGGGTCAACATACATCTGTGAGCAAATATTTTCCCACATCAAGATCATTTTGAATCCGCATCGAAGATATCTCACAACTGCTCATTCAGAAATCTATGTGAAACTTACACTATGTGAAAGTTACACTGTATGTTCCTGACATAGAGGAACTAAGCAAGGGCAGGGATCTCACTAAGTTTGTTCTGTAAAAAAATTTAAACATTTTGTTGTTGTATGTTCTTTGTTATTAAGTTTTTTAAATATTCTCAACAAGTTTAAATGTGATTAGAAATTACATTAAAAATAAAAAGATAAATGACTACGATTAGTTGTTGTTAAAACTGACCTTTATTTGACGTTATCATTAATAAAACATTTAAAATTCTTAACCATGCATTCCTCTGACTATATTGCCGGCACACCAAGGGACGTCAACTTTTTACTTCGGCACACCACTCCCAAAAGGTTGCCTACCCCTGCTTTACGCTTTCTGCAGGGAGCAGGAAGCAGCCTGTGCTCAGAGTGCAAGGCTCTCCTGCTCCCACAGCAGAAACAAAAACACTTTTTGCAGGCTGGACCCCTCTATTCACATCACTTAGGCCCATTTGGAGGTAAGGAGAACTGATTATTTTTTACATAATTGTAAATTGGTGTGTCTGTGTGTACTGAATTGCTGTGTGTGTAAATAAAGTGTGACTTTATGTAACGTAGTGTGAGTTTGTGTTTGAGTGGCAGTTTGTGTTAGTGAGTGTGTGTAAGTGACACTGTGTATGTCAGTGAGAGTGAGTGTGTAGGTGACACTGTGTCTGTGAGTGAGTGTGTAAGTGACACTGTGTATGTGAGTGAGAGTGTGTGTTACTGAGAGTGTGTAAATGTCATTGTATGTCAGTGAGATTGTGCAGGTGACACTATGTGAGTGAGGAGAGTGTGTGTGTTAGAGAGTGTGTAAGTGACACTGTATGTGAGTGAGTGTGTGTGTGTGTGTTAGTGAGACTGTGTAAGTGACACTGTGTATGTCAGTGAGTGTGTGTTAGTGTGTAAGTTACAATGTTACAATGTGTGCATGTCAGTGAGAGTGTGGGCTAGTGTGTGTTATTATGATTCTTATATATTAAATTATATTTATAATATATATTAGTATAATTCTATATTAAACTGATTTTTTTTGTTTACTTAACCCCTTAAGGACCAAACTTCTGGAATAAAAGGGAATCATGACATGTGCCACATGTCATGTGTCCTTAAGGGGTTAAAGTTCACATGAATTGAATTCCACCATTATTATAAATTAAATCCCACTAAATGCATTGATGTTTGTACTAGGCAGTAAAAGTCTATGGATATAAATATTAAGCAGTATGTGTGTATGAATAAATGTATTGGGCAGTATGTTTCTACTGATATATGCATTAGGCAGTACGTGTGTATAGATGTATGTATAGGGCAGTATTAATGTATTTATCAGATAGTATGTTTATGTATGGGGAAGTGTGTGTGTCTCTTCACTGCAATTCAGAATTTAGTGAATAAAACTCAGAGAGAATGTAGTTGCATTTATGGGGTGGCAAAATCGATTGTTGCATAGGGCAGCAAGAATCCTTGCACTGGCCCTGTATGGGGAGGACCTAAACAATAATGCCCAAAAGGACATTATTAATTTTAAAAGGTTTGTAATAAAAGGGGTTGGAGTA
This sequence comes from Pelobates cultripes, assembly GCA_933207985.1. Classification (NCBI taxonomy): domain Eukaryota; kingdom Metazoa; phylum Chordata; class Amphibia; order Anura; family Pelobatidae; genus Pelobates; species Pelobates cultripes. The sequence continues at coordinate 140,097,198 of OW240917.1, forward strand.
ACACGTTATTGTAGTTGTGGTTCTGGTGCCTGTCTTTCAAGTCGTAGCAATTGTAAACACAGCCTTTTCTGAGAATACCAGCAACATATTCAGTTATTTAGGGTCATCTACATATGAACTCCATATATTCAAGGCCGCCAACCATGACGGTTGTTATGGGGCCGCCCGGATCCCACGTGTAGCGGCGGAACTTCCGCCGGTGCAGTTGCACCGGGGCCCTCACGCTGATGGGGCCCATCGGGTGGCCCATGCACTTATGGCCACCCGACGGTCCCTATATCTTCTGGTGCCCGGTCATTTCCTCCCAGCTCACTCCGTGCGGGAGGAGCACGCGCCAGTGAAGAGGGAGCCACGCCGACTCCCATCAGCCCCAGCCACCCTCCTGAAAAAAAGGTAAGAAACAGGAGGGTAGCTGAAAAATGAGCTGTGTATGTGTATATGTCTGTATGTATGTCATTATGTATGTATGTCTGTATGTATGCCAGTATCAATGTATATCTGTATGTCATTATGTCTGTATGCATGTATGTCTGTCAGTATGTATGTATATATGTATGTCTGTAAGTATGTCTATATGTAGGTATGCCAGTAGCAATGTATGTCTGTATGTCATTATGAACGTATGTCTGTGTGTATGTTTGTATGGATGTCAGTATGAATGTATGTATGTCAGTATGAATGTATGTATGTCTGTATGAATGTATGTCTGTATGTCTGTATGTATGTATGTATGTATGTATGTGTGTGTGTATGGATGTCAGTGTATGTATGTATGTCATGATGAATGTGTGCATGTATGTCTATATGTATGTATGCCAGTATCAATGTATGTCTGCATGTTATTATGAACGTTTGTCTGTGTGTATGGATGTCAGTATGAATGTATGTATGTATGTATGTCTGTATATATGCATGTATGTCAGTATGAATGTATGTATGTCTGTATGCCATTATGAATGTATGTATGTATGTATGTATGTGTGTGTGTATTGTGACAAACTTACTTTCCTGTGTGTGTTTGTCCAGGATCTTTTGGCAACCGCACAGCCCTCTAGGGTAAGAAAACCAGGTCAAGACAAAGTCCAGTTTCAAAAGGGCCTCTGGCCTGTTTATTTTCTGTTGTTGTGAAGTAACAGGATACAATGAACAGCAAATCTTCTTTCTCCACAAACCACTTTCTTTCTCCTCCAAAACACTTCCCTCACTTCACCCTGCTTTAACTGCAGTTATATAGCTGCTCACAGCCCCTACAGGTGAGGCTAATGACCTCGTTAGGCAGTGAGCCAGAGCTCTATGGGAAACCTGGGCTGGACTCATGCACAACCACTCTGACAGTGGGTGGAGAATCGGCCCACCCTGCTCTTCCGAATACTCCACCCCAGGGACCCAAATAACAACAGAGGAAAAAACTACATTTAAACTTAACTTTCCCTGGGGCTGCATGTGCTTACCCACATGTCAGGATAGTGGCTGTGCAAAAGTCTGGGTGCCAGATATACACCCCTGACCACCATCCCCAACACTCCGTTACAGTATGTATGGATGTATGTCAGTATGTCAGTATAAATGTATGTCTGCATGTCATTATGAACGTATGTCTGTGTGTATGGATGTCAGTATGCATGTATGTCAGTATGTATGAATGTATGTATGTATGTCGGTTAGTATGCCTGTATATATGCATTTATGTCAGTATGAATGTATGTATGTATGTCTGTATGCCATTCTGAATGTATGTCTGTGTATGTATGTGTGTATGGATGTTAGTGTCTGTATGAATGTATGTATGTATGTCTGTCAGTATGTCTGTATGTATGTATGTATGCCAGTATGAATGTATGTATGTCTGTATGTCATTATGAATGTATGTAAATGTATGTATGTGTGTATGTCGGTGTCTGTATGTATGTCAGTGTGTATGTATGTATGGGTCTATATGTCCTCATGCATGTGTGTCTGTATGTATGTTAGTATGTGTCTGTCTGTCATTATGCATGCCTGTGTGTCAGTATATGTGTGTATGTCTCAGTATGTATGCCTATATGCGTGTATGTCTGTTTCAGTATGTGTGTTAGTATGTATCTGTGTGTGTGTGTCTGTGTCCTTTTGTGTCAGTGTGTGTGTTTGTGTCTGTGTGCGTATTCCGGTGGGCGGGATTTGGAGGCGGACCCTGTGGGAGGGATTGGAGGCGAGCCCCAGGGGGTCCAGATCCTGAGCTGAGTTAGGGGCCCAAACATTTCTGGTGGCGGCCCTGCATATATTACATATCATATTTTCAGTAATTAATCATCCATTGCAAAAATCTTATCTGTTAAGCCTTTTTGTATCTTTTGTGTCACGATTTTATACTACCAATTTGTAAGAAATAGGTAGGTAGTTGCCTAGTATATTTTTCACAATTCTCTTTTTTAGTGTTGGATAATTATTTTTTTGTTTTTTTTTTACTAAACTCTAAATTGTATCAAATTGAAATCCGAATGACAAAATTAAGGCTAAAATAATCAAGTTATGACTATAATTACATAAGTATGACTATGATTTGGATAATATTTCTATTTTTAAATTTCAAATTTTAGCTTTTTACACTTTGGTGTTTATTGAATAATACCCTTTAAGTAAACCATGATATAATGATATATTTTTTTTATCAAATATGAGATAGGAGTGGTGATGTTGGACTAGCCAACGTCAGAACCCCAAGGTAGGTTACAAGAGGTAACACGGGGGCTTAACCACACAACAAGTAAACAACTACCAACTGAAAGAGTGAGATAGAAAAAAACCACTGGATAGAAACACCATAGAAAGTTGTGTTAGTGAAAATCACATAAAGGTGAGGAATTAAAAACCTGGGGATATGTTCCTTAATCTCATAGAAAATGATATAAATATTGTATGTGCACATACGTATAGAGTCCGCTAAAATAAATAGTAGTAAGGCCTCTAAAGAATACCAAGTAAGACTATAGGGACATCTGATATGTGGACCAATATATAAGAGAAACGGAACATAAGTACAGACTGCTCCGTACAAAAGATGAAAATTAAATAAACCAAGTTGCGCAAAAACGGTAAAATCCGTAAGTGATATATATAGCTGGGATCGTGGTACCTAGCGATAGTAGAAATGCCGATATGGTACTGGAGTTAAACTGTGCTCATTATAAATAGTGTCTCAATAGAGTATACCAAGATAGCTCACTGGTGGAAAATAAATTCACGAAGAAGCACAAATGGGTATAGAGCTATGTAGCCAACCCTGCTGTACAGACTCTCTGGGAGGCTATATGTCTTGTTTGGCAATATAAACTATAGGGGAAATCCAATAGTGATATATCCCCTAGTGTGAGACTAAAAGATACATAAAATCCACAGTGGTAAATAACCTTAAATCAAAAAAAGCCCCCTCCGAAATTAGTAACTTTAGAGGAAAGGAGACAATATCCTAGAAAACCCTGGGCTTACTATCTAGCCCACAGGCAGGCCATAGATACTAAACTGCTGCTTCAAGGCAGCCTAGCAAATCCCTATTAGCACAAGCGGGTGTGGAGCTATGTAGCCGACCCTGCTGTACAGACTCTCTGGGAGGCTATATGTCTCGTTTGGCAATATATACTATAGGGGAAATCCAATAGTGATATATCCCCTAGTATGAGACTAAAAAATACATAACATCCACAGCGATATATGACAGCAGTACCTTAAATCAATATTTTTATCACTTAAGGAAGTATTACTTTACTGAGAGGGTAGTGGATACATGGAATAGCCTTCCAGCTGAAGTGGTAGATGTTAACACAGTAAAGGAGTTTAAGCATGCGTGGGATAGGCATAAGGCTATCCTAACTATATGATAAGGCCAGGGACTAATGAAAGTATTTAGAAAATTGGGCAGACTAGATGGGCCAAATGGTTCTTATCTGCCGTCACATTCTATGTTTCTATGTTAATGAAATACTTACCTCTTCTCCAGTGCTGACAGCGCCATCATCAAGCATGGCCCATTATGATTGGCCTTGTTTGGTAACACTTCTCCCACCTTTCCCATAAAAAGACTACACTTCCAAAGGACATCAACTCTGAAAGGAATGGCTTCTATCATTCCGTTCCTATTTTCTCCTACCAAAGCTTGAGGCACACTCACTATAGGAATAATCATAAAATATACAGCACATGTGTTTAATATTATGGTGCACTTTAACATAGGACACACGCAGCACATAAAAACATTAGCAGTAATTGCATCTGTTTTTTGTTTGAAAAAATAATGAAGCAGATGTTCTCAGGACATTATACTGATTTGATATTATCTGAATAAATATTGCATAAATGCAAAGCTTAAAGGAGAAATCTATTCAGCCAAGTTCCTCTAGTGAGAAGAGCATTAATCTCCCAAGGGTTCTGCATTAGATGAGATAGCCCAATATTTGGAATTCTGTTCGGCAATATTTCCTCGGTGTCAAGAGGACACCAGGTACCATGTTTTCAGCAGTCACAGCATTATCATTAGACATGCTTGTGTCACATAGAGTGTGCATCTACTATTGAAGCCATAGGAAGAGTGATTCAGCTGTGCTCTGTTCATGGGCAGCTGTGATGGGGCCTGCCAGTGCAGTAGATGGTCACACCAGGCTGGCACACTCTTTTGTGATTTGGTGAAATCCATCCCATGAGATTTCAACATAGTGTATCCACCCTGAACCTAACTGAGAGGTATGTGAACATATTAATCAGGTATGTTGGGAGGTTTACAGAGAACTATGACCTTCCTTGTCCCTGATCTGCCTGCTTACAGCTTACATCATCAGAAGTAATTATGTGAGCTAATCACAATGCTTTCCCATAGGATTGGCTGAGACTGACAAAGAGGCAGATCAGGGGCAGATCAGGGGCAGAGCCAGTATGCTCTGATTGACCAGCCCTGGTCAATCAGCATCTCCTCATATAGATGAATTGAATCAATACATCTCTATGAGGAAAGTTCAGTGTCTTCATGCAGAGAGAGGAGACACTGAATGGCAGTACTGTACAGTATGCATCACTGCCCCTGGAAGCACCTCTAATAGTCATCTGGTGAGTAGCCAGTGAAGTTATCACTAGGCTGTAATATAAACACTGCATTTTCTCTAAAAAGACATTGTTCACTGCAAAAATCCTTAAGGTAATGATTATACTCACCAGAACAAATGCAATAAGCTGTAGTTGTTCTGGTGACTATAGTGTCCCTTTAAGAATTAGCTATTAACATTGTTCTGAAGAACAGAGTGACAGCATATTTTTTGTATTTATGTAGTATTGAATTGAGACATGCTCTTGGAATCAGGAAGACTTTGTTCTTGAATATTTGATTATATGTTTTACAACGAGTTAAAGTAAAGTCAAGTTTACTAGAGATTGTGTAATTTTCATCTGACTCCTGATTATGGGCTGTTACCAGAACTTCACAATGTGTCAGTGCTATAATTGATCTGCAAAGATCTGCGAAGTACACACTGGTAATTACAACAAGGGGTTTGGGTGACATTTTTCTAAACCACAGGAGTAAAGTCCCGAGTTGTTTATTATGACACCAGAATCCAGATATGTAATTAGAGCATCATGTTGTAAATGTCTGCATTCCTATCAGTTCTCTTACAATTCAGCACACAGGGCTGGTTAGCCAAGGATTTAATCATGCTATGTGAACCAGAATTCTATAAATCATACAAGTAACTACAGCCAGAGCTGAGATTTAAAGTAATGATGTCACAAAAGTGAATTATGAGTACTGCAAGAGGATTGCTCAGTGAAGACTGAGCAAAATTCTGCCCTGTGAAAACATAAAACCTCAAAGTTTACTTTGCTGACAAATAACATATAGGATGGGAAGTATGTTTTAATACAGATCTGACCTGTTAATTGTTTGAATTAATGACAATGTTGGTCCAGAAGACCTCAAAGAGTGGATTGTTATAAAATATACAATATATGACATTGCAATCAATGCCATCTTAAAATATAGAGTTTGTGTTTTCCCCCATAGGAGTAATTTAGTTATCTTATTTTAATGCTGGGTGTTCAATACACAACAATTTCAGTACTCTTTATCATGGATGGAGAGAAGAAAATGTTCCGTGTGTATATCACCACTGTAGCCACTGAAATATATCCCACTGAAATTTGTCCTGGCGCCTTGGATTTGTGAGCCTGTTCAGCCCACAAGGTGACCAGCTGCATGAGAGCAGAGGCCATCTCTTCTACTGCTGAGACAGGTATGGAGGAAGGCAGGCGGCTAAGGGAGGGAGGGGGGTGGGCGGCTTATGGATTGCTGAGGTAGAGAGGGACGGAGGCAGACACTCGACTCAGAGAGAACTAAATGAGGGACGTGGGCGGGCGGCTAATTTAGAGCGGCGGCAAGGGAGGGAGCTGTCATCTCCCTGCTTAGCTCCCTTGCGTGCCCACCGGGAGCCGGATAATGACGTCACTCCGGCCCACTAAACAATGCGCAAGAGGGAGCACAGTAGGAAGATGACAGCAGCCCCACTGAACCCGAGGTAAAGCCAATCTACTCCAGCTCTCCAAAGGTAGGGAGACTGGGTGTGTGGTAAATTGCTAAACTCTATAAATTATTATGTACACATACACATATAAACTATGGCCCGTCTACTTTAACAAATATTTATTCAGAGACAAAACAACAACAACATACAAATAATGACACACAATCTAACTAACTATACCAACAACAACAGCAACAATCTAACTAACAATAAAAACTCTTAGAAAATCACCAGATCCCACTCACAGTTCACCATGATAAAAATTAGCCCATGTCTGCCCAAGGGTCTGCTCGGTAGCACAGCCAAGAAGGAACAGGAAAGGAAGGGGATAGGGTGGAGTGGTTATCTATTTCCTGGCTTGTAAAGGTATTGAACTACCCAATTACCACATCAAAGGGTAAAGCTTATCCACCTGTAAGAAAGGCATACATGAGCTTGGTCACATGACCCCTGTCATCATATTAGTTTGATGACAAATTGTCACCACAGGGTGGATTTAAATAAAAAAGTAATTACATGTGAGTGAGTCTGTGTGTTTGTGTGTGTGTTTGTGCGATTGAGTATGTCTCTGTGTGTGTGACTGTGTGTGTGTCTGTCTCTGTGTGTTTGTCTATCTCTGTGTGTGTCTGTGTGTGTGTGTGTCTGTCTGTGTGTGTGTGTGTGTGTGTGTCTGTCTGTCTGTGTGTATGTGTCAGTCTGTGTGTGTGTCTGTAAGGGAGTCAGGGGAGTAGGGTTGGGTGAGAATAATATTTATCATGTTTGTAATACTTCTGTGCACTGATATAATGCATAAGGCATAATGTTGAGGTTTTAGCAAAGCATTTTAAATTCAATTGTGATTGTTTCTTTTGAGTTTGATTGTGACTGTTTCCTTTTTTAATTTCAAAAGCTTTTTATTGAACATTACACGCATGAGATAATACAAGCGATAAAGATGTGTTAAGCAATCTGGACATGCAGCTCCAAATATTAGTATCAGTACAATCGAGTTACACAGTGTTATTCCTCTGTTTATATGTCTATTGTACGAGCCTGGAATTGGCAAAACGTACATTGTAATTGTATGGCGACCAAGGTGGTATCGGAAATGACAATTGGTATCGGTAGGCCATTCCTTTGCACATATTCTATGCGACAAAAAACAATAGGTACCACCTAATCTGTCTAGCGCAATCAATATAGGCATAATGCATCAGTAAGTGTGCGGAGTATCTGCTAGCCATCGGTCTGAAAATTTGGAGTTCCAGCTCCCACGTCTTAGCTGAAGGCGGTAGTATAATCTTACCGGGGGGAAACTATGTTTCTTTTATTGGTTTATGAGTGGTAGGGTACGTATTCCATCCCCTCAGCCAACACCACCAGACTTTGAGAAAGCCCCAATTGAGAAAGCCTTAATTGGTCAAAATCCGTTAGTCATGAGGTGCACTCGGCATGCTGAAAGCAGTGCTACATGGAGGAAGCTCCAGTGGATGGAAAACATAGCCAGATAGTGTGCCTAAATGCATGCTAAATTGTATGTGCCGATTGTGAAACACAGTGTAAGCCATCTGTACCTAGTCAATGTTTTAATAAAGGAATAAAGAAGTGATCACAAAGTCCTTTTGTTATGCTACTGACTGTGGGGCCAGTGGAAGTCCCCAACACAGGTAAGAGTGTACATATAGGGTGGGGGCTCTGGCTCACAGTTGGAGTTTGCTTGTTATCTGACTACTTAAGAGACTGGACACAAGACCTATACTACAATTCTTGAATATATGAGTTGCATTAGAGGCAATAGTGTATGCCCCTTAATAGGGTGAGAGCACCAATAATGTCAATGTGTTCGGTGGGGGTTCTGAGTGCAAACAATACTCTGCTATTGGAAGCCTTTTTTTCTATAGATCTCTATCGATCTATTTTAACCCCTGGAGTTTTTTTCAGAAAGATTACAATCTGCCATCCTTTACAGTAAAAGAGTCATCTATTTTAAGGACAAGTGTGGGTTTATAAAGTTGATACGAATTTGGATGTTAAGTGACGTTATTCAACGATAAAGGTCTCCTAAAAGCAATATGTATGTATGTATGTATCTTTAAATTGTATATGGTGATTGTTATACAGAGCTCTAACTCAAGCTTTTATAATATTGTATGGTTGTTATGTGGGAGAGAATCAGAGTATATACTACCCTTATAGTAGTAGGGTGGCCATATTGGCCCCCTGAGGATTTTGTCTTATTTTTTAAGTTTTTTAATGTGGCAGCTGGCAAGCAAGTGTTTACCAGCCACCTTAACATTAACTTGTGCAGCAGAAGGTTTTATAACTATTGACCCGCAGTACTGCTTTTACACCATACACCAAATGTGTCCGGCTGATTACTACAGATTCGGTTGGGTTGTACAAAATCCAACCTAAATTCATTTTAATTAGAATTGCTATTATGGTTGGAATTTGCCCATTTTTACCAGATGTTCTTTAAGGCAAAATCCAGTGTTTAGTGAATAACCTTGTTAGTAAGTGACATGGAGGAACGACCCTGCTCAGATGAGCTTACAATCTAGTGCAGAGGTAGGCAATCTTTTAGCAGCACTGTGCCGATATAGGATTGTGATGTCCCTTGGCGTGCCGATCGTACCTTTTTTAAATTGAGGTGTGTATGTTGCCGTATTCTACTCGTGTTATTTATACTGTAATTGCTTTGTATCGTATTTGTGCGTATACGAGCTATTAGATTGAATATGTTCATTAGTAGTTTATGGAATCGTGTATGATACATATAAATGTGGGCTGTGTATGGGGGCTGCTTGTTGAATTGTGTGTGGATGGATATGTCACATTGTGTGTTTGGTAGTGTGTGTGGGCTGTTTGGAGTATTGCATGTGAGAGGCTGAATGTGGGGTTGTGTGCATGTATGTGGATTGTTAGCGGTTTATGTTTGTGCGGATTGTGTGTATGTTTGTGTGTGGGCTCTTCGTATTATTTGTATGAGGGGAAGGTTATTCTGCATTTCCATGTATATCTAGCATTGTGGGTGGCTTCCCTGGGTCCCAGTGGGGACCAGGCTGGCCAGGTACAGGTCAAGGACAGGAGCAGTAACAGCAGCTGCAGGCTGCTCTACTAAAGTGTGCTATACAGAACTGCTGTTTAGTGTCTCCCTGAAATATTCTCATTGATTCAATGCATCTCCAATCCCACCTCCTTGCCGATTTCAGCCTATTCATTGCTTTCCCTATGTGAAATTCTGATGATGTCATCAAGAAGGCGGTTTAGGGGTGGGGCCAGCATCGGCGCACCTATGTGGCACTGGAAATAAGGTGAATTTTACAATTTTCTAAGGGGGCCATGGGGCAAGCCAACTAAATGGTGGATTAAACACTGTAGCATTCCTGACCCTATTGTGTTTAACACAGAATGGGTTTCCCCACCCAAAGCACCACTGAATGTATGGCCAAGGCAGTATTAAACATTTCCTTTTAGACATACCAATTCATACCAGCAATGGGTGCTGGGATAGGCTCAAATCTGTCAGCCTCCTCGTTAGCCTGAGCAACACATAAGGGATGAACTGCTTGGAACTCTCATTTAGCATTAAACCATTAAAAACGATTTAACACTCACCTGAGATTTTAGGTTCTTTAAAAATAAATTCCTTTAAATAGATTATTGGGCCCCATTTAAAAAAAAAAAAAAGAATTAAAAAGCCATGAGAATCACGCAAGCGCCTCTAGCAGCTGTCAATGAGACAGACACTGGAGGCTTTGGAGGAAGGATTAACCCATTTGTAAACATAGCAGTTTCTCTGAAACTGCTATGTTTATAAAAAAAATGTGTTAACCCTAGCTTGACCTGGCACCCAGACCACTTCATTAAGCTGAAGTGGTCTTTGTGCCTAGAGTGATCCTTTAAGCCTAGGATTAAGGTAAAGCTTATTTCAGGTTTAAGCTTTGAGTGGTTAAAGGGACATGCATCGCTTGACAGATATATTTTTTTCTTTTTAAATAATTTTTTTTATTGCGATGATAGCACATCACAAATGAGAAATATAAGCAGCATACAGCAGCATGTTAGTAAGACTCATGCAGAATACTTGACAAAAGTGTAAGTGTGATACATAAAATTCTGCTTAATTTTGTTTAACAATAAAAGATAGTAGATTAAATACATAGCATGATTTAGCATGACTATCATTAGGCATAGAATTGTGCCATAAGAAGATCAGCAATCAATTAATCAATGTTCCACTGATCCGGCCATTAATAATGTTCAAGTCCTTCCCCTTAGATAGTGGATTACAAGACTGGGTCAATTGCTTTGATGTCTCCTCAACATAGCCCTCTACAGGTGTGGGGACAAGACCTCAATGGCCCTCTGCCCAGGAAGGTATAACTGCTGAAGGATACTGTAAGAGTTGGCAGATTGGTCCGCCATGGGATCCAGCTGACACTGGTCCTGCAGTCGCTGAGCCACAGGCTGATGGTCAGCATTGAGTAGTATCTGAGATGCTCGCTTGTGCAATAGTGCACAGAATCTCTCACAAAGTTGATTGAATTTGGACAGAATGAGGATATATAAACCTGTTGCAAACTGGATTCTGCACCACAAGGCCGTACAAACATTTTGTGGAGAGCACTTTTGTGCCTTTATGAGTAGGAACAATCTGTTATTTAAGTCGGTAGGAGCCTCCACAGTGAGTAACTGGATAACCTCCACTGGTCCAGAGGGGGGGGGGATCAGGAGACCTGGAGGTAATCTCCACAGGTGTGTTGGGTACCAGGTGAGGGGTCGTCCACTTCCCTCATCAAGGTCGTAGTAGGCTCCAGCTGCAGAATCGTAGGAAAAATAAGCATGTTTAGCTTCTATGCAATAGCAGGTGAGTACAGGTGGTATCACAGTAAAATGGTGTGGGTAGTAGTCAGGAATAAGCCAGTATTTTAGCAAGACTGTAAAGAGTGCTAGGGAGCTCACTTTCTATGCGACTGTTCAGCATGGAAGTCATTCCCCACCCCCGACAATTATTTTTTTAAACCAGCAACCAAACACATTTTTAAACAAATACACAAACCGAAATAAAACAAGAAAAACTTGGAAAAGTATGTAATAGGCATTTATAAACTTATTATAAATTTGGTTAGATTGCATTATTGGGAACACCTCTCGGCTAGGGGGTTTCTTCAGCCGCCTCCCCCACCACCATACTCACCCATTTCAGTTTCAGACTAGTCCACAGAGACAGAAACAGGGTATTGTGCAGCCCAACCCAACAGCCTAAATAACACTGATCTGACTCCATCTCTTCTTTCCCTGTCAGGATGTAGCAAGGTGAATAGATCTTCCAGCTGCACATGTGTAAATATGTCAATCATCTCCAATGCACTTTTCTAGCATTCCTAGGGATAGGACACTGAATGGTTAGATCAGTCTCCCCCTGGAATGGACGTGGAAAGCATATGAACGAAAAAGCATGTAAATCTAACAAAAAAAATCACTATTACCTGCTTTTTTGGCCTGCAGATGAGGCAACTGTCTCATTCAAAACTAAAGCATTTGAATGAAGCATGTCTCTTTAAATCTGGAACTAACAAAAGGGTTTGTTGGGGTTTTGGGTGGAGTTGAACATAACATCAGGTGGAAAGAGGTATTTAGGTTGCAGGCATGTAGAGTTTGAAGGAATAATTTGCAAAGTACTCACACTCTATTATTGATAGTATAGCTGCATGAACTGCTATACAGTTTACATCAATTAGAAGTTCACCTGCTCCTCCTGCATGGAATTTCCTGTGTGAGAGGTTACTAATGGTCAGATGGGAAGTGGTCCCTTCCTCTTCCTGTCCAGCTTCACACAAAGACACTGGAGATAGCTGAGTTTTACAGCACTGAGTTTACAGGATCTATAACTGTTCCTATAGCTTTGATAGCAAGCATTGGAGACTGACTGGGACATGGAACACTGGCCAGGTTTCCTGGTACCTACCTCTCGCAAAAACTCCCACATTAATTCCAAAAAGGCACATTATCAATGCATACCTTCATCCAATGGCAGGTGCCCACTCTGCCTCATGGGAAATCCACCACTGAACACATGAGCAGCAATAGCTACAATATGTAAAACTAATGCTTATCGTAAAGAAGCACAGAATTGAATGCACCGTGGAGGCGTGGAGCGGTGCCCTGTGGACCCCACGTAAGAAGTCAAACTGATCAACCAGTAAAGAAAAAGTTAAAAAATCATAGAATTATAACTTAAGAGAAACATCATGGACAGACCAATCCAGCAAGGAAACAGCCCACACCCAACCATGTAAAAACAAAACTAAACAGAGATAAGGGCACGTCTTGTCGACAGTATGGTAGTCATCCGAGGCTTCTACTGAATGTAATCGTACTAAGATTAACAGGACTATTTACTAAAGTGAGAATTCAAGGTAAATTTCAAATTTAAGGCTGGAGTAGCTGAACTGATAGCAAAACTGACTGAGAATTTTTCATAATCAGCTATTTTAACCCTAAAATGTGAACCTTAGTAAATAACCTTGTAAGTTAGTCTACCACCTTTTTTTATTAGCAACCACCACTATTAAACCTAGGGAGTATGAAAGCCGATCTCTACTAACCTTGTACTGAGGCACGGTCTAATACTGAGAGAAAAAATAAGCAGAGAAGAGGAGAAAAGCCTAAAACAATCATGGGCTAATCAGCCTACCAATACCTTTCTCCAATCAATCATGACTAAAACCTCAGCTCTACAGAGCTTACCATACCGCGAAATCAGAGTGAATTCAGGGTTCCCACCAAATCAGTGTGAATTCAGGGTTCCCACCAAATCAGTGTGAATTCAAGGTCCCCACTAAATCACAGAGAATTTACAATCAGCGACAAAATGTGCTACCCCATAAAAATTGTCCTGGTCCAATATTTACTTGCTGGGTTAAAATGTGGGGGAGAGGGGAGGGGGCATGGCATCCAGCACAGAAAACACTTCATTGAGATGGCTCTGCACATGTACAAATCTGTCAGACAAAATACATGTCATTACAAGCTCACGTGAGCGCATACTGAAACACTCACTGTTAATTCCACCCTCTTCTGTGTTCTTCATTTTTATTTAGTATGGTTATATATATGTGTGTGTGTGTGTGTGATACATGTTACATATAATAAAACAAGATTTTATTTATGGTACAAAAAATGCAAAAAAATGTTTAAAATTGTTTCCTCATATTAGTGCTGTCAGTGTTACTTCATTATCACAATTCAACACAGCAATGGCACTGAAATTAGAATATTTATAAAATCAACCATAGTTAATAAAGATCATTTTAATAAAAATTAGAAGAGATAATGGCTTTTACATCTGAGTCTTTTGTAATGAAGGGACAAAAGATCAGCGTTATAAGGATCTCTGATTATTAGAAAAGTAGATCAATTGATGAAAGGATATTAAGAAATGTATCTGTGTCCATTCTGCAAAGAAAGAATAATGTGGATACAAACTGATACTAAAAATGTTGAATGGCCTTTAACCATTAGCTGCAAGAAAGATTGTTATATTAGATAAATGTAGAAGTGATATTGGATTTACTAGGATTCTGTTTATATGTGTAAAAATGTAATTTGAAACCGTAATAAATGCACCCATTTAATGTCAGCTTAAGAATTTTACATCAATCGGTCCTTGTAAATAAATGAAGTGAATATAAGGGTGCAAATAGGGTTGCCACTTGATCTGTGTTTTAAGGGTGGGGTTGTGAATAATTTAAGATCAATCATTCAAAATTCAACAAGCTATTTTTAATTTTATTTTATAATATGTAATTTATTAAGCCATTGATTGAAATTAAAAATTAACTGTTTTCCAGTTGATATATGAACAGTGGCGTACACACAATCCATGGGCCCTCTGTGCGAAACTGATCCGTGGGACCTCCCTCCCTATTCCTCCCCTTTCCCTCTCCCCCGACAGACATACACACACACACACACACACATACATACATACATAGAGACAGACACATACACACCGACAAACACACAGACACATATACACACACACATCCATACAAACAGACAGGCACGAATATATACATACAGACAGACACACAGACACATACATACAGACTGACACACACAGACACAGACAGGCACACACACACACTGACACACACACACACACACATACAGGCACACAGACAGGCACATACATACAGACACACACAGACACATACATACAAAGACACATACATACATACAAACAGACAGGTACACATACACACATGCAGGCACATACAGACAGACACACACACATACAGACAGGCATACATACATACAGACAGGCACACATACAGACACATGCACACACACACAAGACAAACATACAAACAAGCACGCACACACACATACAGACAGACACATACATACATACAAACAGGCACACATACATGCAGGCAGACACACACCCACAGACAGACACACATACAGATACAGACACATACAGACACACACACATACATAGAGAAAGACAGGCACACAGACACATACACAATATTTAAGTCACCCTCCTATTTCTTGACTGGGGTCCAGTGGTGGCTCAGGTGGATGGGAGTCAGAGTTCCCACTCTGACTCCCTGGTCTTCCTCCCGCTCGGCTCTCAGTGTTAGCTGGGAGGAGTGACGTGCAGTCACTTCCTCCCAGCTCTGTGTAATCTCATCACAGGGGCCCCGGTTGTGCTGTTAAAGCGCCCAGCACTGACTGGGCCCCCTGACAATCCATATCCATCAGGTGGCCCTGACAGCATACCATAACTGAAATTTGAAGTACAAAAGGGAAAGATGGTATGTACTGTATAGTTACAGTTTGATCCAATTTGAGATTATTCATTGATAAGTTTAGACCAGAAGTGTTGTGAACATTGTTTCTGTCGTTGTACCACAGTACAGTTTCATAGGAACAAGAGAAAAACCTGGGAGTGTTTTCTCGGTAGAACTCAAACAATGAAGCACACTGGGCCATAACCTCTTAGAGGACAGCTTAGATGTGGGTCAAGAATAGACTAGAATAATCCCATCATAGTCTCCAACCTCTCTTCCCTTTTCCCTCCCTGAATCAGGCTACTCCAAGTAACCATGAGCAGATCTCTCTCCTGGAATAACTCATTCACTGTTAAAGCAATGGGAAGGCTTCTGTGGGATCCCAACACCATAAATGCTCTACTAAGTTGAAATGGTTATGGTACAGAAGTCTAGGGTAAACTTTTAAACACCTGTTTGCCCAAAACACAAGACTTAAGGTGCCCTGCAGTACCTTTGTTCCCCTAGCACGGTTTCTTTTGTGGTATGTAATAATCCATTTTTGTGTGCTAAGTAACAATCCAAATGTTTATTTTGCTTTAATAATTTTAAATTACAGTCAACAAAATGTGTAAGCAATGGGTGAACATATGCTATCTGCAGTTAAGTTTGGATATGTAACTGATTAGTTTGAACAGTAATCAATCAGTCAAGTCATAATGAGGCATGCAATTAAATGATAGTAATCCTTACATTTGCATGCAACAAAACTGGGCTTGGGGGTTGGCAAAACATCATGGCCTCAGTGAGTAGCTATTTTTGATTGATAAATATATATGTGGCTCCAAAAAGAAGAGTGTAAAGATAAAGATCATTATCTATCATTAGTCACTCTAAAAAAATAAATCATAAAATGTTTTTAATAATGACTAGTGGAAAGTGATGATAATAAATACAATTTACATGTTTGCCATGTTTTTTTTTCTCAAAGCTTATTTCTATTTGGATAAATGTTCTCTGAAAGGGTTTATATGCTGTCAAATTGCCCGGGCACCTTTTGCTAATCTTTATTTGTGAATGGTAGGCTTTTATCTTAGTATTATTTTTCCATAGAAACACAGTAAAATGACTTTGATGTTTAAAGCAAGGAGAATGTTTGTCTAACTCTGTTTTTTGTGAAGCTACTTCTTATTGTGAGTGTAATACTGGCTGCTAATACTATTTAATATCTACATGATGACCTAAAATTTTTATTTTGTGATGGGTTTTTGTATTTTTGCAATATGATTGTTTTATAATTTATTAATGGGACACTATATGCAGCTAACTGAAGTGGTCTGAGTGCATATTCCCAGGTCCCTTATCCCTGCAATAGTAAATTTTGCAGTTATTGTGTGTAACGGACCGTTTCAGCACACAAGGGGTTAAAACCGTTTAGGCGAGCGTCCCCTTTCAGAGATGCAGGCACAGCCACTGCAGAACACCAAACTCCCGAACAGGATACCAAGTAGCACTCCAAATTCCAGAACTGGAACCTCACGAATAGCTGCTAGCAGCTGAACAGGAAAAGCACCCAAGCAGCTTACACTCCTGGCAATCAGTCTCTAACAGCATACAGTAAATCCCCCCAAGAACGAGACAAAGCTCCGTGTTGAGGGTCAAGCAGTGAACAGACAGAGCTGTGGGTTTACTGTCATTATATACACATTAGTACCGCCCACAGGGTTTTACACAACAACCAATCATAAACGTACATTACAGAAAAATTACACACAAAAATCCTCCCCCCTGCCTGTGATATAATTATGTTGCACAATGGTTTAACATAATTAACACAGGCAGTAAAAATACAGTTTTTATCCATACACTGTAACTTTTAAACTACACATCCAATCTTCATAAAAATTACATATGATTAATCAGCACACTTTAAACATAAACATAACCAAAAATCAGACAAATCCATCCAGGAGTTAAAAAGTTAGCTGGAGGTCCCTTTATGACCGACCACAAGCACATTTTCCTGCCCAAAACAGTTCCATAGATTTGGGCTGTGCGGCCGGTCTATTTCAGGCTGAAAAAACGACTAAGGGACTATCGCCGGTTGGGACTTAGTCTCTGCAGCTGAAATCAGGCTGAAAAAACGGCTGAAAAAACGGCTGAAAACGACTAAGTCCCATCGCCGAATGGGACTTAGTCCCTGCAGCTGTAAAATCAGTATGGGAGAAGGTAGGGCTCAGCGGTGTTTGCGGAAATGTGTAGCCGATTTTAGTTCCATGAATTTGGCTACACATACCGCTGACCTCGTTCGCATTAACAAAGATGGCCGCCGCAAACGAACAAAGGCCACCCAGCATTGTCAATTAAGCTGCGGTTAACCGCAGCTTCTGGGAGGTAAATTGCCTGCACACTTCCACTTCTGGGTGGTCTGCCTGTGTGGTACTTGGTTCAGTAAGCCCCATTTACTGAACCAAGTGGGAAATAGCCAGGCACAAAAAGTTTTAACCAGGTCTGGGGACACAGGGGACATCATCTTAAAGGGGCAGTGTCCCAAACAAGTCTGGGGACACCATCTTAAAGGGCAGTGTCCCAATCTTCCTGATGTCCCAAAAAGGTGTTTAAAGGGCCAGCACCAGTCCCATAAAGAGTCCATAAGCCACAATATGCCCACTTAAAGGACCATACACACCCAATAAAAGTGCATACATTTTCACCATCTCCCAGGGGCCATAGTCATGTGGGAGGAGGCTGGCAAATAGGCTTCTCCAATGCAATGTGGCGAGATTGGTCTCGTCACATTGTGAAACTGCAATAATTACTATCAAGGGTTATTATTATTATTATGCTATTATTTATATAGCGCCAACAAATTCCGCAATGCTTTACAGTGCGTGGACGAACAAACATGTAATTGTAACCAGACAAGTTGGACACACAGGAACAGAGGGATTGAGGGCCCTGCTCAATGAGCTTACATGCTAGAGGGAGTGGGGTGAAGTGACACAAAAGGTAAGGATAGTATTAGACTAATGACAGTTGCTAGAGAGGAATCAGTCGGGAGCTATAAACAGTTTAATTTATACGCTTTTATGAAAAAGTGGGTTTCTAATGATTTTTTGAAGGAGTGGAGACTAGGTGAGCATCTATTGGATGAGGGAAGTGAGTTCCACAGGAACGGTGCAGCCCTCGACAAGTCTTGAAGGCAAGCATCAGAGGTAGGAGTACGGACAGAAGATAGACGTAAGTCTTCAGCAGAGCGTAAGGGCCTAGACGGGACATACTTGTGTATTAGGGAGGATAGATAGGTGGAAGCAGCATTATGTAGAGATTTGATATGTTCGTCCACCCACTGTAAAGCGCTGCGGAATTTGTTGGCGCTATATAAATAATAACATAGTAATAAAGACATATGACACTTGAAGCACACCACGAGCCTAAGAAGGAAGGTGACCAGGCACAACTGAACAGGGTAAATAAGAGGAAGGTCTATCAAACAAGCTGTATAACTTTAACACCCGACAGACCCACAAAATGACAAGGCCTTAAACTCGATTGCTCGATGGGCCATCACCAACACACCAACTTACTCTCCCCACAAACAACCATACCAAAACACCTCTCATAGGTACCCACATTACCAAATGTTATTCTGTTTTTGTTAGTTACCTTGTTGAAATTTTTCTCTTTCTAACTCTACCTGTACAAGCCAAAACTGACACTCTTCATTATGTTCTTCAACGTGTACCTCAAAAAGTTTGTCACTACTTTATTATTATTGTTACTAAAATGTATTGAAGTAAACTTGTACAACATGTTATGTTTAACATCAAAATTAAACAAAATAAAGAATTATAAAAAAAAAGTTAAACTTATCACGATGATGATATAACCAGTAAAAGTGCAGTTTTTGTTTAAAAAAATGCAAAAAACAAATAAAAAAAGCTGACTTTGGCCAGCGTTTGTGACTAAGTGGTAATTGGCATGACTGTAGTATTCCACGGCATTGTTGCCAACATATCCCACCATTTCCTGGAGGTTTGCGAGTGACTATATTGTGTCAGACATAGTCTACCTGAAATGTATATACAATAGACTGTCTTGGGCGCAAAGCAAAAAGTGCTATAATGTGCGCCCACACAACACAACCCTACCTGAAATGTTTTGTCAAATCTACCCTTGTTATTATTATGATATTTCTATAGCGCCATCAAATTCCGCAGCGCTTTACAATGGGTGGACGAACAGACATGTAGTTGTAACCAGACAAGTTAGACACACAGGAACGGGTTAAGGGTCCTGCTCAATGAGCTTACATGCAAGAGGGAATGGGGTAAATTGACACAAAAGGTAAGGATAGTATTAGACTAGTGACAGTTGCAAGAGAGGAATCAGATGGGAGCTATTAACAGTTTAATTGATACGCTTTTATGAAGAAGTGGGTTTTTAATGATTTTTTGAAGGAATGGAGACTGGGTGAGCATCTAACGGTGGAGGGAAGCGAGTTCCACAGGAACGGTGCAGCCATCGAGAAATCTTGAAGGCGAGCATCAGAGGTGGGAGTACGGACAGAAGATAGACGTAAGTCTTCAGCAGATCGTAAGGGCCTAGATGGGACATACTTGTGTATAAGGGAGGATAGATAGGTGGGCGCAGCATTATGTAGAGATTTGAAAGCAAGAACCAGAATTTTAAATTGAGCTCTATATTTTATAGGAAGCCAATGTAGGGACTGACAGAAGGGTGAGGTATGGGAAGATGAGCCGCATTCACTATGGACTGTAACGGCGCGAGGTGGGAGCACGTAAGACCACAGTAGTCAAGGCGAGAAAGGACAGTGGAATGGACCAACACCTTAGTCGCATCTGGCGTTAAGTAGGGGCGGATGCACGCAATGTTTTTGAGATGGAAATGACAGGCTTTGGCGATAGATTGAACATGAGGCTTGAAGGAGAGGTTGGAGTCAAAGAGAACACCTAGGCAGCGAGCCTGCGTGGTGGAACTGATGGTAGCACCGTTGATTTGGAGGGAGACAGACACAGGAGTAACAACACTTGAGTTTACCAAGGGACGCAGTATAGATGGAGAACAGTAGAGGACCAAGGACTGAACGTTGGGGGACACCAACAGAGAGGAGTTGGGGAGAAGAAGCAGAGCCAGAGAAAGAAACACTGAAAGAGCGCTGGGAGAGGTAGGAGGAGCACCAAGAGAAAGAGCGATATCTTGTAGACTGATATTGCGCAGGATGAGAAGAAGCTGTTGATGATCAACAGTGTCAAAAGCCGCAGACAGGTCAAGGAGAATTAGGATAGAGTAGTGACCACGAGATTTTGCAGCGAGTAGATCATTGGATACTTTGGTCAGTGCTGTTTCCACAGAGTGCCTAGCGTGGAAACCAGACTGAAGCGGGTCTAGCAGACGGTTGGACTCGAGGAAGTCTGTCAATCTCGCATACACAATTCTTTCAAGGATCTTGGATGCAAAAGGCAGTAGCGAGATAGGACGATAGTTGGATGGGGAGTTAGGGTCAAGATTGGGCTTCTTCAGAATTGGGGTTACAGTTGCATGTTTGAAGGGCAATGGAAATATACCAGAGGAGAGAGAGAGATTGAGAATTTTATCAATTGAGTGATGGAGAAAGAGAAGAAGACAGAGTACGGATGAGATGCGAGGGAATTGGATCTAGGGAGCAGGAGGTGGGGCAGGAGGACTGGAGCAGAGCAGAATACTTATGGATACTTTCTGGGGACTGCTGACTTTTGTTGGATATTATAGATTATACGTGCTTTGCGGAGTTTTGCCTACTTTTACATCTGTTTATGTTTCAACATGATGCAGTCACTTGCTTTTACACAAATTTTTTCCAGCTTTACTATCGATACATTATAATTCTTTTAAAATTGTGAAGATTCTTAGATATGTTTACATTATTGTATAATATTATATATTCTGGATGCAGGTTATTGCATTTTTACTGCTAATGTCTTTGACTCATATAACTTTACAACCCCCCAAAAATGCAGAAATTTTAAAAATAATAATTTACATTTTTCTTGAAAGGCAGTTTGTGAGTACTGGATACTTCGGAACTGCCATTTGATGCTTGTTATCAAGTAACCAACCAGTTATTGGTTTTTGATATTTATGTCGCACTGTTCATTAGGATCAAAGCAAACACAAGTGTGTGCTGTTTTTTTCTTGTTTTTTTCTACTTACTTTTGTGAGAATCTACTTGCAGGTTCTCGGTGGTGTGTTATATTTAAGGAATGTTTTAAATATAGTATTTTGTTGCTTAAAAGTCTCTGCAACATTGGCATATAATCACAGTAATATAACTTTGAATTTTGTGCTGTTCATTTTTATAGCTAAGCATATGAGTATACGTCGAACAAAAACTTAAATACAATTTGTTTTTGATTTCAAATGTGTGTAAATGTAATGGAAGGTCAATTAAATTTACCTATATTCATTTCCATCCTGGCAGTTCAGGTGCGTTTTTTAGCACCCGATGACCTCCTGTACCTTAAGCCGCCTTTACTGCACGTGACACTAAGCACAGTCCTTATTCAATAAGCACAATAAGCAAAATAAGCACCAGCAGAACATTACTATAACTTCAGCACAGCATCATCCTATAAACCAGCATTCAAACCAACATGGTGTCAGCACTTTGGTAAAACACCCAGTGTTTCCCCTGACTCCCTTCATCTCCTTTGTCAATAACTAGTGGTTTCTATGTCTTTGGGACTCAGCCCTCGCATTACCATGATGAGCTGAGTTTCTGGTCTATTGAAACAATGGGTGGCCTTTTGCAAGCTGAGAGCTTTGCTGAACATTTATGTAGGTGTAGAGCTTGCCACATCTCAGTGATGATGTCTTCTCAGTTTGAAGGTGGTCTACTTTTAGGTTGCTTACTTAGCTACAAGCACACTAGGTGAGAAAAGTGGGTGGGCCAGGATTAGCTCATTTCTGGTTACTAGGAGATCCCCTGGTGTATGGGTATAAGAGAGAACAATTATTCTCCCTTTCAGCATTCTTTGTCATTGAGCCATAAAGTTTGTTTTTGCTTAATTTATCTGAAAGATAGGGAAAATCTGGTAGCCAGCATTGTTTTTTTTAAATATTTTTATTGAGAAACAAAGTGTAAAAATGTTAATATGAAAGTGTCTTACATAAAAATTGTGTATCGGTAAAATTCAGTGTTATGGTATAAAATATAATGCCTGATGGGGTAAGTATTGTGGTACAACTACAACTAACAATTACACCAACAGGGACTTTGATTACATTGCATTCTAAATACATAGGCATTATTAGGTTGTTGGTTTCCCTCCCTCCATGCAGCTATAACAACTTCCAATATTTTGTGGTGTTTCTGTGGGAATTTTTGCCCATTCATCCAGTAGAGCATTTGTGAGGTCAATCACTGATGGTAGATGAGAAGACCTGGCTCGCAATCTCCATTTCAGTTCATCCCATAGGTGTTCGATGGGGTTGAGGTCAGTGCTTTGCGACAGCCATTCTGGAATAGAAATGGGCCTTCCCACAACATTGGTAGCATAGCATTGTCCAACATGTCCTGGTATGCTGAAGCATTAAGATTTCCGTTCACTGGAAGTACGGGGCATTGCCCAACCCCTGAAAAATAGTTTCATATCATTATTTTTCTTCCACCAAACTTTTGGCACAATCCAGTCAGGCAGAAAAAGATCTCCTGGCATCCGCCAAACCCAGACTCACCCATCAGACTGCAAAACAGAGAAGCATTATTTGTCACTCCACATAACACGTTTCCACTGCTGCAGAGTCCAGTGGCTGTATGGTTTACACCACTCTGACATTTGGCATTGTACTAGGTGATGTGAGGCTTGCATGCAGCTGCCTGGCCATGGAAACCCATTCCACGAAGCTCCGGGTGCACAGTTTTTGTGCTGATATTAATGCCAGTTGACGTTTGGAACTCTTCAGCTATGGAATCAACAGAGCATTGGCGACTCTCACACACCATGCGCCTCAGCACTTGCTGACCTCGCTCTGTGACTTTACGTGGTCTTCTACTTCATGGCTGAGTTGCTGCTGTTTCTAAACGCTTCCACTTTCCAATAATACCACTTACAGTTGCTTGTTGATTATCTAGCAGGGATGAAATATCACAAACTGAGTTATTACCAAGGTGGCATCCTATCACAGTACCATGCTTGAATTCACTGAGCTCTTCAGAACTACCCACTTTTTTCACAAATCTTTGCAAATGTAGTCTGCGTGGCTAGGTGCTTGATTTTATACATCTGTGGCAATGGGTCTCATTACAATGTGTGTTACAATACTTTTGTCCAGGCATAGAGTGTATATTTACCTAAAGAAGTAAGGTTGACATGAATAGACTCTTCTCTGCTGTTCCAACCCATAGCATGGGTAAGGAATAGCATGTTAGAGAAGTTGGAAATAAAAATTTGGCTGCGTTGTGAAGGTACATAATTTGAGATTTTTGACATTTGGATGTAGATCAGAAGAGCCCTATAGGTATAGTAATAACATACTTTATAGAAAGAAGTGAGAACTATTATTTGTAGAATATAGGGATTGTTTGTGTGGATAATATCATGAGAGATGTTTGTAAATAGATTAGGTGTAGTACTAACAGATGACCTGCATTATAGTATCATCACCTGTTCAAATAGCGCATTTAATGATTCTATTAAAAGAGTTCCTTTGCTGGTGGCTTTAAAAGATCTGATAAAATACTGCACATATTTATTTTTCCTGTTTCTTTAAAAAATAAATAAATGTTCATTTTATGTGTTTTATGCTTTATTTGGTAATAATCACCTCTCGCTATCAAATGATAAGAAAATAAACATTTTATATACCTTTCTCCAGTAACATAACTGGGGGCATCTTTCCATCTATGTATGATCCAAGAAGGGAAACATAAAGCAAGACCAGAATTTTAAGTGAGCTGGGATTTGAGACTCAGCTGGCAGGCATGTACACAACCAGAAATAAAACTTAAAATTAAAGATACCACAGACAAGCTGCTTCAGCCCAGCTGCAAAAGCTGGAATGGATTCTAGTGAATCTGTGCTTATCTGAAAAGCAACCTCTAATTTTCAGCATGCTTCTGGGCTGGCTGACTCTAGGTCTAGACTCTCTCTCACAGATAACGCTGCCTAATAGCAAATAATAGCAAATGGAACACGGTTATGTTGTGCAGACCACAGGCGACATTTACATAATATTATTCTGAAATCAGATTATTATAACTTTTTTTTTGAAAGGGACAATTCTGCAAAAACAACAAGTGTATTCATAGCAAAATTGTTCTGTGAGTGTGGGTTCCAATGGACTATTTTGACTTTTTGTTTGACTATTCATAGAAAACAGTTTGGCAGTATTGCAACATTTGGATTATATGTAATCCCCATTTTGTGTGTGGGCATAACTTCAGCACCAGATTACTCAATAAATTAACCTAGGCGCCTGTCTAGGACCGTTACAAAGCAGATTTATGCAGAAATGCTTTTCAGCTAATATGAACAAATCACATTAATTTTAATCTATGCCTAAACAAATTGATCTGTCAGGGATTTACCTGTTCACAAAGTCTTTCCAATTATTTTGACTTTACAAGTCCATTAGGAAATGTCAGGTGATCGCGTTAAAGATGATGTTATGGAAGCTTGGATACAAGCAATCAATTGTTACATTGATACTAGGATCTGGTGCATTCAACGTGCTTCGTACCTGTACAGATTTATAGAATTGTTTACTTGTAGCTATCTGAAAAATCATCTTACATAGATAAACATTTAAAAAGTGTTACTTCCTGCACAGAAACAGGGACGACCAAAGAGTCAGTTTTTGTCTGACCCAAGGTGCATGTATAGGGCCAAAGGATCCTGCTATATATTAAAGGTAATAAAGAGTTTTTTGATTGTTTTTTTACATATAATTTATTTCACTATTTCAAATAATCTATTTCCCTTCAATTCTTGATGAAAGCATTATTATATTAAAAACTGTTTTTTAGTTGATATTTGTCCTTTAAAATGATGCAGTAAAGATCTAGAGTTCGTTCAAAGTACAATGTTATCTATCCATTGTGCTAATGGAAATGTGTAGATTTTATTAAAGGTTGTTTAAAATTGGGCTCACCCCCTGTCAATATATTCTTTGGACAGACCTCTATGGTAAAGGCACAGGGCTTGTTTCTAATGTTATTGGTAGGTTTTGCCAAAGAGTCATTACTCATTAAAGTAGTCATTGCTTACCTCAACAAGCATGGACTGGTCACAAACTGCAACATATTCCAAATAATGACAGGGACATAGCTGTTATTAATTTCTATGGTGAATAATGGAAGCTAGTTACCGCCTGGTACCTAACTTTGTTGCTAAGTTTTACTGGTTGCCACTTTTTCTCAAAATTAAAAACCTGCCTCTGCCTGGTGGATAGACACAACAATTAAATAAACAACTGCATCACAACTACAGCTGCCTCTCTCTATTCAGATTGTATAAAAAACATTTTTTTTTAAAAGAGGAAAAGGTTTGGATTTTTATATTTGAAACCCCAGTCATATTGGATATTGGTCCAGTGAGTGTCCCCATCCCCATTCTTCAATCCATTGACAGTTGGGTGAAGGTATATAAGAGGGGGCTCAGGAGATAACCAGTCTTATCAGCCTTCATAGTTACATGATCTCATAAGGCCCAAGAGATGCCCAGTCTCCTGTGTCCTTTAGGAAAAGTATATTGGGGTCCCCAAAGAGCCGCTAGCTGGCCAATCTCCTGGCCCCATATGCTCAACTGACCCTCAGTTAGCTGAAGACCCACAAGCCTCACACTACCTAATGAATACATCCCTTCCTACTATCACCTCACACTTTTAAGGGATATTATAGGCACCAAGACCACCTAATCACAACAAAGTAGTCTAGGTGCCATGATCATGTTGCTTTAACTCTGCAAGAACTGCAATTAAGATGGTTAAGAATGGGTTAAGATGCCTCTAGGGGTTGTCAGTATGACAGCCACTAGAGTCGGTGTAACTGAGCTATCTTAATTAGTTGGTGTCATAGAGACCATCTGATTGGTGTAGGTCAACATTTTTCTGTGCATGCACACTAGCCTCCCAATGCTTTCTTATGAGAAATCATTGGATTGTCTGAGATCACCAAGAGGAGATCACCAAGGAGGCAGAATTTTGGCACAGAGACATAATGTAAGGTAAGTAAACTCAACTTTTAAGCCCTCATAGCGGAGGGGGAAGGGGAGGCGACCACCTATAGGTAGATGATCACCATAGTGTTAGGAATATATGTTTGTATTCTAAACACTATAGTGTTCCTTTTAATTGTACAGGGGGCTGAATAAATCATAGAAACAAAGCATGTATAAAAGATTTAAACTTACCATTTGCAGTCTTCTCTTATCAAATTTCTGCCTTGCTTTTTTTCTAATCAAGTCTTTATTGAAAACAGCTTCACTAGGATATTATGATTTGTTTATTTGGTTTTTTTGGGGTCAAAGAAAGATAACTGAAAAAAGAGGACTTTAAATGTGAAGTGTAAAAATCTTCTTTTAAAACAGCTCATAGCAGATACTAGAATAATGCTGGAGTAATGCAAGATCTGGGAATGGGTGTGAGAGTAATGTAAATAGTTATAGGCGTAGTTTATAGGCTGTAGGCTGAAAAGAGACGTGCATAATAAAAAAAATCCTCACAAGGACCAAAGTGTGATATAGCGCTTAAACAGAAATAAAAATCAATTTTAAAATCAAGTAACACTATAAACAGCTCAAAAACACCTGTGAAAGGATACCTTTCTGACCTACCATAAAATGAATAAACTAAATATAAGGGTTTATAAGTGAAAATGTATACAACAGAAGTGGAGCGTTAAAACCAAAGTGAAAGGAAATACACTCAGGATGTTATCTTACCTCCTACTATGTGAAGAAAAGTAGAAATATGGTATATAACAGAAAGAAACAAACACATGTAATGCAAATGGTACTGGAAGTAGCAAGTGCAGAATGATATTGGGTAAAAACTCACATGAATTAGATCCCAAAATATGGGGCTCAATATTCATGCTGCTGTGCTGTTAAGGCAGCACCCTGCCTTTTTTTCAATAATAATCCACTCTCAAAATAAACAGAAAGGCAATGATAGTGCAGTATAACCAACACAGATACGCAGGTGTTATGGTAAAGATCACCTTTTTCAGAGCCCCATAAATTCCTGGCTTTGAAGTTGAAAAGTCTGATATGATATGCAGGGTGACTGTCCCCAAACAGTAAACCTGGAACCTGGAAACAGTTGGGACTACTAAAGGTGCTAAAAACATACATTTATTGTAACAGTAATAAAACTCTCCTCCCCTTCCCTGTCCAGAATGCAGAGTCACCATCTTGCCACCATGGCAGGCTCGCTGCGGATCTCGGCGGCAAGAGGGAGAGCGGGAACCGCCGCAGATCCGGGAGAGGATACTTGGAGAGCTGTGAGCACCATGGCTCCATCAAGAGGACACCATGGGCACCCAGGAACGGTCAGAGCCCCCTCCTTAGACATGACCTCAGGGCACGAAATAGCGTTGGCTGACCAGGGTGTCTCCTGTGAAAAGCTCTAACCTTGGCAGGTGCGTGGACATTCCTGGCCGGCTCCATCACGAGGACACCATGGGCACCCAGGAACGGGTGAGTACACGGCAGTGCCGTGACAGAGCCCCCTCCTTAGACACGACCTCAGGGCATGAAATAGGGTTGGCTGACCAGGGTGTCTCCTGTGAAAAGCGCTAACCTTGGCAGGTGCGTGGACATTCCTGGCCGGCTCCCAGGATTGTTCCTCTGGGCCATACCCCTTTCAGTGAATGTAGGTTTCCCCTGGAGTCAAGGATCTCCTGGACTTCTAATTCTTCAGAGTCATCCACAACCACGGAAGTGGGTGGGGCAACAATATGGGAAGGGAACTTGTTGGGTCTCCATGGCTTTAGTAAGGATACATGGAAAACCGGGTGTAACCGGTAGGTGGACAGCCACAGGTGATATGATCTTGTGTGGACAGCCAGACCTTGTCCCCCGGCACAAAGGACCTTCTTTTGTTGGCGTATCCTTTGTAGTGTTGTTGTGCTACCTTCAGAGTTCATTGTAAAGCGCTGCGGAATTTGACGGCGCTCTATAAATATCATAGTAATAATAATAATTCTGTGTGGACAGCTAGACCTTGTCCCCCAGCACAAAGGACCTTCTTTTGTTGGCGTATCCTTTGTAGTGTTGTTGTGCTACCTTCAGAGTTCATTGTAAAGCGCTGCGGAATTTGACGGCGCTCTATAAATATCATAGTAATAATAATAATAATTGTAGCATTTGTCTTTGTTGTCTGAGTTTGTTCAGGCGTAAGGCTACATCGGGCACTGTATTAGGGCAAGGCAGCTCAGGAAAGGCACATGGATTGAAACCATAGTTGGCATAAAAAGGTGTAACCTTGATGGAGTGGTGCATATGGTTGTTGTAGGAGAATTCTGCAGAGGGAAACAGAGATAGCCAATCATTCTGAAGATGCGTGGTGAAGCAGCGGATGTATTGCTCTAAAGTTTGGTTAGTACGTTCTGTTTGACTGTTGCTCTGAGGATGATAGGCTGAAGATAAACAGCGTTTAATTTTTAGTTGGCTGCAGAAGTGGGACCAGGAACGGGAGGTGAATTGAGAACCTTGGTCAGTGATAATGGTTTGGGGCAATCCATGTAGCCAAAATATGTTCTGTAAGAACAAAGAGGGAATAAAGTGTGCCATCTTAGTGAACCTATCAACTACCACCATGATGGTGTTGTATTTGTGTGTCTATGTCAGTCCATTACCCTTGAGAAATTGCAGGAGATTGTAGAAAGCCTATAGGTTTTGTCCTTGGAGTCTTTGATCGGGCACATACATCGCACAAGAGGACGTACTCCCTGATGTCTGTCCTGATGGAAGGCCACCAATAGTAAGGCTAATGCCTTCAAGCATTTGGGTAATTCCTCCATGGCCTGCTGAGAGAGTGTCATGAAACTGGCTAATTACCTCAGACTGGAGTGAAGGTGGTACATACAACTGTTCGTCGTGGTATCACAATCCTTGTTTCCAGGTCAGAGGAGGAACAGTAACGGCTGGTTGGACCACTGAGTTGCGTATATGATCTAGGAGTGAAACCTGCATTGCTAAGAATTGATGTGGGGGTAGAATGGTGTCTTGGGTTTGGTCCGTTTGGTCTGTCTTTTCATATATGCGTGACTGAGCATCCACCTTTTGATTTTTTGACCCAAGGCGGTAGGTGATCTGTAAGTTGAATCTGTAGGAGAACAAAACCCAGCGGGCTTGGCAGGGATGTAGTCTTCTGGCAGCACGAAGGTACTGTAAATTCTGATGGTCTGTATATACAGTTATAGGTAAGGGGGCTCCTTCAAGTAGATGGCGCCACTCTTTCAGAGTACTTTTAACCGCAAAAAGTTCCCTCTCGCCTACATCATCGTTATTTTCTACGGGAAAAAGTTTTCGAGAGTAAAATGCCACGGGGTGTAGTTGGTCATTCTTCTCTCCTCTTTGGGACAGGATACCCCAAATGGCAATATCAGAGGCATCTACTTCAAGGAAGAAAGCCTTTGTGGTATCGGGTTGTATGAAGATAGGAGCCTGGGTAAACAGCCTTTTTAGGTTCTCGAAGGCTTCTTGGGCTTCGGTGGTACACGTGAACTAGTCATTTTTTTCTAGTCAAGGCCGTTATAGGGGAGCATACTTGGGAAAGCCTCTCATAAAGTGTCTATAAAAATTGGCGAATCCCAGGAAACGCTGTATAGACTACATGTCTTTAGGTATGGGCCATTCCAAGATAGCTGTGATCTTATGAGGATCCATTTTTATCTGCCACGGGGTGATTATGTTTCCCAGGAATTCCACAGATTCTGTATCAAAAACACATTTCTCCAATTTAGCATACAGTCTGTGCTCACGAAGACGGAGAAGCACCTTTCTCATGTGTTCGTTGTGTTCAGCAGAGGAGAAGACCAGGATGTCGTGTAGATATATTACAATGAAAGAATATAGTATATCATAGAAGACGTCATTCAGGAAATGTTGGAATGTGGCCGGGGCATTACAATGTCCGAAGGGCATGACAAGGTTTTCAAAGTGACCATACCGTGTTGTGAATGCTGTTTTCCACTCATCACCTTTACGGATACGGACCAGGTCATATGCACCTCGTAGCTCTAACTTCGTGAATATTCTTCCCTTCCTTAATCTATCTAGGAGCTCGGGTATCCGAGGTAGAGGACATCGGTTCTTGATAGTGATAATATTTAAAGCACGGTAGTCGACGCATGGGCACAGTCCTCCATCTTTCTTGCCAACAAAGAACATGCCTTTGCCTGCTCCTGCTGGAGATGTTGAAGGTCTGATTAAATATTTGACTAGGCTGTCAGAAATGTACTCCTTATTAGAGATGTCGCGAACTGTCCGCCAAACTGTTTGCGAACTGTCCGCTGGCGAACAATAGCGTGTTCACATTGGGCGAACATATCCGATTTCCGGTCCGCCCCCTATACGTCATCATTGAGTAAACTTTGACCCGGAACCTCACAGTCAGCAGACACTTCCTGGGAGGGAGGGTCTGCTGCTGATTGGGTGGAATGTGTCTGCTGGCTGTGAGGTTCCGGGTCAAAGTTTACTCAATGATGACGTATAGGGGGCGGACCGTAAATCGGATATGTTCGCCCAACGCGAACACGCTATTGTTCGCCAGCGTACAGTTCGCGAACAGTTCGGCGGACAGTTCGCAACATCTCTACTGCTTATGTTGTGATGTTTAAGCTCAGCTTCTAAGAGAGGGAATATGCGTCCATAGGGGATAGAAGCACCTGGCAGCAAGTCGATTGGATAGTCGTATGAACGTCTCGGGGGTAATTGATCAGCATTCTTTTTTTTGAAGACATCTTGGAATTTTTTATATTTGTTTGGCAAGGTGACTCGAGGATTGGGGTCATAGTGAGCAGATACATGGTTGTCTTATTTAAGCAAGGGGTGGTGCAAAAGGTGGAAGAAAAGGTGAATGTGCCTTTGATCCAGTCTATCACTGGATTGTGGGTGCGCAGACAGGGAAAAACGAGGATGAATGGAAACATCGGTGAGGGTACAATATCTAGGTTGATAGTCACTTTGTGGTGACCAAGGAGTAGGCAGATGGGGCCTGTATTATGTTAAACGGGTCCAGTCTTGATTGGAGTCCCATCCACCACGTACAGTGAAAAAGCACTTTAGTTGCTTGGACACGGTCTGGTCTATGAAACAGCTGCTGGCTCCTGACTCGATGATGGCTGTGATTTGGTGGTTTCTACTTCCCCACTGGAGAGAGAGACAGATATAAGAGGAGGCGGGTGGAACAGTAGAAGTCCAAGACGAAGGAGCTATGGAACCCTTAACAGGTGAGGTAATGGGTCAGACTGGGCATGACCACAGTTGGTGATCGGCTTTCCCACAGTAAAGACAGAGCCCTTGAGAGCGGCGTCTCTTGCATTCTTCTTCAGTCAGGGGGCGGCGAACCATGCCTATTTGCATGGGTTCCTCAGAGGAGGAGGTGGAAGATGAGGCAGAAGCCACAGGACCAGCTAGATCCAAAGGCCAGAGATTAGCTGGAATCTGTTTCTCATTTCTCCATTCATGGAAGCGTCAATCTAATTGGGGGACCAGGAGGATCAGATCTTCCAAAGAAGTGGGTACCCCAACTCTGGCTAGTTCATCTTTTAATGCCTCAGATAGATCCAGTCGATACTGTTCTATCAGGCTGGTTTCCTTATAACCTGTGTCAGAAGCCAACTCCCGGAAATCCGTGGTGTAGTCTACTATGGGTCTTCTTCCCTGCCAGAGGGAATGGAGGGCAGTGCGGGCAGTGGAAGGTCTCAGAGGGTCATCGTATAATGTGTGCATGGCTGCAGCAAATGAGTCCCATGAGTCCAGTATTGGACTGTTAGAGTGCAGGAGTTGGTGAACCCAGGTTTGGGGTTGGCCCGACAGCAAGGCAATGGTAGTGCGAGCCTTCACATAATCATTAGGCTATGTGTGTGGTTTTAGAGTGAAGAGAAGTTCACAGGCTGTGATAAATGATCGCAGTTCAGTTTTTTTTTCACAGTGAACTTGTCAGGCATGGGAATGACTGGCTCTGGAGATGTAGGCGACATCTGGACAGCAGTTGGAGGTGAATCTGGAAGGGGTGTGGACTGATCCCTTCTCTTTCATGCTGTAGTAGCACGGTGTTACTGGCTTGCAGATCCTGAACTGCTTGGGTCAAAGCTGTCAGCTTCAGCTGTTCCTGCAGGTTCCATGTTGGCTTGGTTATTATGTCACACCCACCTGGGGTTTTGCAGTAGTGAAGGAACCCAATTGCAGCGGAACAGCACTTCCTTACAATCACGACCATCAGGAGCACCTGTAAGTGGGTACAGGGTCCTGAAAGGTCTATGGTGGCACGGAGGCCTTTATTGGGAAGAAGCCAATCGAGGTATCCAAGAAGGGGTGAATCAGAAGACGTAGTCAGACAATCCAGAGTCAGGTCAGGCAGCAGGCAAGAGTAATCAATCAGGGGTCCAAGGATCAGGAACCAGGAAGGCATACAGGGAATCAGGTCAATAGGCTAGGATAAGGAGCAAGGAAAAATACCCAAGCACTGACTGGGAGGCGTGCAGGGTTTAAATAGGGAGACAGGTTCCTGTGTTAGACCACTCGCTTACATACTTTCATTCACCGGTGATGGATGCCACATTTCTTTGGTGACTATCCTTTGAATTATTTGTGATCTCACACTGCTACAAGCAGCAGTAATGAAATGATCAGTCTTGAGATTGAAAGAGTGAATGATTGTTCTACAGCCAACATGAGCTTTTTATAAAGTGGGGCAATCGATAATGTGGGGATGGTTCTGTAGATTGGTATAGAGAATGATCTTTTCTACATGCAGGGTAATTTTAGGATTTCAGACTCAGGGAAAGTCAAGATATTGTTTGAATGTTCTACTGCATATAGTACGTTTTTCACGCAGTTAACCATTCAAGCTTAGCTTGCTAACCACATGAAGGTTAAATGGTTAGCACTCAGATTGTGTAAAACAATGTGGCTTGGTTTCATTAGTTTATTTATAAAGCAAACCTATATATTCAGTGCTAAGCAATGAGCAGTCAACACTGCAGCAGGGAGACACAAATGTAGGCAAGCCTTGGTCAGACTGCTGCATGCCCCTGCATGCTAAAGCATAGTCTTGAAGCAATGCCATGCAGGACAACAGCCATTCTAACTTTAACGTGCCCATAGTTCTTGTAACTGAACTCACCATACTCCGACCGAGTACCTTCCGTTGATGGACGCTTCCTAGCTTGTGCCAAGGACCACAAGCACCGCACCGGACACCACAACCACCGCAGACTCCACAACCGGCATAGCTTAACTGGAGTCTCGCCGTCTTCTGTCCACCGTGGATCAGCTTCTGTCCTCCAGGACCATGTGGGGAAGAACTCTCCTCCAGGAAAGCGTATCAGGAACAATGTAACGACTGGGTACCTTCCGCTGATGGATGCTCCTAGTGCTTTCCGAGGTCTCCAAGCACTCCACCTGACACCATAACCACTGCAGACCCCACAAACCGCCGCAGCTTGGTTGGGGTCTCGCCGTCTCCACCCACTCTGGACCTACGACAGGGCTCCAGGATCCAGTAGGTCGACCTCTCCGAATTCCAGAGAGCAGGAACAAGCTCTTAGCAGAGCTTAGTGATTATACCCTGGGGAGTAGAGTGATTATAGCAATCCCCAGAGTGTAGTTCTCCAATCCCCCAAACATGAGCCGAAACTTCATGAAGGTACAAGATGATCTGACTCCAATGAGCGTTTATTACGCCTTATATACAAGTTTTCAGGCCAGAGGCACACCCCCTGGACCTGGTGGTAAAGTGTTCCCAATGGGAACACTAATTAACATTATAACACTCCCACATACACAATGAAATCCCTCCTCGCAATCCTGGAGATAATTGGCTTAAGGCACTGCAGTAAACTCAATTATCTCCAGGTACAGAAAATATCTTCATTTTACACTAACAGCAAAAATATGTAAAAGTACATAAAAATACATAATTCTTATTATATTACACAGAACCCCCACATTTAACCTAGCCCCAGATAGCTCGGATCTGAGCACCCAATCTAAGTGAACAGCGCTCCGATCCCATGAACAGAGTAAATTTGCCATGGGGTAAAGCATAGCAAGGGCTGTAGCTTAACTGGAGTCTTGCCGTCTTCTGTCCACCGTGGATCAGCTTCTGTCCTCCAGGACCGTGTGGGGAAGAATTCTCCTCCAGGAGAGCGTATCAGGAACAATGTAATGGAACCGCTGGCACCCGACCGGGTACCTTCTGCTGACGGATGCTCCTAGTGCTTTCCGAGGTCTCCAAGCACTCCACCTGACACCATAACCACTGCAGACCCCACAAACCGCCGCAGCTTGGTTGGGGTCTCGCTGTCTACACTCACTCTGGACCCAAGACCAGGGTCCAGCTTCCAGTAGGTCGACCTCTCCGAATTCCAGAGAGCAGGAACAAGCTCTTAGCAGAGGTTAGTGATTATACCCTGGGGAGTATAGTGACTGTAGCAATCCCCAGAGTGTACTCCAATCCCCCAAACATGAGCTGAAACTTCATGAAGGTACAAGATGATCTGACTCCAATGAGCATTTATTACTCCTTATATACAAGTTTTCAGGCCAGAGGCACACCCCCTGTGCCTGGGACAACGCCCTGCTGGAGAACAATAGACAGGAAACGGGGGAGGAGAAGAAACACACCTTCCCATGGATTCAAATGGGCAGAAACAGTCTTTAGAAGCCAATAAGTCCCAAATAGTCTTTTTAAATGGTATTGCAGGTCCTCTGCCACGAGGGTCTCAAGTATCCTGACAACGCTTTCCAGAACATCAGGGCCAAAACACACCAGTCGCCATTGCATCTCCCGAAGGAACGCCTCCTTGTAGGTGAGCCCTGCCCAGGGGCTAGCTCTCTCCATTCTGCTGTGAACAGGGCCGCTGTACAAATACTAGCTTTCAATTTGTGATTCCAAACTTTACCGGTGCCTCTGCGCTGCTTCTCCTCGCACTAGGACGCCATCCCACCGCTGCCACCACTGTGATGGAACAGCTGGCACCCCAACCGGGTACCTTCCGCTGACGGATGCTCCTAGTGCTTTCTGAGGTCTCCAAGCACTCCACCTGACACCATAACCACTGCAGACCCCACGAACTGCCGCAGCTTGGGCAGAAACAGTCAAATGGGCAGAAACAGTCTTTACAAGCCAATAAGTCCCAAATAGTCTTTTTAAATGGCAATGCACCCCAGGGTCATAGTCATGAGGAAGGAGAATGGCAATTAGGCTCCGCCAACAGCCGGGGGCAAAAGGCAGCTTGTCACCCAACAATCCAGTGACAAAAGGCATTTCGTGATTAAAGCTCAGGGGAGTATGCAGAGCATAGCAATCCCCAGTGTGAGTATAGCTGTCCTCTCCAAGACTACGTGTTGAGGGTTAAGAAGAACTGACTCCAATGAGCGTTTACTCCTGCTTATATACAACTTTCCCAGCAAGGTTACCACCTACGTGGACCTTGTGGGGCACTGGAACTGTAAATTTAACAACTAATATAATAAAGGCACATGGATAGGCAGACCCACTTTTTACAATGAGAATCCTCCCCTCTGCTTGGGAGATAATTGAGTTAATTACTGTATCAACTCAATTATCTCCAAGCTAAAAAACATACTTTTATGCCATTTTTGTAACTTTGTGAGTTTACATGCAATATCAATAAAACTTATATTTTTATAACCAGCATAATTTGGGGACACACATATCCAAGATTCACTTGAATCGGTTAAGTGGTTCAGAAGATAGGTGGAAGTCATATTTTGACCTAGGAGGAACAAAGCAGCCAGTTCCAACTGGTTTGGCAGTGTCCTTGGGACAACGCCCTGCTGGATTCAAAGGGACAGAAAAAGTGTCCCAAAAGTTTGAATATGCCCATACACTGTTTTTAAAGGGCTAGCACTAGTCCAAATAAAAGTCCATGAGACCAAGTAAACGATTACTGAAGGCAAAACAACAAATTGTCTGGGTTCACATATATATATATATATATATATATATATATATAAGCATCCATTATACTGGTTAACTGGGGGTTTTTGTTACAGTTCTACAATGCTTTTTGAGTCTGGTCCTGGTCAAATGGAAGAATTTACAAATTTGTACACAACGTTACATAAGGAACCATTGTTAAGCTATTGCACATGCGTGGCAAAATGCCAGATTACTATATGTTCTATGAGCAGCATTTGATCTATAACCTATAGCATAGTGCTTCTATTGGCTGTCAGGAAGACACAATTGGTGTCCATTAGTGTCCCTTTTAGGGCACAAGTTAAACCAAAAGACGTGATGGAAGTGGGAAAAAGAAAGAAAAAATTAACACAAGTAAAAGACGAACAGAGTTGGGCCATAGTGGAATAAATAAAGACAGACTGAGTTATTCTTTAAAAAAAATATATATATATCAGAAATTCAAAGTGACTTTCAAATTATTGGTAAAAATATTTTTGGTAAACTATGGGGCTACTTTTGGGCTAAAATCTAAAATTCTATTTAAATTCACTTTCATTCCAGACACTTTACTGAATAACCCTGGGGACAAAATACAGGACCAAAACAAAAAGCAAAAAAACAAAACAAAATCACATAAAAGGACAAAATGTAATTAACTACAAGTGCATATTAAATGCAACAGAACATATAGGAGGTCCAAATACACACAAAGGGGACAGTGAACAATAAAACAGAGTGTGATTAAAAATTGCATCTTTTATGATGAGACATGAAATTACAACTGGATAGAGAAGGTAGAAATAAAAGGCATAGAAAAATAATAATAAAAGCCAGAGAGAGCGACCCAGAAAAGTAAAAGAGGTAGAATGAACATTAATATTTTAATGAAACTCTGAATATAACAACATAAATTTATGGATAGGGTTTAATAAAACTGATAATAAATAAAGACTTCAAGCACCATAACTACTATAGTGTGCTGTAGTGGTTATGGTGCTTGAAGTGCCTTGGCTTTTCCCCATTGTAAGCATTCAAGCTAATTTAGAATGGCTTGACTTATAATCTTGGGTTTGACAGGCACCATTCCCTATCTATACTAATTCTGAATTTAAAAGAACGTCAGTAGAAGTCTTCACTCCTTGGCTGACAGCAATCAGCTGACACACTCAGCCATTATGCCAACCTTGTAATGCACAGTATTTGAAGTCAACCTGGCAGTCACAAATATTTTGGATTTCCTTTTGCCTTTTATGTTAGTATAGAAGCGAAATTGCTAGTAAGTGTACAGATTAAAAGATATGATTAATGGAATTCTGTTTCCTGAAAACATGCATTATGATACCCCGGAGTGGACAACTCTCCAAATACAGCATCTTACAATTCCAATCACGTGGGTGTGCTTGTGACATCATAACCACTGCAGCACACTGTAGTGGTCATAGTGCATTGAGTGTCCTTTCAAAGTGACACCAAGCTGTGTACGGCCGAACAAGTGTACTTTAGGTGTTTTATATAAAATGTTTATAGTGGATATCAAACATTATTAAGTGGTTTTATTTGCATAAATTATAAAAACAATAGTGGACCTTCATAGTGAACTTTTAACATAATTAAGTGGTTGTAATGGTTATTGGTTAAATTGTTATATATGTATATATAAATAGTTTTATTTACACCAATAAAAAAAAAATAAAAAAAAAATTACAATTCATGTCACGCTTCTCAGACTGTAAAAACCTGTCAATTGTCAAATAAATCTTTTTAGTGCATTTGCAGAACAAAGGAAGGTTAAAGAAATATTTTCATTGTTGAATTGTCATTGCAAAATCTTAGGGATGCTATTAATCATAGGCTTACTACACAAACATGGCTGGTATGATTCAAAGGCTTTATAGCTGAAACTGAATAATACGTAGCAGTACTGTGGTAGAATTAAGTTATAGTTCCACTCTTCTGCAGTAGATAAAAACCATGAATATAGGCAACAGAAAGCGCACATGTGACAGGCAATTATAATAATAATAATTTCATCATAACTAGCAGCAGAACCCATGGCCATTGCCATTGAATGCAATTAATGTTGCACAGAATTGACATTAGCCAGCCTGGAACTCTTGTTCGAGGTTGACTGATGACACCCCAATGATGCTGCCTGAAATTGAGTTAAACTTCAAATCACTGAACTGGTCATGGTACATGAAGTAACCCTTTGCTCTGTGACTGTGTAGATCAGAATCTTGCAAAAAAAACTTTTAGCAAGTATATAGAGCCACAATTAATTTTTCCATTGATGTTGATTCTACCAGATGCCGCATATAATTTTTTATCACCGTATATCAAAATTATAATTATTTGTGTATATGCTTTATGACTGCTGACGTATAACTAATATCTGAAGACAAATTCAAAAAATAACTAATACCCAACAGTATTTGTTTTATTATTATTTTTTAACATTCTAACTATTTAAATATAGTTGCTTTGCAAACAATACCAACCTTAACAATTACAAATTGGATATCGATTTTATTACCCAGCTCAATGCTACTCATCCTATGGAATGCGGAAAGATGGAAGTCTTGCAATACTAAAATTTGATCATGTGCTCCAAATACTGGATCTGGTCCATTACCAACTGAGCTATCTTACCAGTTGGCAAAAGCAAAGTGGTGGTGTTTATGAAATACGTATTTGTAAAAAATACCATAGATTCGCCATGAAACATTAAAACAATGTTTTCTATCTTCATACTGCTAACAAAACAGCCTTCTAAAAAATATATTCTTATTACGTGTCTGCAATAAATAATGTAACTTCCAATAGGATGCCAACTCGTTCACTATTAACCCTATAAGCCCTGTGACAGGTTTTGGAGCTTAAACAGGGCAGAGGCTTAGACCTGCAGGGCATTATCTTAGAATTCTAATCCATGACCTGATTTTCAAGATATCACAGAACATCTCAAAGGGTTAAGACTCGGTACACAATTGTGGCTGCAGACTGATTTCTATTGCTCTCTGTTATTATATGCTTTATCTGTCTTGAGGTCTCATGATATGGTCCCAGGGGGATGGAGAGAGAGAGCGAGAGAGCATTGCAGGGTTTTCCACCTTTTCTTTTGTCTGCTTCCTGCTTTACAAAGAAAAAAAGACCCTATCATTTCCTTGCAGACAAGCAGACGAGTTGGAAAAATGCTCACAGTTCTGTTAAAGAGAAGTTCCATTTCAGATGAGGAGGAGGAGGACGAGAAGGGGGTTGGGGGCATACAGGAGGTGTTTCCTTCATTTTATTTATGTCTCATTCCCTCCCTTTATCCCACTCACTCATTTTATATATATATATATATTAATTATAAAAGATTTCTACAGCGATATATATATTGCATAATTAATATTGCATAATTATGTGTGTGTTTCTCACATTAACCTTTTTAAGATAATATAGACTTTATATTATTTTCTCCCTTCTTCATATTCATTATTATTTACAAGCTTTTAATTTTTTTTTAAAGCTTAAATTCTATGATGTATAATTTGTCTAATTGATATATACTATCTTCTACCCTACCTCTCATCCAAGCCATTGATCTTTCTGGCACTTTAATGGAGACCTATATAGAGACATGTGTATGTAAATCAATCCAGCTTACCCAATGAGGTCTCTGAGGTGAGATACAGTATCCTGATTTCATGTGGAGGTTGTTGTTAGCAAGAAGAACCTCTACAGCATAAGGAGATTCTAATATCTTTTTTTTAGCCATCCAGGGATTACGAGAGTTTTCAAAGTTACATCTTAGTTGAACCATGTTATGAGTCGTTAAACTTGCCAGAATTTATTGACCCTTTTTATATGTACAGTACTGTTGGGGAAGTTGAACTTCTGATGGACCTGGTACAGTGGTGACAAAATAAAAAAATAAATAAAAAATCATTATATTCCTAAAATCTATTATTCAGTGAATAATGGAGGATGTCTTTAAACCATCTATGATAATTCACGACATGTTTGATTTTAGTAATTCAGTAGAAGAGGTGTATTTTACTAGTGGTTGATTGTAACCCTATTATGAATGGTTAATAGTGCTGTCTTTTTTTTTCCTGCATTTTTTCTGTATGAACATAAAATGCCAAGTAAAACCCTAAAATTTAATATTTTATTTAGCTCCTGCCCCCTCCATCAGTGAGTGTTAAGATGTAAGTTCAGCCTCTTTCGGTTTCTATTTACTTAAACTTGCAATCCATTATTAATCTCCTTGCAAGTTAGCCACCCTCCTTGTCAGTTACCCAGCTGCATAAGGTACTAGTCATCAGCCAACAGGCAGATATTAGGCATAAAACATGGAGTGTCCATATAGTATTAAAACAGCTGGCACCATCTGTTATTGGGGCAATTCCTCTCCTAATAAACAAAAACAGTATGTGTACACATACAAATACAAGCGTTTAATATGAGGCAATATTCAAAATCACCGTAAATTCAGTAGATTCTTACTGACCCTGACAAGTAATATTTTTGTTAGATTTTGTCTGGCGCAAGAGGTGTGAGTTTAATTATCTTAATCTCTAAAGCCCTAAATATATAAATATATGTAAGTCTAACATGTTGTTATTTTCTTTTTATAAGTTTGAATTCCTATGTGTCTGCAATTCTATGCCAGATGGACCAATCTATGTTCTTTTAGAATCTCTGAGCCAACAGGTCTAAGCACACAGATGTCCAACAGCTGGTAGAAGATCTGGTCGTTAAAGGAGGCATTACAAGCAACATAACCTGTAGTTAGGTTATGCTTGCAAGAGTCTATGGCCTGTGCCATGCAGTGCTGTTATTGGGTACTCCTGTATTGATCATGAATCTCACTGAAAGCCAATGATGATTGTAGAATAGCAATGTAATGTGCACAAGGCAGCAAGCTAAACTGAGCAAACAGTTGAATTCTACATTAGCTGACTTTTTATTCTCTAGTACAGTAAAGAGTGCAACATACAGATCTATCCCCTAGTACAGGCACACAAAGGTATGGACCAAAGATAATGAAGTTATGTGTCAGCATGTATTCTATTACAGGATGATTTTAAACAATTCTACCATGGCTTCTGATGATGTTCCAGTTCTACAGTCTTGTTTACATTGGGTCTGAATCAGTTCTGGCCCATATATAAGGTAATTCCTGATAAGCAGTGAGAGAGGTGATCAATAGTTATGTCAGCTGAGCAATAACAAGGAAATCTATTTCAGAGCAAGTCTCCTACTCCTGCCAGGTGCTGCAGTCAGCTCTGTAATATAACATGATCAATGGTGTTAAGGCAGCTGACAGATATAGTATGGCAAGGATGTATAAACAGCAACATGACAAGGATGAGATCATTGTAGCACAGGCCAGAGCAGTCTTGACCATATGATGGGTTAAGAAACCCAAAATATATCAATTAAAACATATGAATGAACACAACAGCTAAGTGGTGGCACCTATTTTTCAGTATATACCCGTAGAAGGATAATCTGTCAGCGTTTAGTGCCAATGAGCCAAATTTCCCCTGAGAACTGGTATTAGACATATTAGAAGTAGTTTATTTTTGTGTTGTAATGCTGATATTTTAAAATCTATCTTTTAGAATGTTCATTTACAAAGTTCTCTGAAATGTACATGTGGACCCTATAGACACATCTATACTCCTTAACTTGGGCATAACTATATATCATCCTAAATAGTTTCTTGTTTGAGCCCTCTCTGTTATCCTGCCATTATATTTTTCCTTCTTTAATACTATGTTAGTGCTATATACAATATAAATGATGATACTTATAATACAAAAATAAAGGGCAATATAGCTCTGACAATCCAGGATCAGCCTTTAGGTATGTGCTTTGTTGCATGTATTACACTGTCATTTTGTAGCCCATGGAGCAGCGTACCTAAGGGGAGTGGGCATTCACTTTGCCAGGAGACAGGCATCTAAGGGTCAGTGGTTAGGGATTGGTTTAAGGAAATGGAGTGGGGTGGAGTTATAAGAGGAGTATAAGTAGTGGCCATTTTAGATCTAGGGATCACTTTAATTTAAGTTGCACTTACCTGTTGTTGTGGCAGGATTTGTGTGTTTTTTTCTTTTTGTCTCCTCTGCAGGTTGTCAGCAAGATGGAAGATTGGCTGGAAGTAGTCCGGAAAGAAGTGCAGGAGAGGGGTGTCGAGTGGCTGAGGTAACGCCGGTCAGGAGGACAAGGCCCCTGCAGAGATTGAGCCCCAGCGTGGTTCCAGGTTCTTGGCATCCAAGGAGCCCCTCCGGAGGTCCAGATGGCAGCGGTGAGGCTACCGGCGGGAAGGCCGCAAGTGGAGGAGGTCACGGGAGGCGTCACAGTGCAGCTGCA
This sequence comes from Pelobates cultripes, assembly GCA_933207985.1. Lineage (NCBI taxonomy): Eukaryota > Metazoa > Chordata > Amphibia > Anura > Pelobatidae > Pelobates > Pelobates cultripes. The sequence goes on from OW240917.1 coordinate 140,140,021, forward strand.
CGAACACGTCGTCAGGCGAGGCTGGAGTTGCAGGCTGCTGGTTCGGGAACCGAATCCGAAACTGCCGAACGTTCCTGGAGCGAACGTGGAGGTAGGAGAACTGGCAGAAGGGCTGAAACTGCCGAATGTTCCTGGAGCGAACATGGAGGTAGGAGAACTGGCAGAAGGGCTGAAACTGCCAAACGTTCGGGAGACGAGCATGGAGGTACTTATACTGCCGACCGTTCGTTTCCCGAACGGGGAGGTAAGAAAACTGCCGAACGTTCGGGAGGGGTAGCCATCCTGCCGGCCGTTCAGCTGCCGAACGGGGAGGCGGAAAAACTGCAGAACGTTCGTTTTTTGTGTCCTCTATTACAGGGAATGAAGGAGAAGTGTCTGCTGGGGACAGGAATCCGGGAAAGCGGCCATTACAGGCAGGATCCAGCGGAAGAAGGAGGATCGGTACGGCAGGCTTGGCAGCAGGTCCTGGGAACGCTGAAGCGCTGTTGGTGGAGCTGGGACAGCTCATTGCCCGGGTGAGTCGACCTCTGACGCCATTGCCCGTACAGTTGCTGGGCCACGGGTTACCCTGGTGGTGGGTCCCGGTGTTAGCATGGTTGGTGACAGCAGGGTGGCAGGGGGCAGGCGGGGGACTGCTAAGGCACGGAGCGGATCAGAAGGGCATAGCGATACACGACACCCCGGAGTCTCCCCAGACAGTGTGCGGGAGCGCAGCGCATCACCAGGGTCTCCTATATGACCGGAGCGGGGGCGACAACGGGCGGGTCAGGACATCAGGGAAGGATCAGACGGGAGTGACAGCGAGGGACAGCGCAGAGGGTCGGCACCCTCCAAGAGGATAGCACGCAAGGCTCAAGCAAAGGGTGCACGAGACGCAAGGAGGCACCAGTCACGTAGGGTGACTGACGTAGATGACAGGGTCCCCTGCGCGGCAGAGCACACCCGGGGGCGGCGTAGGGTGCCGCCTGTCAGGACACGTGGCTGGAGGCAGCGGGGCGACAATTCCATGTACATGTTTCTTTCGCGGGCCCGTTAGGCTGTCATCTAAAATTAGAGGTGAAGGAGAGGATCTGGAAAGGAGAGTTCGTGAAGCTCTTTTCGCTTCTCCCCCTTGAGGACTACATTGACCTCAAGGAGGAGGATAAAAAGGATGCTAAGAAGGAGGAGGAGGAAAAGAAACGGCAGTATAGGAAGATCCCTAAGACGTTTGGGAATTGGTTGAGAGCGTTCTGCATCTTAGCCAGCGTGATGGGCGAAAAGGCGGCGGAGCGCTGTTCACAGCTCTTTTGCTACCTGGATGGCATCTGGGAAGCATATCGCACGTATGGGGGTCTGGCATGGTGGCGATATGACGAGCAGTTTCGTCAGCGCCTGGCGGCTAATCCAGGGATACGGTGGGACCAAATGGACCTACCACTCTGGATAAAACTTATGATGGCGCAGAAGGCGTCTCCTTTTCAGCCGGGGGCTGGCACGGGCGCTTCCATCGCCGTGTCGACCAACCAAAAACGGGGCTATTGTTGGCTATATAACGAGGGGCAATGCAAGTGGGGGACCACGTGCCGTTTCAAGCACGAGTGCTCCAGGTGTGGAGGCACCCACGGACTCCACAGGTACTTTAAAAAAGGTAAGACAACTTCCGCAGGGGGGGTGCCCGGAGGTTCGGCCGCGTCCCCTGCAACTGGGAGCAATGCCAGTGAAGGTCGGCGCGATGCTACCATGGCTAAGCCGCTATGCTAACCGGGAGGATGCGTTGTTGCTCGAGGAGGGGTTTACTCAAGGATTCGTGATCCCGTTTAGGGAACGGGTGGTGGGTCATCGTCTTCGCAACTTGAAGTCGGTGGGGGAATTTCCGGGGGTGGTCAAGGAGAAGTTGCTTAAGGAGGTCCAGTTGGGCAAGGTGGCGGGCCGTTCAATGAATCCCCGCTGTCTAACTTGAGGGTATCACTGCTGGGGGAGGTAGCCAAGAAGGAGCCGGGGAAGTACCGCTTGATACATCACCTGTCCTACCCCAAGGGGTCATCGGCTAACGACAACATTGACAAGGCCCTTTGTTCGGTGTCGTACGCTTCTTTCGACCAAGTGGTGAATCTGGTGCAACGAGCGGGCCGGGGGGGCATTGCTGGCAAAGGTGGACGTGGAGGTGGCTTTTCGCCTTTTTCCAATTCACCCGAAGTGTCATCACTTGCTGTGATGCTACTTCGACAGCGATTATTATGTAGATCTATGTTTGCTCATGGGGTGCTCTATATCGTGCGCATACTTTGAGAAGTTTAGCACGTTTCTGGAATGGGTGGTAAAACTGGAAGCGGGCACTAAGATGGTGGTTCAGGAATGCCGCATGGGACTGAGGACATTGGAATGGATGGCGCACGTTTTTGAAATCCTCTTGGCGAGTGACATGACGGTGGGGCCTACGACATGCTTGAGTTTCTTGGGCTTGGAGATCGACTCAATCAAAGGGGAGTGTAGGCTGCCGCAGGACAAGTTGCTGGCACTCCGGAAGGCAGTGACGGAGGTGCGGGGAGCTAAGAAAGTCGCGCTCCTGGCGCTTCAGTGTCTGCCTGTCGGGAGATCCCGGTCGGGAGGGTCTTTAACAGGTTCCTAGCTAGGGTGACGGGGGGGGAGTGGTGTTCTCGCACCACCTTATTCGGGTCTCAGTGGCTATGAAGGCCGTTCTGGACGTTTGGGGGGGAATTCTTACGGGATTTAAAAGGGGAAGGTGTTCTTTTGGGAGCCGGCGGCGTCTTCCCCGGATCTGGAGCTTTTTACGGATGCGTCAGGGAGTATCGGTTTCGGGGCTTACTTCTCGGGTCAATGGTGCGCGGGAACTTGGCCAGTGGTGTGGCAGGCCAGCCCGCTGATCTGCAACCTGGCATTCTTGGAGTTGTTCCCGTTAGTCGTAGCACTGTCCCTATGGGGTCCACAGTTGAGGGATAAGAAGGTTGTATTCTTTTCGCACAATATGGCAGTGGTAGATGCAGTAAATGGGCTTTCAGCGTCCTCTATCCCGGTGGTGTGGCTTCTTCGCCGTTGTGTCTTGTTCTGTATGCACTTTAATATTGTTTTTCCGGCACGCCACATGCCTGGATTGTTGAATGTTATTGCTGATACGTTATCTCGTTCGCAGTGGGAGAGATTCCGGCAGGTGGCGCCTGGCGCGCGGGCGGAAGGGATGTCTTGCCCGGACGAGATGTGGTGGCTCGGGACATCATGCTTGGCGGACTGATCAGGGACTCCCTGGCACCCGCTACCTGTACTGTATACAGTAAGGTGTGTGGGGAATGGGACGAGCTGGTGCAGCATACGGGGGGTCAGCTTTCAAAGGAAGCCCGGTTGGACGCGATGTTGTGGTTCTTGTGTAGGTCATTCACCTAAGGGGCTTCGGCAGCGGTAGTCGGGCGCAAACTAGCAGCGTTAGCCTCTTTGTTCAAGTTTAATGGGTGAACATTTTCTCGTTAGGCAGGCATTGAAAGGTTTCAGGCGGGGTAAGGTGTTGGTGGATTCCAGGAGGCCAGTGTCGTTCGAGTGGCTTCAGCGGGTGGTCCGGGTGCTGCCCGAGGTGTGTTTTTCGGGGTACCAAGTTACACTGTTCTCCGTGGTTTTTAGTTTTGCTTTTTTCGGGGCGTTTCGTGTCAGCGAGCTGGTCAGCAGCAATCGCCAAGGGGCCAGGGGGCTTCAGGCGGTGGATGTGGAGGTGTGGAGTAACAGGGTAGGGATTAATCTGAGGCGGTCCAAAACGGACGTATTGGGAAAAGGGACGTTGGTTATGTTGTGGGAGCTCCCGAGTGGGAAAACGTGCCTGGTTAGGTGCGCAGCTGCCTTCCAGGAGGAGAGGACGAAGGCCGGGGGTTCATATTTTAAGCATGGGGATGGCTCTTCACTTGAAGTTCCAGTTCCTCAGGGTTTTTCGGAAGGCATTGGCAAGGTTGGGAGTGGACCCGGGCCACTTTGGGACTCTTTCCTTTAGGATTGGCGCAGCTACTGAAGTGGCAAGACTGGGCTTGGGGGATGAGCGGGTGAAGAAGATTGGCAGGTGGGAGTCGGTGAGGTTCAGATCTTACATCAGGCCTGACAAGTTGATATAAATCCTAAGGGTGGTTGATGGGGAATTTGGGTTTCACGGTTGTTTTGTGGTTGTCTATGCTTGCATTATGTCTTACAGGTCGGATGGCATGGGTGGTCGGCCACTCATACATATACTGGGCGCATCGGAGAGCTGCAGGGTAACATCGTGGTCTACAGCTGGGCTTTCCAAGTTCCGTGGTTCAGCTTCGGTGGTTTGGTTACCGGTGTTGGGGTTGGAACGCAATTTGTGTTGAAATGTTTCATAAAATTCTTTAGGGACAGGTTCCAGACATTGTGGGGATTCACGCAGGGGGCAATGATGTGGGGTTGTTGCCTCAAAAGGTGTTTATTGAGTGCATGAAGAGGGATGTGGACAGGCTGAGGGAGTTGTTGCCGGGGGTTATGGTCGTATGGTCGGAAATGGTTCCGAGGTTTCACTGGTGACACGCGCGGAATCCTTCCGCAGTAGCAAAAATTAAGGGAAAGGTCAATAAGGTGATGGCAGCGTATGTGAAGCGGTGGGGGGGTTGTAATTCGGCACAGGGAGCTGGAGGACATGCTTCCAGGTTATTATAGGCGCGATGGGGTCCATCTCTCCGAAGTGGGCTTGGACTTTCTATTGTTGGGTTTTCAGGAGGGCCTCCAGAGGGCAATCTTTTCCCTGGGGGGGTGTCGCTCAGGAGCTTGAGGAGTCAAGCTCTGAGGTGTGGCGGGGGATGGAGAGTAAAATTGGAAGAGAAAAGAGTGAGATGGGGAAAACGTTTGGAGTTCAGGGCTAATAGGTAGCCTTTTGGACTGGTTTGGTAGGTTCGAGCTCGTAGCTAGCTCCGAACCGGGGTGTGTAAGGGTGTCTCGGTATGCCCCTACACTTGTGGTGCCCTTTGGTGGCAATGGATGGTGCCCTTTGGTGGCAATGGTCATGTTTCAATGTTAAGTAAAATGTTACAATGTTTGGGTATTATGTTATATGGGAGTAGGCCATTGTCAGGGGGTTAGAATTGTAAAATGCAGGATGGTAATTGTGCAGGCCAACATTGGCCTGCTGTTGACAATGACCTTTATATTTTATGTTAAGAATCAATAAAGCAGTGATATAAATTTTGCCAAAACTATGGTGTCAGTGTTTTATTGGTAAATGGGTAATGGTGGGGTTTATGCATATGCCGACAAGACGACCGTGCACATGTCAAATGGTTACAATCAAATACAGGATTAGGTGCTAAGCGGGACCCAGGTAAGTATTCAAAGCCAAAACATATTGACAACTTACCATGTGCCAGGGCACCTCTAGCGTTGCATTTTAAAAAAGTGCAGTTTTTGAGAAATAGCACTGTTTACATTTAGTAATTCCCATGCCCATAGTGGCTGTCATTCAGGCATTCACAAAGGGCTTTAGATTAAAATAGATTCAATAATAGAATATATTTTGTGTCTGGAATTTGATGCAAAGCATACAGGCATCGGACACTACGAGTTATAAGTAATGCATCTTTATGAGAAGCATTTGACCACTTTAGAAGCATTAGTCTGGTGGATTGTGGACTTTACCGCATATATGCTGCGTGTCCACAATCCTGCTCTATGAGAGGCACTTGGACAAAAGTAATCAAGCTTCACAGTAAAAGGATCGGGCTACTGTGAGCAGTCGGTCTCAGGTTTGGATTTAAGGTTAAGTTTTATTGCATTTTTCTAAAATATATTTTATTTTATTTTTAAAAAGAGGGCTCAATATTCTGATCTATTAAAAGAACTCATGAAACTTATTTTGTTATAATTAGAGTGTTCCTTTAATGTTCCTATAATCTTTTGTAATAAACTATTTGCATATTAGCCCTGCTTAACAGTTTTATTACTCTTCAATTTCCATAATTTGGGGGGTATTTATGGGTTAATTTTATTATTTTTTTGCTTGAATTTTTTTCTGTCGTGTATTTGGCTCCATGAAGTCTTCCCTTCCCAAGTGTCTGATTATTCGTGCCTTGTTCCTATAAGCCCTGTATGTCTAGTCATCATTAGTAGATCACATTGCTATGCTGCTTTCTTTGTGTTCGATCTCTGCATGGTTTGCTTGCCTGCGTGAACCCCATGCTCTATGAATGCCATTTGTCAGCACTGGCTTGTAAAAGCACTCTTTTTATGTATTGATCTCTTTGATGGGTGGGGAGGAGAATTGTGGTTTCCCATCCCATCTTATAGTCCATGTCCAGCTGCTAAGAGTCGGGGGTGGTGACCTGCCTCTTTTTCCTTCCTAGTAATATTTCTTTTCTTTTTTTTAAGCTGCACTGCTGTGCTCCCAGAACATTACTCTGGCTTCAGTCATATGCTCCCTGGTTAGCCCGTTTGAGCCATCTACTGATGGCAAATATTACTGCGAGTTCACTGCTTTGTCTCTAAACTACTTCAACCCACTTAATTCTTTGTGATTCATGGCAAAATATGCCAGATGTCAGTCAGTGATTTTAACCCATGCACCGCAGGTTAAATGGTAACCCAGTTTCAGTGTATAATTATCAACTCAATCTGTAGTTATACTTTTAATGTAAATGTTATAAATGCGTGTGTATATATTATGTTAGTTCAATAAAAAAGGTATCATTGCATACTGTGATACTCTGGTATTTTGGCATCTTATATATATATATATATATATTATATAATGCCAAAATACCAGAGTATCGCAGTATGCAATGATACCTTTTTTATTGAACTAACATAATATTTCAAAGACTAGATTAAGTCCTTCATTTCTGGTGTTGAAATGTGTGATCATTTTCATCTCAAATGTTTTTCTTTCATGAGAGTCTTTTAAATTCCCTTTAAGAACTTTAATCCTGAGGTTTTGAATGGAGTGACCAGTCTGGGTAAAGTGAGGACCAACAGGGGTACAACATACGTTTTCCTTGTGGTTCTTGATTGAGTGTCTGTGTAGATTCATTCTGAGATGCAGCTTAAAGGACCAGTATAGTGCCAGGAAAACATACTAGTTTTCCTGGCATTATAGTACCCTGAGGGTGCCCCAACCCTCAGGGTCCCACTCCCGCCGGGCTGGATGGTAAGGAAAGGGGTTAAACTTAATTTTTTTCCAGCGCCGGGCGGGGAGCTCTCCTCCTCCTCTCCGCCTCCGATCCTCCTCTTCGGCTGAATGCGCATGCGCGGCAGGAGCTGCGCGCGCATTCAGCCAGTCTCATAGGAAAGCATTCATAATGCTTTCCTATGGACGCTGGTGTCTTCTCACTGTGATTTTTCACAGTGAGAAGCACGCAAACGCCTCTAGCGGCTGTCAATGAGACAGCCACTAGAGGCTTTAGAGGCTGGATTAACACATTTATAAACATAGCAGTTTCTCTGAAACTGCTATGTTTATTTAAAAAAAGGGTTAATCCTAGAGGGATCTGGCAGCCAGACCACTTCATTAAGCTGAAGTGGTCTGGGTGCCTAGAGTGGTCCTTTAAGGCCAAGTTCTCCAATGTAGCAACCTTTGTCACACACTGTAGACCAAGCATGTCAAACTCAAAGTCTAGCAAGGGCCAAATAAACAAGGTTTAAGTTTAACAACTTACATTTTCATAGAAACGTAGGTTTATTTTGAAAAGTACAGTATAAAAAAAACCTCAGCATCCCCCTCTACTAAACCACAGTCCCCCCCTCTACTAAATCCCAGTCCCCCCCCCATGTCCCCCCCATATATTAAATCCCAGTCCCCCCCTCTAGCCAGCAAGCAGACTCTACTCACATTGCCGCTGCCAGTATGCGACTCCAGAGTCCGGCCTCTGGTATACCCCAAATGGTACCGTCTGCACCCTGTGCAAAAGCGGATCCTCCCGCTACTTCTTGAAACCCTGTGAAGGTGGAGCACGTTGACGTTACGTTGGAACAGTGGCGGACCCGGGGGGGGCAACTAGGCAATTGCCCCCCCCCCCCGAGATTCTCCCCTGCCGGCTAGACCAGTGGCGGATCCGGGGGGGGGAGCAACCGGGCAATTGCCGCCCCCCCCCGAGACTCTCCCCTGCCTGCTGATGCAGGGCTGGCTCTGTCCAAGCGCCAGCCCTGCTATGTGCCTGTGGACCGGGGAGGGAGATCAGAGATCAGTGATCTCCCTCCTCGGTCCGCAGGCACTGTGATCGCAGCCGGCAGGGTGAGGAGTGAGAGAGGACCCGGCTGGGACCACCAGGGAATCCCCACCGGACCACCAGGGACTAAGAAATGTCCCCCCTCCTCCCAGTATTGGTAAGACATAAAGAATATTTGTCTTAATTAAATTACATTTAAAAAAAACATATAAGAAGGGTTGGGGGGCTTTTTTTATAATATGTGTTGTTTTTTTTACATTTAATTATTATGTATGTATGGGGACAGTGTATGTGTGTGTGTGTGTGGGGGGGGGGAGCATTGTGTGTGATAAGAAGGGTAGGGGGCTTTTTTATAATCACGCACACACATTGTCCCCCCACACACATTCACTGCCCCCATACACACACACATACACTGCCCCCATACACACAAGTCACTGCCCCATACACACACTGCTCCCCATACACTGCCCCCTCCCACACTCGCACATACACTGCAATCCTCACGCACACACACACTGCAATATGACATCATATTCCGGTGCCCAGCATCACTACAGACGGCGCGCGCGAGGGAGCAGTGAGAAGCAGGAAAGCTGAGCTCCCTCGCTGCATCCACCTTTCTCTCCTCCCATGCCGGGTAAATGTTAGCAGAATAGGCACCTGCAATTTGGCGAAAGCAGGTGCCTTCTCTGCCTGGAACACTTAGCGTGTACTCATGGCTTGCCGGGCTGCAAAGATGTCCATTGTGGGCCACGTGTGGCCCGCGGGCCATGAGTTTGACATGCTTGCTTTACACTGTATCATGTACACCACATTCACAGATGTGCACAAATATGATCTCTTAATGTTGTGTGATTTGTTATTGTGTCTGGCTGTGTTAACACAGTTTGCAGAGAGTGATTTGTTGCCTCGTACAGTGCAATTCTGTGTGAGTTCCTATTGTGTGATCAATTTGTTGCGGATCAATTTCTGTCCAGGTTACGTGGTTGTTAGAATCAGGGCCGCCATCAGGGGGTGACACGTGACATGCCCGGGCCCCACGTGTAGCGGAGCCCACACGCTGATGGGGCCTATCGGGTGGCCCACGCACTTAGGGCCACACGATGGGCCCTATATCTTTAGGGGCCCAGTGAGCACAGTGGCCGTGTAATAGCGCGACCAGGCCCCTTTAAAAAAAAAAAAAGCCGAAGCAAATGCTGCTGGGAGGAAGAGCTCACTCCACGCGGGAGGAGAGACAGCCCTGCAGTGAAGAGGGAGACCCAGCCAACTCCCATCACTCCAGCCACCCTCCTGCAAAGAAAAGGTAAGAGACACAAAGGTGGCTGAGAAATGAGATGTATGTATGTCTGTCTGTCTGTCTGTATGTATGTCTGTATGCCAGTATCTATGTATGTATGTATGCATGTCATTATGAATGTGTGTATGGATGTCAGTGTCTGTATGCATATATGTGTGTCTGTCTGTATGAATGTATGTATGTATGTCATTATTAATGTCTGTCTGTGTATGTATGTGTGTATAGATGTCAGTGTCTGTATGCCAGTATGAATGTATTTATGTCTGTCTGTATGTCATTATGAATGAATGTCTGTGTGTATGTCCTTATGCATATGTGTCTGTATGTATCTATGTATGCCTGTGTGTGTATGTATGCCTAAAAGCATGTATGTCTGTTTCAGTATGTGTCTCTGTTAGTATGTATCAGTGTGTGTGTGTGTGTGTGTGTGTGTGTGTGTATCTGTGATCTCTGTCTTTTGTGTCAGAGCAAATGCGGTGATATCTGATAGCATGGCTGCCTGTAGATAATACCTTGTTTGGTGTGATTGGGATGGAAGTTGGAATTGTGGAGATCGCTGTGCCTGTCTGTGGGTTTTCTATAAACACACAAATCAAGAATGCCATTGGTGACATTTTTCTGTGCAGTCCAAGAAACTCACTATGATTTGAAAAGTTCATTTTAAGTTTTATTAACAGGTGGAATGAATTAAATGATTTATGGAAGTCTATAAGGCTTTCTTCTCTATCTGTCCATATTATGAAAATATAATCGATTTAATGGTTTGTGCGGCTGTATACATAATGGTTTGTGCGGCTGTATACATAAAATTCAGTTTTTTAGGTCAGCCATGAAAAAATTTGCGTATTGGGGTGACATTTTTGTGCCCATCGCTGTCCCTGTCCTTTGTAGGTAGTTATTGTTATTAAAACTGAAATAGCTGTATGTGAGTATGAATCCTACAAGCTGGGAAATTAATGTGCTATCATATTTGTGTGTTGGTTTGTGGGATAAGAGAAATTTTTATAAATTAATATTTTTTTATAATTTTGCAAATTTGACAAATATTAAACAAATAATAAACATTTGGGTTCAACATCATCTTTCAAGTCACAACAAACCAAAAATGGTATGTCAAAATATTACGATAAATCTGCATATATTTCGTTTCTCAATTTTATAGCTTTATACATTAATATCTGGAGTTAGTATACTCTTGAAGTTGAGCTCTTTATCAAAGTTTCATCAAAGTTTCAAAGTTTCATCATCAAAAATAAATAATACAAAAAACATAAATAAAACCTACAACATAAAAACATAAGGTCAACAATCGAGATCAAGGAGATGGGCGGTGTCAATATCACTTCTTTAATATTTAATTCATTGGGTCTAGAGCCATCTTTGGAAAGCGCTTTATCGTATAGGAGTGTCTATGCCAGGGTTTGTTGTTTTTACTAAGACCTGAATATTATATTCTTTATAGTAATTGAACCATTTTGTCCATATCTTATTATAAGAACCAATATTATTATCTTTGAAACAAACCACCTTTTTCATTAGTCCTTGGTATTGCATCTGGCTTTTAATCTCAGTTATAGAGGAAGGTATGTTCTGTTTCAACTTTCTGGCAATACAGAGTTTGACAGCCATCAAGACATGTATGGACAAGTACTGAGATGATTTATCCATTTTGGCAAGTCTAGGCGGAATAGAAATCTTTCTGGAGATAGAATAATATTCAATTTTAGATCCAAAAAAAGTTTAGAGACTCCTGATTTAAGAATGTCCAAACCAATACAGTCCCACCAAATATGTTTAACTGAGCCACATTCATGATTACAATGCCAACAGACATTTGAGGAGTTTGTTTGAAATTTACATGTTTTCGTAGGGACCATATACCATCTATGGATAAGTTTGAGATATGTGTCTTGTATATTTATACAATGGATTGTTTTCCTTAATGCTTCAAATGAATTTAACCAGTCTTGACAGGAAAAGGATTTATTTAGTTCAATTTCCCATCTAGAGATAGTGTTATGTTTTACTTCCTGGTTTAATACCTCCAAAGATCTTGTAACTACTGACGATTTATTTTTAGCCACTCCAAAGAGGATCTTATCAAATGGTTAGTCTTTCATTATAGTTATCTTATGGAGAAAATGTCTTATTCTTAGGTGAAATGTTCTTTATTTAGTAATCCAAATTTTTCTTAAAAATACGAAAAACTACTAATCCCAGAGATACCGTATAAGTCCTGAAAAAACTTCAGGACTTTCAGAGGGGCGTTTGAAGAGATTTGATATTGGGGGAAAAAATATTTATTTATCTGTTTTATAGGTTGAGAAGTGTGAGAAATAATTAGGTTATCGATATGCAAGTTTTTAAAAAGTTTCTTATCCACCCAAAAAAGATCAAAAGGGTCAAAAGTGCCACACAAACGTTTTTCATGTATATACTATGCTTTCCACATTGATTTATTGTTTCCCCATTCTAAATAGTGTGAAAACATTACCGTATCATGAGTATAGAATATAGTTACATAGTTAGTTACATAGTTACATAGCTGAAAAGAGACTTGCGTCCATCAAGTTCAGCCTAGCTCACATTTGTTTTTTGCTGTTGATCCAAAAGAAGGCAAAAAAAACCAGTTTGAAGCACAATTTTGCAACAAGCTAGGAAAAAAATTCCTTTTTGAACCCAGAATGGCAATCAGATTTATCCTTGGATCAAGCAGTTATTACCCTACATTGAAAGATTATATACTTGAATATTCTGTTCTTGCAAGTATGCATTTAGTAGCCGGTTGAACATCTGTATGGACTCTGATAAAACCACTTCTTCAGGCAGAGAATTCCACATACTGATTGTTCTTACAGTAAAAAAAAACCTTTCCTTTGCCTTAGACGAAATCTTCTTTCTTCCAGTCTAAACACATGGCCTTGTGTCCTATGTAATGTCCGGTTTGTGAATAGATTTCTACACAATGGTTTGTATTGGCCCCGAATATATTTGTATAATGTTATCATATCCCCTCTCAGGCGACGTTTTTCGAAACTAAATAGATTTAAATTTGTTTCATAGCCGATATGTTCCATTCCTTTTATTAATTTTGTAGCCCGCCTCTGCACTTTTTCTAGTGCCATAATATCCTTCTTTAGAACAGGTGCCCAAAATTGCACAGCATATTCAATATGGGGTCTTACCAGTGATTTATAAAGAGGCAAAATGAATGCCCTTTTTCATGCTTGGCCACTGCTGATTGACATTGCACATTGTTGCATAGTTTGTTGTCTATAACAATTCCCAAGTCCTTTTCGTGTGTTGTTATCCCTAATTCGCTTCCATTAAGGGTATACGTTGCATGTGTATTCTTTATGCCGAAGTGCATAACTTTGCATTTGGGTGCCCAGTCCCCCAGTCTATCTAAATCCCTCTGCAGCAAAGTAATATCTTGCTCACATTATATTGTTTTACAAAGTTTTGTGTCATCTGCAAACACTGAAACATGACTTTCAATGCGGTCTTCAAGATCATTTATAAACATGTTAAATAGAAAGGGTCCCAGAACAGACCCCTGAGGGACACCACTTGCCACCTCTGTCCAGCTTGAAAATTTACCATTAATGACAACTCTTTGTACTCTGTTTTTAAGCCAATGTTCTACACAAGAACAAGCATTTTCATCTAGACCGATTTCCTTGAGTTTGAACACTAATCTATTGTGTGGGACTGTATCAAATGCCTTGGCAAAATCCAAATAGATCACATCCATGGCAACACCCTGATCTATACTTCTACTTACTTCTTTGTAGAATGCAATCAAGTTAGTTTGACATGACCTGTGCTTCATAAAACCGTGCTGATTTTTGCTGATAACCATGTTCTTCTCAAGGAATTCTTGAATATTATCCCTTAATAACCTTTCAAATATGTTAATGAAAGGCTTCCTTCTGTTAATCTAACTGAAATAACTCTAAGCGCAATCCTAGGTTTCTTGTTACCCCAGACATAGGATACAAATAAACCATGAAATAGTTTAAGTATCTTCTTTGGGACTCTAAGAGGAATAGTATGGAAAAGGTATTCCAGTTTTGGAAGTAAGTATGCTCTAATAGTACTTATTCTTCCAAGCCAGGATATTTGTAGTTTAGACCATTTTGAGATCGTATTTCTAAATTCTTTAAGAAGTATTTTGTAATTATCAATAGTCCACTCTTCAGTATTAAAATTGATATTTATTCCCAGGTAACATAGAGAGTTGGACCAATTAAGTTTATGATTATTATTCAAATTTCCTATTAGTAAGCTTGAGAGATTACTATGTAAAACTTGTGTTTTTTGCATATTAATTTTATAGTTTGAGAATCTACTGTATTCCTCTATACAATGTAATTTAGATGGTATAGAGCAGGGTTTCCCAATTAATTTTTCCCGTGGACATAGTGTATCAACATCGTGGAGCCCCCCTCCTCCAACCGCCATTTAAAAAAAAAAATTTATGTGCCGTTGTGTGTATATCTGTGCTTGTATGTGCCAGTGTGTATGAATCTGACACACAGATACACACACTGGCAGATAGTGGCACTCATATACACACACTGACAGATACACACACCTTGACACACAGTGTAGTAGGGGGGGTTATCACGGTCTCAAAAAATTTATAGAAATACGCTGTAAATCCATCTGGACTGGGTGCTTTCCCATTACTAAGCTTGGCAAATGCTCTCTTTATTTCCTCAGGTTCAATGGGTTTGTTTAAATTTACCAGTTTATCAAGCTTTAATTTAGGAATATTAAGCATTGAGAGGAAAGCTTTTAGTTCGTTCTGAGAAAAACTATTTTCTTTTAAATTATATAAGATAAATTTAATGCAGGCCTCAATACCATCCTTATGTGGGATGTTGCTGTATAAGGATTTTTGTCTGGTTACAATTATGTCTGTTAATCCACCCATTGTACAGCACTATGCAATTTGTTGGCGCTATATAAATAATAAAATAATAATAATAAGTTTTGGGTTTTTTTTACTCTCCCCTTCTAGCACCATCTTCTGCACTGTTTGCTTGTTTTTTCTCTCTCAAGATATTTATGACCCTCTGCGATAATGGTGTCTATTTTCTATCAAACCTGTGTCTTATCTGCACTCATGTCGCTTTAACCCCTGTATGACAACTTAACTTTGAATTATATGTGTCGTCTTTGCCAGTGGCGTACACACAATCCATGGGGCCCCGGTATGAACTGATCCATATTTTTTCTCCACCATAACTGTGTTGGTTTGTGCTCCTCTATATTACATAATAATATGTAGGAACACAAACCAACAGGTGGGGAAAAACGTGATTGAAAAACCCTGCCATCTGTAGTCAGTGGGTATGTATATATACTGTTGTGCACACTCTGTATATCTCACGTTTGACTTCTTGTACATAGAAACTCGAGAAATCATATTTTACATCTATCCCAGTGTTCCCAGCTTGTCATGCAAATGAGTACAGATAGGCATTGTTTCAGATTTTATACTGCATTTTTACAGATGCCCTCAGCAATGGACACTGTTTTAAACCAAGCATGAATTATGATCCATAAAAATCCATTAGGATCACAATCTCTCCTTAGTTTGAAAAAGCTGTGTGTACTGTACAGTGTGGGAGTGTGTAGTGACTGAAAGTTGTGTGTGGTGGCTTGGTGTGACTGTGTGTACTGGCTGATGTATGTATGCTGGAGTGTTGTATATGTGGTAACTGTGTGTTTTGTGTTGGGAAGGCTGAGTGCTGTGCGTGTGGGGAAGACTGTATGGATCTGTGTTATGAATGAAAGTTGTGTGAGCAGGGAGAGGCATAGTCCCCCCTTCTTATTTTGAGAGTTTACTGACTGGCTATGCTACTTCCTGGCAGGGCAGACCTCAGGTGGTCAGATGCCCAGTGGCGTTGCTAGAGGGGGTGGGGGCAGAGGGGGCCACGCCCCCCCTAGATCAGGCCGTGCCCCTCCTTGTGCTGCCCCCAATTTAAAGTAAAGTTATGGCTCGCACTGCAAAGGAGCACTGCTTTAATCATCAGGGAACTAACACCCGTGAGGTGAGAGTCTCACCTCGCAGCTGTCAGTTCCCTGATTGTTTTAGTTGCTTTGGCTGCTTGCTGAGCGGCGCCAGCGTGCCTTACGTCATAGGCAGACCTCCTCAGACCATAGAAAGGGAGAGGGAGGGAGCAGAGCAGGACCGCACATTGCTGTGCAGCCACACCATGAGACTGAACTGAAGGGCGTAAGCAGAGACTCAGACAGGGCCGGTGCAAGGATATGCCCACCATGTGACATCACAATGCACCGCCCATATGCTCTGCCATATGGGCCAACTCCAGTCTGCAGAAAGTGTCTTTTATCTGAAAAGACAGTGTGTTTACATTAAAAAGCCTACAGTCACAAGCTATAGACACCAGAACCACTACATTAAGCTGTAGTGCTTCTTTTGACTATAGTATCCATTTAATGTGAGGTAAATTAGAGATTATTGCCACTAATAATATATTGGATTGCCTACTTACCACCAGATGAGGCTGATGATGGGGTCAATCTGGCTCCACAGGTCTGGTGTAGAAGATGCTCTCTGGAGACTGTTTGTAACAGTGCTCACAACAATTAACAAACAGGAAGCAGCTCCATTTTTGGGGCCCCTTACACAGCTCAAGGTCTGGGCCCCCAGGGCTTGACCGTGAGTATGCCTACAATGCCCACCCATAAATCCACCAACATGGCCCACCCATGAGTTCTCTCACAGGTAGTGGAGTGTATGTGTGTAGTGGATGTTTTATGTGTTATTGTAGAGGATGTAATGTGTGTGTGTGTGTGTTCATAGAATGTAGAGTATAGGGATACCAACTTGTGTAAGGGATGTAGTGTGTGTATAGGGGATGCAGTCTGTGTTTGCGTGTAAGGAATGCATTGTATGTTTCTGTGTGTGTGTGTGTGTGTGTGTGTATGTAATTGAATGCAGTGTGTGTCTGTAAGGGGTGCATTGAGTGTGTAAGAGATGCATGTTGTTTCTGGGTGTAAGAGAATGAGTGTTTGTGGGAGCGTAAGGGATGCATTGTGTGTTTTGGGTGTGTCTGTGTGTGAGTAGGGATGCATTGTATGTTTCTGTGTGTGTGTGGGGGGGATGCATTGTGAATGTGTGTAGTGTAAAAGAGAGGGTTTGTGGGGTAGGATAGGGACTGACAGGGGAGCAGCTCTTTTTACATTTTTTTCATGGTGCTTTCCCCTCCTGTCAATTAGTGATTTCCCCTTCCCTCCTGTCCTTCAGTGTTCTCCCCTTCTGTCCCTTATTGCTCTCCCTTGGCCCCCTGTCCCTCTGCAGTCCCCCCTTGGTGGTCTTCTCACTCCCCCCTCTCCCCTTTGGTGGTCTTTACCTTCTTTCCCCCCTCAGTGGAACTTACCCTATCCCCCCCTTAGTGGTCCTTACCCTCCTCCCCTCTACTTAGTGGTCCTCCCTCCTTAGTGGTCCTTCCCCTCCTTTCCCCCTCTTTGGTGGTCCTTCCTCTCTTCCCCTCCTCCCCTTAGTGGTCCTTTCCCTCTTCCCCCCCTTAGTGGTCCTTACCCTCTTAGTGGTCCTTACCCTACTCCCTTCTACTTAGTGGTTGTTCCCCTCCTTTGGTGGTCCTTCCCCTCTTCCCCCTCTTAGTGGTCCTCCCTCTCCCAAACCCCTTAGTAGACCTTCCCCTCCTCCCCCACCCCCTTCCCCTCCTCCCCTAGGTGGTAATCTCCTCCCCAGTGGTCACATTATCTCCCCCCTTAGTGGTCCCTTGCCTCCTCCCTCTCCTTGTGGTCCTCCCTCATTACCCCCTTTGGTGGTCCTGTTCCCCCTTAGTGGTCCTCCCTCTCCCAAACACCCGTGGACCTTCCCCTCCTCCTCCCCCAGTGTTCCTTACTCCCCATCCCCCAGTGATCCTTACTCCCCTCTCTCCCCCAGTGGTCCTTACCTCCCCTCCCTCAGTGGTCCTTCTCCTCCCTCCCCCAGTGTTACGCACCTTCCTCCCCCAGTGGTCTTACTCCCCCCCTCCTCCCCAGTGGTCCTTACCCCCCCTCCTCCCCCAGTGGTCCTTACTCCCCCCAGTGGTCCTTACACTTCCCCCTCCCCCAGTGGTCCTTACCCTCCTCTTCCTTCCTGCCTATGTAGCGTGGCTTCCACTGGCAGCTGGGTACAGGAAACAGAGGTTCCTGTCCCCTGTCCCGCGTCCCGCGCCGCCCAGCCACGCTACACTGAGAGACCGGCAGGAGGGATCGCTCTGCGCTTCCCTCCTGCCGGTCACTCAAATCCGGCCGCCCTCCATACAGCAGTGCTGCGCCACCTGAGGCTTGCAAAAGCGCACAGGCAGCGCAGCATGAGGAGCCGCACCGATGATTCCGAGCGCAGGTTTGCCTTGGTCGCCTTACAGGTAGCGCCGGCCCTGCATTCAGAGAGCAGAGCAAGAGCAGTGAGGAGAAGAACAAGCAAAGCGGAGAAGAAGAGAGTAGAGCAAGTAAAGGGGGCTGAGCAAATATGGGAGTGGGCTGAGCAAGTAAGGGGGAGCAGAGCAAGTAGACGGGAGCAGAGAGCAGAGCAAAGGGGGAGAAGAGCAAATAAGGGGGGGCTGAGCAAGTAGAGTGAAGCAGAGAGTAGAGCAAGTAAAGGGGGCTGAGCAAGTAGAGGGGAGCAGAGAGCAGAGCAAGTAAGGGGGTGTTGAGCAAGTAAGGGGGGGCTGAGCAAGTAGAGTGAAGCAGAGAGCAGAGCAAGTAAGGGGGGCTGAGCAAGTAGAGAGGAGCAGAGAGCAGAGCAAGTAAGGGGAAGGAGAGCAAGTAAGGGGGGCTGAGCAAGTAGAGGGGAGCAGAGAGCAGAACAAGTGTGAAGCCTTATCGACCTGAGAGTGCAGTTTGCAGAGGGAGCGAGTGTAGCGAACAGTGCAGCTACACCTTACCTACCTGAGATTGCAGTATGCAGAGGGACTAATGCGAGTGGAGCGGACACTCCAGTTACTTACTACTGTAAGTAACGTGAACTTAATTGAAGCCTTTGAGTAAATTATATGTATATACCCAGGATTAAATATTGTGCACATAACAATGAAACAAGTAATTTTACAAGAACAAAGAAATATGCAGACCGTCTCAATTATATGAATGAAACTTACTGCATTGACTGGAAAAAATATATCTATGTATAGCGCGATGTTCCAAATATAGAACCTGGCTATTAGAAATAATATGGTCAGAGACCCTAATTAAACAAAGTATATACAAGTGAACCTACAATCCTATGCCAGCCCAGGGTAGTATAGATCAAGAGGTAGTAAAAAGATAACCTCACTCCCCCTTATAATTAAGCTTTATTGTGATCTGCTATAGGGATAGGAGTATACAGTAGCTAAGTCTCTATAATCCATGCATCCTAGGAAGTATCCTGGTCACACTAGAAACATATTAAGAAAAACAGAGAGAGATAAGGACTGAAAATAGAAGTAAAAAAATCAGTCAAAAACAGACTGATAATTAGCATTAATAAAGCCTCTCCCTGTAAAGCTAGCTAGATAGGCATAGGAAAGAAAAGAAGAAAACGATATAAAATAAAGTTAAATTAAATGGTGATCATGGTGCTCCAAACACCAGTGCCCAGTGCAGAAAAAACGCCCAACGTACGTTTCGGTGCAGAGAGATGCACCTTCGTCAGGGGCCAACAGATAACTGAAGAGAAGCCTCTTAAATACCCCAATTGCCAGGAAGCATGATTACCTTGTAGCCAATCGAGTGTGGGGGTGTAAACCTCCCCAGCTGCCTCTAATATCCTGGCTATTCCTCTGTGATTGCTAATGCTCATTCATCTGTATGAAGGGGAAATCCCTCAGCCGGTCACGTGACCTGTGATGTCATGCGTCACGTGACGTATCCGGCATTCTCCTAACGGGGCGTGGCTCATTCATCATAGTGCTGCAGTACCGCCCATCCGAGCCTCTCCTGTCCATCATCCTTACATGGGTTGATCCCCTGTGACAGATGGGCGGAGCTAGGTATTCTCTGTGTATGGAGAAACCGAAATTGTCCAAATTAAGGCTCAAATTGATAAGCTGCATATTGATAATGTATCATTCCAAAGTACCAATGTGTACTATATAGGATGTACAGAATCAGCTGAAGATATAAGGCAGTGCTGATTACATATTATTCTAATACTAAATCTATTAAAGATGTAGTAAAGAATATGAGAGGACACCCCAATAATAAGAGAAAAATTGAATGATAAGGGGTCCTGGGATGTTGTTAACTCCCACTCCCCCGTCCCAGGCAAGGATATATGATAATAAATATATTTAGTGTTCATAGGACCCATGCTAGGATGCAAAATTAGCATGGTACATCCTGCCGCTATATCCTGTACACTGAGTCACTTGACAATATGAACCTCTGAATGACCAGATATGACTTAGTCTGTAAAATAAAAATAATAATAATAAGGCTAGCATTCTTTTTGTCAAGAGGTCTTTAAACTTATGGCACCTGAGGTTCCTAGTTGGTCTCCCATACAAGTACTAGCCAGGCCCAAGTCTGGATGGCTTCTGAGATCTGACGAGATCAGGCATTTTCAGACTGGTATGGCCATTGATATTTTCATTCAAGTGCTCAGCAAGCTTGGTCTAGGAACATTATTGGTATTATAGTCATTATATAGCTATTTCCTTGGGAGAATTCAAGCATTAGCAATTTAGTGGTCCTCATCCGGTAATCATGAGAATAAATTTATATGATAAAAAATAATATAAAAAATAATAAATAGAAAAGAATAGTGATAATAGTAGTAATAGTAATAAGCAAAGAATATACCCATTGTGGAACAAACCGCGCTATATTTACAAATTTACAAGTGTATCAGGCCATAAGGCTCACTCAGAATAGATTAGTGCAGAGATCACCCGCCGAGTACCACTGCCCGTATATAGGTCTGAGTCCCACACCTGGTATCAGTGATCTGCAATAAATGGTGTATATGAGAAACCTTCGTTAAGTCCCAAGGGTGACAGGGTTTTGAGCTTATAGATCCAGAAGCTCTCCCTTTGGAGTAGCTTCTTGTCTAAATCCCCCCCTCTTGGTCCCAAGGTAACCCTTTCAATACCACTAAATCTGATTCCTTCAGATGAGCCCCCATGATGTAGTTTCAAATGTTTAGAGATAGGGGTGTCGATTTGTCTTGTGGGGTTTACCGAATTGACATGTTCCCGTATCCTAAGTTTAAACATCCTAAAGGTTTTTCCCACATACAGTTTTTTGCACGAACAGGAAAGTAAGTAGATAAGCCCTTTGGACTGACAGTTAAAGAAATTCTTTACTTTGAATTCCTGTGTGCCGAGGGAGTCTGGGAATGTTTTGGAGGGTCTACGTATAAACCTACATGCCTTACATTTCCCACATTGATAGGTCCCTAAGACTGGGGACTTCAGCCATGATGTTTTCTGGGGTGTAGTCTTGAGATGGCTAGGGACCAACATGTCCTTGATGTTGCGTCCCCTTCTTGCTGTTACTGAAGCCTTATGTGTGATTACCTTCCGTAAGTGTGGGTCTTGTTGTAAAAGGGGCCAGAATCTGTCCAAGATTTGCATCATTTGATGCCAGCCATATTGAGGAGGATGAATTTACAAAAGAGTGGGAGGAAGCTGCAGGCACATGTTCCAAGAGATTTATGGAAATCCTTTGTAAATTTGAAACTAAAAGACTGGAAAGGGTTAATAAAGAAGTGGATGAGCAGATAGACAGAATTGCAGCTTTTAAAGGGGAACCTAACTTTGAAGCACTAGAGACAAAACTTAAGAGCAATTTGGATAGATTCCAACAAAATATTAAGA
The DNA here is from genome assembly GCA_933207985.1 of Pelobates cultripes. NCBI lineage: Eukaryota > Metazoa > Chordata > Amphibia > Anura > Pelobatidae > Pelobates > Pelobates cultripes. The sequence continues at coordinate 140,161,305 of OW240917.1, forward strand.
TTCGGAAACATTCCAAATTCATCAGAGACAATAATGACTTTAAAAGTGGTAATGTTTATAGAAAGAATAGGAATCCAAGAAGGAGTTTCTCTGAACCAATATCAACGTCAGAATATGAGACGAGTGGTTCAGACTCAGATTCCTCTAAAGCGAGTACGTCTGCCTCATCAGAACGCAATTCAAAAAGTATATTAAAAAGAGGGGTCTCTTTTTTAGGCCAACCCAATATGGAAGAAAGTACAGCCCCACGGACAAGCTACAGAGGCAGACCACCCCAACACTTCAGGGGAAGAAAAAGATATTAGATAAGACAACTGTAAATAACCAGATCATCAATTTGTCCTCATACACTCCGACTCAAGCAGAGTTGCAGGTTTTACAGCGGGGTATGTCCTTTGTCCCAGTCTCAGACTTTGATAAGTTTAGCTGGACAAAGGACATACACCTGTTTGCTAGAAAACTGGCTCTGCATAAATTTCACTATATGAAAGAGGAAAAAAGGGCAAAAGATCTTGGTTTACAAGTCTCAGATATGGGTGCACTTGATACGCTGGTTGACCTCCTTATTGCGAATGACGAATCCGAAGTAAGATATCCCTCCTTTACACATCTAAAAAAGAAAAGCATGTTCACTCCACACTTAGTGGATTTTAAATATATAGACCTATTTGTAGAGATGACATGCAATGAAATTGAAAAAATCAACTTAAAAGACCTTCCAATCCAACCTAATAGCAACATCTCTCCTCAGGAAAATATCTCTCTTAAAAAACTTAAAGAACTGGATGAGGTTATCTTTAAACCCTCTGATAAAGGGGGCAATACAGTCATTCTAAACAAACCTGATTATGTCTCAATGGTACAAAGACTAATTGGGGATAGCAATACAGGGAGTGCAGAATTATTAGGCAAATGAGTATTTTGACCACATCATCCTCTTTATGCATGTTGTCTTACTCCAAGCTGTATAGGCTCGAAAGCCTACTACCAATTAAGCATATTAGGTGATGTGCATCTCTGTAATGAGAAGGGGTGTGGTCTAATGACATCAACACCCTATATCAGGTGTGCATAATTATTAGGCAACTTCCTTTCCTTTGGCAAAATGGGTCAAAAGAAGGACTTGACAGGCTCAGAAAAGTCAAAAATAGTGAGATATCTTGCAGAGGGATGCAGCACTCTTAAAATTGCAAAGCTTCTGAAGCGTGATCATCGAACAATCAAGCGTTTCATTCAAAATAGTCAACAGGGTCGCAAGAAGCGTGTGGAAAAACCAAGGCGCAAAATAACTGCCCATGAACTGAGAAAAGTCAAGCGTGCAGCTGCCACGATGCCACTTGCCACCAGTTTGGCCATATTTCAGAGCTGCAACATCACTGGAGTGCCCAAAAGCACAAGGTGTGCAATACTCAGAGACATGGCCAAGGTAAGAAAGGCTGAAAGACGACCACCACTGAACAAGACACACAAGCTGAAACGCCAAGACTGGGCCAAGAAATATCTCAAGACTGATTTTTCTAAGGTTTTATGGACTGATGAAATGAGAGTGAGTCTTGATGGGCCAGATGGATGGGCCCGTGGCTGGATTGGTAAAGGGCAGAGAGCTCCAGTCCGACTCAGACGCCAGCAAGGTGGAGGTGGAGTACTGGTTTGGGCTGGTATCATCAAAGATGAGCTTGTGGGGCCTTTTCGGGTTGAGGATGGAGTCAAGCTCAACTCCCAGTCCTACTGCCAGTTCCTGGAAGACACCTTCTTCAAGCAGTGGTACAGGAAGAAGTCTGCATCCTTCAATAAAAACATGATTTTCATGCAGGACAATGCTCCATCACACGCGTCCAAGTACTCCACAGCGTGGCTGGCAAGAAAGGGTATAAAAGAAGAAAATCTAATGACATGGCCTCCTTGTTCACCTGATCTGAACCCCATTGAGAACCTGTGGTCCATCATCAAATGTGAGATTTACAAGGAGGGAAAACAGTACACCTCTCTGAACAGTGTCTGGGAGGCTGTGGTTGCTGCTGCACGCAATGTTGATGGTGAACAGATCAAAACACTGACAGAATCCATGGATGGCAGGCTTTTGAGTGTCCTTGCAAAGAAAGGTGGCTATATTGGTCACTGATTTGTTTTTGTTTTGTTTTTGAATGTCAGAAATGTATATTTGTGAATGTTGAGATGTTATATTGGTTTCACTGGTAATAATAAATAATTGAAATGGGTATATATTTGTTTTTTGTTAAGTTGCCTAATAATTATGCACAGTAATAGTCACCTGCACACACAGATATCCCCCTAACATAGCTAAAACTAAAAACAAACTAAAAACTACTTCCAAAAATATTCAGCTTTGATATTAATGAGTTTTTTGGGTTCATTGAGAACATGGTTGTTGTTCAATAATAAAATTAATCCTCAAAAATACAACTTGCCTAATAATTCTGCACTCCCTGTACGTATGAAGTTCTAAAGGGTGACCCCACTAAAAAATACTTGGCAGAGTTGAAAATAATCCTTGATACAGCTTTATCTCAACTTCTAATTTCCAGGGATGAATATAATTTTATGTTTGTCAAGAATCCCGTCACTGCCACCTTCTATGCACTCCCAAAGGTACACAAACAACAACCGGTACTAAATGGGAGACCCATAGTCTCTGGTAGAGGTAATCTGACTCAAAACATCAGTCTTTATGTGGATCAGATCCTGAGGAAACTAGTCACTCAACTTCCTTCATATCTTAAAGACACGAAACACACATTAAGTATCATCGAAGGAACAAAAATTAGTGGTCACGCTATTTTATGTAGCCTTGATGTGGAGAGCCTGTACAGCTCGATTCCACATGAAGTTGGACTAGAACATCTGAAAGCTAGCTTGGACAGTAAACCAGTAATATCACTAAGACACAATAAATTCGTCCAAGATCTGATGCAATTTATCTTAACACACAATCACTTTACCTTTCAGGGAAAGTATTATCACCAGGTGAGAGGGACTGCGATGGGGACGGCTTGTGCCCCATCATATGCCAACCTCCACCTGGGGCGGTGGGAGTCTCAAATGGTATTCACGGATCATATGGTAAAATACACAAAGCATATAAAAATCTGGAAAAGATACATCAATGACGTGTTTATCATTTGGACAGATACCTCGGAACTGTTTTTGGACTTCGTCCACACTCTCAACTCCAACAATATTAATCTCAAACTGACTAGTGAAATTGGTGGCAATAGAATTAATTTTCTGGACCTCACCATCTCGCTGACAGAAGAAGGGTGCCTCATCTCAACTCTGTTCCGTAAACCAACGGCAACTAATAACTTGCTGAATTGGTCTAGCCATCATCCCCCTTCCCTAAAGAAAGGGATTCCAACTGGACAATACTTGCGCCTTAGACGCAATTGCTCTACATTGGATGATTTTAAACTAAAGGCTAAGACCTTACAACTCCAATTCAAACAAAAGGGGTACCCGAATAGATGCTTAAAGCACGCTTATAAACGGGCCTTACTGTCAGATCGGAAAGACCTTCTAATCGAACATAACCCAGAGCCATCACAGGCAGTCATAAGATGTATAGGGAATTTTGATGCCGGCTGGCATCAAATGATGCAAATCTTGGACAGATTCTGGCCCCTTTTACAACAAGACCCACACTTACGGAAGGTAATCACACATAAGGCTTCAGTAACAGCAAGAAGGGGACGCAACATCAAGGACATGTTGGTCCCTAGCCATCTCAAGACTACACCCCAGAAAACATCATGGCTGAAGTCCCCAGTCTTAGGGACCTATCAATGTGGGAAATGTAAGGCATGTAGGTTTATACGTAGACCCTCCAAAACATTCCCAGACTCCCTCGGCACACAGGAATTCAAAGTAAAGAATTTCTTTAACTGTCAGTCCAAAGGGCTTATCTACTTACTTTCCTGTTCGTGCAAAAAACTGTATGTGGGAAAAACCTTTAGGATGTTTAAACTTAGGATACGGGAACATGTCAATTCGGTAAACCCCACAAGACAAATCGACACCCCTATCTCTAAACATTTGAAACTACATCATGGGGGCTCATCTGAAGGAATCAGATTTAGTGGTATTGAAAGGGTTACCTTGGGACCAAGAGGGGGGGATTTAGACAAGAAGCTACTCCAAAGGGAGAGCTTCTGGATCTATAAGCTCAAAACCCTGTCACCCTTGGGACTTAACGAAGGTTTCTCATATACACCATTTATTGCAGATCACTGATACCAGGTGTGGGACTCAGACCTATATACGGGCAGTGGTACTCGGCGGGTGATCTCTGCACTAATCTATTCTGAGTGAGCCTTATGGCCTGATACACTTGTAAATTTGTAAATATAGCGCGGTTTGTTCCACAATGGGTATATTCTTTGCTTATTACTATTACTACTATTATCACTATTCTTTTCTATTTATTATTTTTTATATTATTTTTTATCATATAAATTTATTCTCATGATTACCGGATGAGGACCACTAAATTGCTAATGCTTGAATTCTCCCAAGGAAATAGCTATATAATGACTATAATACCAATAATGTTCCTAGACCAAGCTTGCTGAGCACTTGAATGAAAATATCAATGGCCATACCAGTCTGAAAATGCCTGATCTCGTCAGATCTCAGAAGCCATCCAGACTTGGGCCTGGCTAGTACTTGTATGGGAGACCAACTAGGAACCTCAGGTGCCATAAGTTTAAAGACCTCTTGACAAAAAGAATGCTAGCCTTATTATTATTATTTTTATTTTACGGACTAAGTCATATCTGGTCATTCAGAGGTTCATATTGTCAAGTGACTCAGTGTACAGGATATAGCGGCAGGATGTACCATGCTAATTTTGCATCCTAGCATGGGTCCTATGAACACTAAATATATTTATTATCATATATCCTTGCCTGGGACGGGGGAGTGGGAGTTAACAACATCCCAGGACCCCTTATCATTCAATTTTTCTCTTATTATTGGGGTGTCCTCTCATATTCTTTACTACATCTTTAATAGATTTAGTATTAGAATAATATGTAATCAGCACTGCCTTATATCTTCAGCTGATTCTGTACATCCTATATAGTACACATTGGTACTTTGGAATGATACATTATCAATATGCAGCTTATCAATTTGAGCCTTAATTTGGACAATTTCGGTTTCTCCATACACAGAGAATACCTAGCTCCGCCCATCTGTCACAGGGGATCAACCCATGTGAGGATGATGGACAGGAGAGGCTCGGATGGGCGGTACTGCAGCACTATGATGAATGAGCCACGCCCCGTTAGGAGAATGCCGGATACGTCACGTGACGCATGACATCACAGGTCACGTGACCGGCTGAGGGATTTCCCCTTCATACAGATGAATGAGCATTAGCAATCACAGAGGAATAGCCAGGATATTAGAGGCAGCTGGGGAGGTTTACACCCCCACACTCGATTGGCTACAAGGTAATCATGCTTCCTGGCAATTGGGGTATTTAAGAGGCTTCTCTTCAGTTATCTGTTGGCCCCTGACGAAGGTGCATCTCTCTGCACCGAAACGTACGTTGGGCGTTTTTTCTGCACTGGGCACTGGTGTTTGGAGCACCATGATCACCATTTAATTTAACTTTATTTTATATCGTTTTCTTCTTTTCTTTCCTATGCCTATCTAGCTAGCTTTACAGGGAGAGAGGCTTTATTAATGCTAATTATCAGTCTGTTTTTGACTGATTTTTTTACTTCTATTTTCAGTCCTTATCTCTCTCTGTTTTTCTTAATATGTTTCTAGTGTGACCAGGATACTTCCTAGGATGCATGGATTATAGAGACTTAGCTACTGTATACTCCTATCCCTATAGCAGATCACAATAAAGCTTAATTATAAGGGGGAGTGAGGTTATCTTTTTTACTACCTCTTGATCTATACTACCCTGGGCTGGCATAGGATTGTAGGTTCACTTGTATATACTTTGTTTAATTAGGGTCTCTGACCATATTATTTCTAATAGCCAGGTTCTATATTTGGAACATCGCGCTATACATAGATATATTTTTTCCAGTCAATGCAGTAAGTTTCATTCATATAATTGAGACGGTCTGCATATTTCTTTGTTCTTGTGTTTATATTTGGGGTTAAGCCCCTCTGAGACAGCTGGAGTCTCATACTGGTACGTTGGTCTCTGCGTGACCCCTGCAGCCACTGCCCCCCTTTTGGGGAGGTTTTGAGGTGGTGGGTGCGGCGGCTATACAGGGACTTGGAACGTTGTGTTCCTTGCTCTCTTTTTTAACAAGTAATTTTAGTTTGAGTTTGTGTTGGTAATGGATTCACCAACTTTCATACAGGTCATAGGCATGACAGGTGCACAATCGGATTTGCCGGCATATGCGCTATCCTTACCCAAACCCCCATTAAAACACGGACACAGGTTATACTGTTGGAAATAATTAGTCCACAGCTTTATTAAATTATTAATAAAATAATTAAGGAATAACAAATGGGGTCATTGCCAACAAATGTTATTAAAGTTAACCCCTTCAGGACGGAGTCAATAGTGCACGTTATGATCAAAACAAAACGTAAACAAAAACTGGAATTTGCACTATATGTCTGTTCAACCGTAATCCACCGCTGTCACATTAAGTGCACCCACACTTATTATATATCATTTTGTTCAGGAGAAACAAGGCTTTAATTTATCATTAACTATTCATATATGGAACATAATTTTATAACATGACAGGAGGCTTCGTATTTGCTTTAGTCTCTCTTTACTAGAACTTCACAGCAGCACAGAAAAACAACCAATCAGAAAAAAGTTAGGTACTATAAAACCCCCTTCCCATTGCATCATTTCCTCATTCTTTGCTGCTCCGCAGTCAGTACAGGTCAGAGTACCACTGTCTCCTGCTTCTAGTGGGTGGCTTTGGGATTTAGTGTGATTTATTTATGATTTATTTATTTTCTTTGGGGAATGTTTCCTTTACATTACTAATAGTTTTCCATGTGTTTATTTATACAGATTACTGATAGTTTTCCATGTGTTTATTTGTACAGATTACTGGTAGTTTTCCATGTGTTTATTTATACAGATTACTGATAGTTTTCCATGTGTTTATTTATACAGATTACTGGTAGTTTGCCATGTGTTTATTTATACAGATTACTGGTAGTTTTCCATGTGTTTATTTGTACAGATTACTGGTAGTTTGCCATGTGTTTATTTATACAGATTACTGGTAGTTTGCCATGTGTTTATTTATACAGATTACTGGTAGTTTTCCATGTGTTTATTTGTACAGATGACTGGTAGTTTGCCATGTGTTTATTTATACAGATTACTGATAGTTTTCCATGTGTTTATTTATACAGATTACTGGTAGTTTGCCATGTGTTTATTTATACAGATTACTGATAGTTTGCCATGTGTTTATTTATACAGATTACTGGTAGTTTGCCATGTGTTTATTTATACAGATTACTGATAGTTTGCCATGTGTTTAGTTATACAGATTACTGATAGTTTGCCATGTGTTTATTTATACAGATTACTGGTAGTTTGCCATGTGTTTATTTATACAGACTACTGGTAGTTTTCCATGTGTTTATTTATACAGATTTCTGTTAGCTTTCCATGTGTATATGTCACAGATTTCTGTGAGTTTCAGGTAGATATATCACAGATTACTGTGAGTTTCCATATGTATATATATATATCACAGATTACTGTGGGTTCTATGGCTATGTATATGTATATATCACAGATTACTGTGAGTTCTCAGATTCCTGTGAGTTCTAGGCCAGTGTATATATATATCACAGATTACTGTGGGTTGTATGACTATGTATATATGTATATATCACAGATTTCTGTGAGTTCTATGTCAGTGTATATAGCACGGCTTGCTGTGAGTCTTAGTGCTATAGATATCACGGATTGCTGTGAGTTTCACTGACGGTAGATGTCAGTCCTGTCTATGCCGATACTATTCTATCTTATCAGGCTTCTTGGGAAGATTCATTGAGTTGGCAATTGTTTTTGCCCTACTCCTGAAGAGACCATGAGTACAATACCCTTCAGGCGGTACGATGATGATGATGACCTACAATAAAGATATCTCATACAGATCTGTATGTACATGTGCATTACAATTTGCACTTTAAAGAAGGTATTGCTCAGCAGAGCTTGATTTTATGGACACTATATCACTGGAACATATCCAGCTTAAACCCAATACAACGGGTTTTACCTCTATGTTACCTGCTGGGAACTTAGGGACCGCCAGTCCCGGTGACGCTTTATTCACACAGTAGTACACTGTCTAAGATTAGTGTCTAAGGGTCCTAGGTCACAGGATACCCGGAGGATTTGCAGATATTTAGGGGACTCTGCCAAACTCAGAGGTCTCCATTACTCATTTAATATGAAACCCAGGATTGGCCTGCTATGTCTGTGCCCCATTGATTTGCCTGCTATGTCTGTGCCCCATCGATTGGCCTGCTATGTCTGTGCCCATTTGATTGACCGACTACATCTGTGCCCTTCTGTCTGGCCTGCTCTAACTGAGCCCATCGTTGACCTGCTCTACCTGTGTCCAAACCCCCCTTTGGACCACAAACTCAGTACCCTCTAGGTGGGTGTCCGGACAGGCACTGTTGCCATATTATCCAAGAGGACACCAGGATATGGACATCTAACTGTGATTGGAGCCATATTAGGTATTGGTAGTGTTTTTCTAGGTCATGTTTAGCTCCTGACCTTTTCACCTGGATTCACTTGATTCGTTTTTTCCAGTCTGCTATCTGACCTGCTTTCCGAGGTTCGTATTTTCCATTTTCTACTTCATTGGTCTTTTCTTTGTTTTCGTGCCTTCTATTGTCCTATCGCTCGGGTCGTCGAGATGCGTGACTTGACCTCCTCCGACCTCCTGGGCGCTCGTGGATTGCGGAGAACGTCTCCAGCTTTCCTCAGACTACTGACGGTCATCCTGGAGCCCGCGCGCACGCACGGAATCTGGGTGGTCCGTTGATAGTTACCATCTTCAGCTCTGGAACGTACTTTTCTCATCACCCCTTTCTCTTATTAAGGTTGGACACGGCCCGAGGTTGTATACTTTGCTTATATTAAATAAGGGTGTAACCCCACGTTTGGTCACCCTGAGTCTCTACTGGACTCTGGTTTGGATTACAGAGGGTGCGGCCCTCATACCACCAACCGTGCTCGGACTCAGAGTGCGATCACATTTTACAGAGTGCGACTCTCTCATACACTCAACGCACTATGGTGCCGTCCATTTGTTCCTCACACAGGCTTGTACCTGTACAGGTCAACTATGACCGCATAGAGGGGCGTCCCTCCTACATCCAATTTAAATATGATGACCGCGCTACTGATTTCGTTCTAGAGGGCTACCTGATCGGGTAAGGTATACATAGTTTGACTGGATCCATCTTGTAATCCACATGAGAAATACCCTCAGAGGTATTTGTGGGGGAGGTTTCCCACTTATGTACACACATTCCGGGAGACAGTACGGCTAAGGAGGAGCCTCAGTTTTTACAAGTGTACAGGTTTTGGTATAACCTGTGCTATATCAAACAGACATTGCACTCTGTTTCAGATATTCATTGCGTACAAACTGTGCAGACTATTCTCCCGTGTCAGGGTGACATGAGATCCTGAGACTTGCATAGGGCAAATGGGCACTGCCTTGCTCGAGTAACAAGACTAGAAAATTCACATAAACGGTCTTCAGGTGCACCGTATGCATGGATCGCATGGAGACACCAAAATTATCAGGACTTGGCTCCCCTGGTCCTTACAATCTTGAGATAAAGTTGGCAGGACTGCTCCTACAACTCTGAACACATATCTTGAGAACAGTGTTCGGACTCTATATCCATCACGGGAACCATCTTGGTTTGGGTTCTCACTAGCCTTCCTATTCAACTACCATCAAGGAAACCTACACTGGGAGATACATACTTGGACAGTCTATGAGACAGGAACCTAGGGGTCTCACTATATTACTCCCTATCTTGTAGGTGGCGTGTAGGCCAGGAACCCCTACACGAATATTGACAGGTCGGGCATGGAACAGGATTGTACAAATGGTAATCGGAGTATTTCACACTCTCACTGCAACACGTAAGGGCTCTTCTGTGTTATACGGGTCCTAAACTCTATTGGATCCGGCCATCTTAGCACTCTTAAAAGGTTGATGTATTTGGATGGAAATCTCAACCCACCGTTTACCACACGAGTTCAGTTTGAGACCTTGATTGGACGTCCTTTGGATGTCTTTTCTAAACTGCAGTCCAGTTGGTAGACTGGAGTCTCTTAGGATACGGCTAGTATTGTCCACACTATTATCACTATATAACTTTATTTTCGGAGGAGACAATTCACCGGGTAGGTCATGGAGGAACGAATAGACACTATTCGGTTCTATTCGAGTATTGACAGTGGACTTAGGCACAGGCCTGAGCTTGGAGTTTGTCTGCAAGGCCACATCGCCTGGTGAACCTGACACGATCGGAGAAATCACCTCCCACATCAAGAGTCGAGACACGGTGGAAGTCTCTTCTCGCGACCCCTCAGCACTTTACACCTACAGGAATATGGCTAATAGGTCAACTTGGCAGCTCATGGACCGACTGCTAGGGAACAGGTCGTAACCCCACGTACTATGGATCTATCAACGGAGGTCACTTCTCGCAGTTGTAAGGTCAATTTAGGATTGCTCTAATATTCTCGGAATGGGTACCAGCGAAACAAGCAGCGTTGGATTTGTTGGCTGAGCGTTAAAACCGCAAATACGAAGCCTCCTGTCATGTTATAAAATTGTAGTTTATGCTAGCTTTAGTGTACCTATAATCTTAATTTTATTAATGACAGGAGGCGAGTATTTCCCACCCGTTCTTATCCCTCCCTTGTTTAATTTTATAGTTTGGATTAATTAGGTACGTATACAACTCTGCTTGTTGTTTCTGCTACCTGTCTCCTGTCCTTATGTCTGTTTTTCATAAGTAGGGTTGGGATATCTACATATTAAGGTAATTTTGTTTGCTACATTGGGTATCTACAAGTTTATTCAAAATACATTTCATTGGATAATGAACCTGTTCGATTCTGTTTTTCTCTCGTTTCAGTTTTCAGTCCTTCAGCGCTATCTGGTGTGGCGCTTCTTCGTGCATGGTGGACATTGACTTATTTATTTTCAGTCCATCAACGCTATCTGGTTGACAGTTCTTCTTAGACGTTGGACATTTCTGTATTCTTCATATCTGGACTTCGTTGCTTCCCATTATTTTTTCTGCCTTTGTTCTGTTTTGTCGCAGCTTGAAAGAGGAAATGATGCAATGGGAAGGGGGTTTTATAGTACCTAACTTTTTTCTGATTGGTTGTTTTTCTGTGCTGCTGTGGAGTTCTAGTAAAGAGAGACTAAAGCAAATACTCGCCTCCTGTCATTAATAAAATTAACATTATAGGTACACTAAAGCTAGCATAATCTACAATTTATTATGAATAAAATTTAATAAAATGTGAGAAAATAAGATTTTTTTAAAATTTACATTTCCATCTGACTTTTAAGCTGTGAATGTCTGTACTGTTAGGTTTTACTGCACAAAAATGCACATATTTGTAATCAGCGATGTCTCACGAGCACAACAGTACCCCCCATTAACAGGTTTTATGGTGTTTTGGAAAGTTACAGGGTCAAATATAGAACGTTCCATTTTCAAATTGAAATTTGCCAGATTAGTAATGTTACCTTTGAGACGGTGTGGTAGCCCAGGAATGAGAATTACCCCCATAATGGCATACCATTTGAAAAAGTAGACAACCCAAGGTATTGAACGTGGGGTATGTTTAGTCTTTTTTAGTAGCCACTTAGTCACCCTAGCCACCCAACTGCCTGCACGCCTGCCTCCCTCCTTGCCCAAGCAGCCCGGCCAGCAAAAAAAAGTGCCCTGGCAAATACCTTGTTAGCCTTGACTTATGGGGGCTGACCACCCTTGAGCCCCCCAAAGGCGCCCGGACAATTTATTTTACAGATGGGCGGCGAGGGAGCGCTGGTCTGAGCTCTTCCTGCTCAGCTCCCTTGCGCGACCTGCAGTAATGCTGGGTGACGTCACTAAGCGGCGCTCGAGGGAGCTAAGCAGGAAGATCACAGCTCCCTCACGGCCTATTTTGCGCACCACTCCCCCTCTTGCCTGTCCACCCTCATCCTGCACGCCTGCCCGGCCAGCCAAGCAGCCCCACTGCACCCCAGGTATAAAATCCACCCAGCTCTCCCAAATAATCTGTGAATGTTGGGGGTGGGGGATGTGTGTGTGTGTGTGTGTCTGGCTTGCTGGCAGTGTATGTGTGTGTGTGTCTGGCTGGCTGTCAGTGTGTGTCTGTCTGTCAGTGTGCCTGTACATCTGTCAGTGTGTCTGTCCGTGTGTGTTTGAGTGAGTGTTTGTGTCTGTGAGTGAGCATGAGTATGTCTGTGAGGGAGCCTGTGTGTGTGTGTGTGTCTGTCTGTCTGTCTGTAAGTGTGTCTGTGAGTGTGTGTGTGTCTGTGAGGGAACCGGGTTGTCTGAGTGATTGTGTATGCGTGTGTGTGTGTCATTGAGTGAGTGTGTGTCTGTGTCATTGTGTGTGTATGTCAGTGAGTGTGTATGTCTGTCAGATTGTGTCAAAGTGTGTGTGTGTGTATGTCAGTGTATCTGAGAGTGTGTGTCTGTCAGTCAAAGTGTGTGTGTTAGTCTTTAACAGGAAGGGGTGGGGCAAATGTTAGCATTTATATTTGTTTGTGTGTTAAAAATGCAAAAAACTATTATGAACGCTAACTTCATAATGGCTACATACCCCATATTGAATACCCTGGCTTGTCTTCTTTTGCAAATGGAATGCCATCATGAGGGTAATTCTGAGCTACTATACGCTCTCAAAGGAAACATAATACTGATCCTCCTCTAACGCTCTCCCTTTAAGTTAGTGGTATCCATATAAGTCCATCCTTGCAGGCGCGCTGTCTTGGCGTCATACTAGACTCTGGCCTCACTATTTGAACGTCACATCCAGTATGTTGCAAAATCCTGTAGATTCCATCTTAAAAACAGCCCTCATTCGCCCCTTTCTTACGCAAGATGCTACCAAGGAGCTTGTCAATGCTCTAGTAATTTCCCACATGGATTATTGTAACCCCCTCCTAATTGGTCTTCCCAAAAGCCATATTGCCCCTCTACAGTCTGTAATGAATGCTGCCACCAGACTGATTTTCCTCTCTAGTCGGTTCTCTCACAACTCACCCCTCTGCCAGTCCTTACATTGGCTTCCTGTATCCTATAGAAGTCAATTCAAAGTGCTAAAATCCACCCAGCTCTCACAAATAATCTGTGAATGTTGGGGGTGGGGGATGTGTGTGTGTGTGTGTCTGGCTTGCTGGCAGTGTATGTGTGTGTGTGTCTGGCTGGCTGTCAGTGTGTGTATGTCTGTCAGTGTGCCTGTACATCTGTCAGTGAGTCTGTCCGTGTGTGTTTGAGTGAGTGTTTGTGTCTGTGATGTGTCTGTAATTGTTCACTATAAAGCAGTAAACAATTCTAGCCCCTCTTATATCTCTTCACAGATCCATAGGTATGCCCCTTCTTGGTCTCTCTGCTCTGCCCGTGACCTTCTCCTGTCCGTTGGCCAACTCACTCTTGCAGGACATCTCCATATTCCTATGGAATAGCCTGCCTACCGCCATCAGATTCTCCCTTATTCGTCAATCATTTAAGAAGTGCCTTAAAACCCATCTCTTTAGGAAAGCTTATGGCCTCCCAGAGTAACTTCTACCTTACATACCTGTCTCTTGCTCTCTCCTAAAGGGAAGCACTCTACTCTCTGCTCTGCTTCACTATCACCTTATTTGATTGCTATTTCCTGTCCCAATGTGTTTTATACCCCACCTCCTATAGAATGTAAGCTCGTTTGAGCAGGGTCCTCTTCAACCTATCGTTCCTGTAAGTTTTCTTGTAATTGTCCTATTTATAGTTAAATCCCCCCTCTCATAATATTGTAAAGCGCTACGGAATTTGATGGCGCTATATAAAAGGCAATAATAATAACCAATCTGGCAAATTCAGAAAACACTATAAAACCTGTACATGGGAGACTTCACTGAATACAAATATTGGTGTTTCAAAACAGTAGAACGTATCACAACAATTATATCATCAGTGAAAGTGCCGTTTGTGTGTGAAAAATGCAAAAAACGTCACTTTCACTGACAATATCATCGTTGTTATATGTTTTAGTGTTTTGAAACACTAATATTTGTGTTCAGCAAAGTCTCCCGAGTAAAACAGTACCCCCCATGTACAGGTTTTAGGGTGTCATGGAAAGTTAGAGGGTTAAATACAGTGCTAGCAAATTAAATTCTCTGGACTTTTGGCCTGGGTTGTCAGGCAGGTCCCTCAAATTACAATCAATAAAATTACTTAATTATGTAAAAATATTACATAAATATGCACGTAGAATTAAAATGCATATACATATTTATATATTTGAAGTCTACGTGTATATTTATTAAGTTAATTATGTAAGTTAAATATGTACTCACCAACACATCCTGTAAGTGGGGATTAAACCACTATATGCTATCAAAACTGGAGCTAGTCATAGCTCCACCAAATGTGAGCAAGCTACCGTTGTTTTATTATCTATTTCTCATTTAAGTTGACGTATTCTACTATTGGATTTCTTGTTTTCTTGCCTTGCATATATGTACGGCTCACACTAAGAAATCTTCTACCCATTATATATATACAAAGAGGTGTGGAATAGATGGCGCTATATGATACGTGATATAAGTTAGTGAGTATTAGCTGCTATATACACTCTGTGGGTACTCCTCAAAAACCCACCATACATAAACACCATAGAACACAGAAGAAAAACTTAAGACCTAAAATTTTTTTAAAGTGCTCACCTTTTTTAGAGCCTTTTGATAACTGGCTCTAAGTATACCTTAGTGTCACTAAGTCGGTATACTTAGAGCCAGTTATCAAAAGGCTCTAAAAAAGGTGAGCACTTTAAAATTTTATATTTTATAAATATTACCATCACTGGAGATACTACACTTAGTACGATATATCTGTGTTTTCTATACATGCTGTGGAGAGGAACACACCTTTACCTGGAGAGAGGGGTCGTGTGATCTACCCAAAAAGACACAAGATGCTTGGAAGTTTAGAGCCTATAAACTAGAAAAGGCTCTAAAAAATGTGAGTTTAGACACATCTGTCACTTACATATTGCTCTACCATAATTTATAACATATTGCACTATTATCTGTATATTTTTCTTTTTATGTACACACTATCTTGAGATCATTGTAGAGGGTAAGTGTTTTTTTGGATTTTGAAAAACACATTTTTACCTCACATTATAATATAGCGCTGCACTCTTTAAAAACTGAGGACCTAATAGGTGGAAACACCGGTAAGGTCTTAAGTTTTTCTTCTGTGTTCTATGGTCTTCTACCCATTATATTCGCTGATACATGGACCTACTGCCTACCCAAGAGGTCCTATTGCACTGCAAAATTTATTTTATTTATTTATTTGTAATTCTTTATTTTACTTGTGCATAAAGTAACAACAGGTGTGCATAGCCATAACAGCTGCTGCAAGCATTTTCATGGCATTTTAAAGTGTGGCAGTTAAAACAGAACATTTTTTTTTTGTGGGATCATGACAATAACAGGCTATGATTCAACAGTAGTGTGTGATAAAGATGCTAGGCTAGATCTAGGTAAGACAAGTTTAGTTTATGCTTAGGGTTAAGTGTATGTGACACTGCATTCCCAACTATGGTAAACATTTATACTTCAGTAAGCAGGATAAACCATGTATTAGTGTGTTACTTGTGTGATGGAGCTATGTGTCCTAAACATGCAAGGTGAGTATACTCATGTCTTGAGTGAAAAGAAACAGGCCTAAGTGAGCCCACTGTGGCTGAGCTGTCTTGCTGTCACATGTGTCCGTGTGGACCCCGGCGGGAGAAGTTGGTAGGGGCCAGGTATGGCTGTATGCTTCGTCCAGGAGTGTCTATTCCCAGATGGCATGAGGTGAGCAGTCAGTTTTGATAATGCCTGGTCTGCATTAGGCTGTGGCGAACTCTGTGCTGGTACCGCTTGGACAGACAATGGGCAGGTGGTGTCGCTTTTTTTTTTTGTCCTTCTTTGATAGACTCATGGATCCCCTTCGGCTACAATCTCAGCCAGGGAGGCGCATGTTGCAGGCAGAGGGTCCGCTGGATATCTTGGTGCCCTTCTCCCCTCGGCCTGGGTCTGCTGCGGTCGCTGCACCTTTGTTCAGACAGTTGCCGTGGCTCCATGTCGCAGGAGCGGTTAGGTAGGTGCTCTGAGCCACCGCAATCTTGGGCTGTGGGCCTTGCGCCCTTTAGTCAACTCGTAGATCGCCTTGAGTTCATCCCAGTGGGAACCGGGATGACCCACCCAGCCCAGAGGTGGGGGGGGGAGAAACAGGAACCGGCAGGCATGCAACATACCAGCGTGTGGCAGTATAGTAGGGAGTCAGGGCAACGGCCGTCCACCCCGCTCCCCCTAGAGTAGGCTGAGGCCTCTGATGTCTCGTGCTTCCTCTGTGTGAGTATTTTCTTGCTCTTTGCGAGTGTGAAAAGCTGCCTATTATTGCTTAAAGAACCGTTTCTTCAGGAGCCTCTCCGGCATGCGACCGGTCAGCATGGCAGTCCGGCCCCGCCCCCACTGCAAAATTAATTTTAAAGGGGTATTAATAATTATTTAGAGACTATTCTGGACTATTTTTTAGACTGCTTTGGACTATTTTATTTACCCACACCTATTGTATATTATTGATAATAGCACTTTATTGTCATTCCTGTACGTTTGTCGAGCAGCCATTTTTTCTTTGTTTTTCTTGTTGATCTCCTAAAGGGTTTCAAGGGATCCCCTTCTTCTAGTTTGCTGCCTGCATTTTGATTAATTAGCGCTAAACCTGTTCCTTTTTTTTCTGCAGTCTACATATGTTTGGAAAGTGCAATTGCCATGTTTTCCAACCAGGCTTGCAGGTTGCCTGAGCATTATGAGAATTGTAGACTACATTCATTTAACCCCTTAACGACACATGATGGATAGTTTCAACCATGCTGGCCTTTTACTTCTAAAGCTGTGTCCTTAATGGGCAATAAACCCCATTATCACTCCCCAGGGACCATTATCTCACCTTAACACACCAGTTATCTCTCCCAGTTGAATCTCCCTAGTCAGCCCATAGGAATCTCTCTCTATTCCCCATACATCTGTCCCTAACCCCCAATTGTGTTTCTCTAGCCCACCACCAGTTATGTCTCCATAGCTGTCATGTATTCATCCACATATAAAAATGTGATTAATGACATTTACTGTTCTGATAGGAAAAGTTGTGCCGAGCAGCAATCAAATCCACAGGAGGCTGAGCAGCAATTATGCAAATGGAAACCTGGTAACTGCCTTTCGGGTCAAAGGCCGATTGCAGCCTATCAAATCCAGAGGAGGGGTATTTAGGCCCAGTTCTCATCCTGCTCAGTGCCCTGTCGGAGTTTCCCTAGTTGTTGTCTGAGAGCGTGTTCCTGATTCTAGTTTCCTCTGGTTTTTGACTTTGGCTTTGATTTTGACTTCCCTGTATTCTGGTATCCCTGACTTCTGGCTTTCTCTTATCATTGTGTCTCTTTCTGTATCCCCTGACCTCAGCAGGTATCCTGACTATTCTTTGGTGCGTTAAGTCCAGCCATTCTAAGGCCCGGTAATACGTTACCTATTAGTCATCTGTGTGACACAATTCTACGTGCTGGATCAACTAGTAATCCTGACAATAGCATCCCATTTTTCTCTCCGTCGCCGACCTTCAATTATTTTTCCCTATACCACAGTTATCTCCTAAGTCCCCTGTTATTTTCTCTAACCTGACCCCAGTTGTCTCCTGCTGTGAGTGGAGAGGGCAGAACATGACTTCAAATTCAGTCACCATACGCACACAACACTCAGCCACCACACACCATTTAGAACCCTGGTGTTAAGCACAGGGTCTAGAGTTTCTCGGCATGTGCCTTGTATATGTCCTTCTAGGCTGTATGTCTGATTCATGTTAACTTACATTACAGCACCTATAGTTCACTAACTATGCTTCTCTCACATCATATGCACTTAATCTTTTGCTGCATCCTGGGGTCTTTAATATGCTCGCCTCACCTCATGCTGTCTTTATAATACTTTGCATAACATAAGCTTTCCCTTCCTTTCATGTTTATTGATAAATTTCGCTTTCCTCTAAATCCTGTCTGGGTGGCTCGAATCTCTCCCTCGGTGTGTAGGCTTGTTATTGTTTTATTAATGATAGTTATATTAATACTACTTAAATGCATAGTGTTGGCATATTGCTGTATTAATAAGGTATTATTATCAAAATGATATATTACAGGCCTGTGCATTAACCAATATGTGGGTTTTTTTTTAAAGTGCCTTTTATTTGAGCTCTGGAATAAAAATTGTATTAATAAAGTCATTTTAAACATACAGAGAGTGAATGACCTATAAAAAAAAAAAAAGCAAGGCATTATGCAGCTAGAAACATCTATGATATTAGTCTGACTTGAATTCCTACCTTTGGACATAAGACATTTACAAAGTAGCAAAACTCACAATATGATCAATATATTTTCTATACACAGAAAACACCAGTCAGCAGAAAGGTTATAATTATTATTATTTATAAAGCTCCAACATATTCCACAGCTTGGCAAACAAGCAGTTGCAACAAGACAAGTTTGGCATAAAAGAAGAGAAGGTGATGAGAACCCTGTTTAAATGAGCTTACATTCTAAGGCGAGTGGGTTAAGTTATATTTAAATACAATGGGAAATGTAGGCTGTAAAGAGTTTACCATTAAGAATATTTTGTAGACACATTTGCAAGATTATGTGATACTGAAAATGTTGGCGCTAATTCTAGGATTGGGGGCAAGAGTTGCTATCAGAGACTTCACGGAATCCAGGTCAAAGCAGTAACATAATCTGCCAGTTATATCAGTTACTGGGATAACTAGGAAAGAACTAGTGGGAGAAGGCATGGGAAAAGTCCCTCAATATTCAGATGGCTCAGCCTGAGGCTTGAGTCATGGGACAAGTATAATCAACATCCCAGTGAGTCACTTGAGTGTGCTGCTGTGACTGACGTGTCTGGAATTATGAAAAGCACTGCCAGTAATTGTATGGTTCCATCAGCAAAGGAAAAGCTATTCTTCTTACCATTACCACGAGTGAGCTTTCTTGGACCTCACATGCACTCTTGCACACTCAGTCATTCCATAATCAAGACAAATAACAATAGCTTTGAAATGGTTGCTTTGAAACTCTTGGTGCATCTGGAGGGTTGTCCCCACACCACAGACCGGCATATTAAGTCAATTACTGTGATCTTCCAATGCTGAAATTCTTGCTGAGAAATGTGTGTGGTCATCAGTGGCTGGCTGTGGACTCTAACTTTGTTTACTGAGGCTATAAGTGTCTAATGATTTCCTTTGCAGGTGCAATGTGACCTGTCAGTTATCACATCCTCCTAATCTTAGGACCAGTGCTGAAGACCAGCATACGATGAAAGAGAGCAAGGCAAATCTGCTTGTGCATTTTCAAAAGGAATTAAAGGACCACTATAGTGTCAGGAAAACAAACTAATTTTCCTGACACTATATACTCCTTAGGTTCCCCCCACCCTCAGGGCCCCCCTCCTGCTGGGCTAAAGGTGTTAAAACCCACTTAGTTTAATCCAGCGCTGGGCTCCCTCGGCGCTGGTGACCTCTCCTCCCCCTCCGACATCAGCTCCCAAATGGAGCGGAATGCGCAGCCAGAGCAGCACGCACATTAAAAACGCCCATAGAAAAGCCTTTCTCAATGCTTTCCTTTGGACATTCTGCATGCTCAATGCGATTTTTCGCATTGAGCGTCGGGTAAGCGCCTCTAACGGCTATCAGGAAGATAGCCACTAGACTAGAGGCTGGATTAACCCATTTGTAAACATAGCAGTTTCTCTGAAACTTCTATGTTTACAGCTGCAGGGTTGGGACCTGGCACCCAGACCACTTAATTGAGCTCAAGTGTTCTGGGTGACTATAGTGGTCCTTTAAATATATTCTGGTATGTATAATATTTTCTAGCATTCAGACCTTTAGTCCTGCTGCATTATATTCCCTTTATTTTATATTCCAGTATTCTAAGTCATTTTTTCTCTAGTTTCTTCTCATTGCTTGCCACTGATGATGGAGGTGAGTATCACAGAGAACTCGTGCCAAAACTGTCTTAAAACCTCAGTCAGCATGGATAGAGTTCCTACAATCATGTCGGCACTGGTCAAGTGCTTGCCCTGGCCCCAATTTGAACTGTTTTGCCCAGTAACATCTCTATTATGTTGGGTTCTAATACTGGAGGTGCAATCAATGCTTCATTGTAGTGCCTTATTTTAAGGGCACACTTGATCCTCATGTGATCTGGGTACACTTGATCTCTCAGCAGTTGTTCTATTTATATTGTTTTTTATATTGCATAAATTAATAAAGCATTCATTATTTTCATTGGATATTTTGGAACTATACATGACAGAGAACTCTGGTAACGTTTTTTCACACTTACCTTAACTCTGAGCTTATTATTTACTAGTCGTCACAGTCTCTATTTTCCCCTGGTTTTTAAAAAAAAACAAAAAAAAACCAGTATTGGGTCCCACTTTGTTTTGGGACTCAAATTATTTAGTATTTTTTTTTCTAAGCAATGTACTGGGTTCAAGCCCATCCGGTACCACCATGCTGACCTCTGTGCCCCTATTTTCCACTTGTTGGAATTAGGTGTACACAGTTACTTCTCTTTCTTGTGGAAATAAGTTACCCTCAATAGTCGAGAAGGCATCTAAATAGTGAATAACTCAGGGGCATCTACAGACATTGATCAGTAGCCAGCATAAAGTCTCAGTGAAGGTATCAAAAACCTGGGGCTGCTTTTTGTACCAAAAGTGAGATGAGTGAAAAATTAATAAGAACCTTGCCACTTAACACTGTGTAAATGCCACTAAGAAGGATGGATTGGTGAGGAGCTTGAAGGTGTTAACAATGTCCGTCTTACTGAGCCATGCCCCCTTCCCTGCTGTCATGATTGCATCAATGGTGTTATCAATAGTAGCATACTGCAGGTAAAATTCCTCTGAAGGAATGAGAGAGTTCAGACTGTGGGTCGTGGAAGAGTGGGGAGCAGAGAGGTCGACAAGCAACCTTTGCTTGGCTGAACGTTTACCAGAGACCACCTCAATTAGTTCCATCCACATGCAAATAAAGAGGGGGGATTTAAGTCCCATATGTATTACACTAAAGTGCTCATAAGTATAGTGCAGTGAGCCACTGTGGAGAACTGGTTTAGGTTCTATATCAGGGCTCTGACTAGCACTTAAGGGTTCATACCCTGTGCATCCGGGTGAAGCCCGTACTATATGTGCGCTGCACTGGAATGCTGAATAGAGGCATGCTGTTGCAGCCTTGGCTAACTGCTGGTAAGGATTCCAACACTGCCTGCCTCAAGGCATATCTCCCTTGCCAGTGAATTAATTGTGGGAGAACTAATGGACGCTGTGGCTGTGGCCAGCACTTAAGGGTTCATACCCTGTGCTCCTAGGCTGAGGCCCTACTATATGTGTGCTGAGTGGAGGCATGCTGTTGCAACCTCTATTTTCTGGGTGAGCCCCAGTCTATTTTATTTGGCCACTGTTCAGAGTACAACCCTGCAGGGGTTTCTGTGAACACTACCTACTACTATGGTAGGCTGATCAACAGATCACTGCCTACTGGTTTGTGCCTTCTACAGGGGTATCCCATATCATGATACTACCTGCCTATTACTCTCTGGGGGATCCCCAGGTGACTGTTCACCTTTCGATCGCCTGGCTACTTTATGCTCCTGTGGCTTTGTAGCCTCTAGATAAGATGTCCATCAGTGCTTGGGGTCAGATGACCCATGCCCTCCCCTCCCGGATGGAGTGGCACAGATGGCTGTGTTTGACCAGTGCATGATGTCCTTCGTGGCTCTGGGCGACCGCAACTCCGCAAGGGAGCCAGGAGAGGTATCAGGGACACCCAAGAGTAACTGATGGACTCTATAGACCCTATCATGGGTAAAATACCAGAAAACACCAACACAGTCCGGGAATGGGATCCCAATATTCGTGAATGGACTCAGAGATGTCAGTTTCGTCAGAAACCCCAGTGTTCGCCTCTTCTATGGGAAGCACATAGCAGCACTCCTCTGTATTGACGGATGGTTGGCGGATCTGGGCGCCAAATTATTGGGACCTCAGGCACACTGTTCCCAAGGGAACTTATAGCACACGTTTATGGTCTCACGGCCCTCATCAAGACCCACACCTCCCGGAGGAAGGTGTTATGTGGTATCCCCTAAGGTTTGTTCTTCGGTACCGGCTGACAGCGGGGCTTTGTCACCAACCACTTCGAGACATCTGACCACATACACAGAAATTAATGCCTCTAAGGTACCATCGACTGTACTTTCTACTCCACCCACAGGAGTTTCCATCGTATCTAGGCGGAAGGCATTCAAACCAAATAGTTTTACATAATAGTTATTCAGTTATAAGATTGTAATTTACAATTTTTTTCTATGGGATGATGTATACAGTACGTTACTTGGATTTACATGTTCATGACTGTGTCTAAACATGTCACGCATTCTTTTCAGTCTGATTTGTCTCTGAAGACATTTGATTGTTCATGTGAAACTCTCTGGAATTTTGATCCTTTGGATTTGATTAGTCCTTGAACACATTTTTGTTGTTTGTGTGGAATTCATGGGGAAGTTTGCTCCTTCGGATGTTGGACTTAGGAGTTATTGTTATTGCTTGTTATATGTTTACTTCTGCTTCGTGTCACTTTCTGAAAGAGGAAGTGATGAGGTTACTATGCCTTATGTACATCCTACTCTCTTGTGATTGGTTCTTTTTTTTCTATGTGTTTCTTTGCTGCTGTGGAGAGCTAGTAAAGAGAGATTAAGCAAAATACTCGCCTCCTGTCATTACTAAGATTAAGATTATTAGTACACTAAAGCTAGCATAATCTTCAATTCTGTTGCATGTGTGTTTAGAAATCAGTCTGTAAAACAAAAGTATTTTTGATTAATTCTGAATTTCATCATCAATTACATTATGATAAATATGTAGATTAGGAGGCTAACTAAACTGTCCTGGAACAGCCACACTCACTGTTCAAACCCAGCATATGCCTTATATTGAAAGAAACTATATTTTACCATTTGAAATGTTTGGGTTTATGGAGAATAAAAGAACTATTAAAGTCAAATATGACCATGTATCACTTTGCTTAGTTTACTTTAGAAATTCTGATGCCATTAATGGCAAACAAGTGTATTGTATAGCAGAAGAGATCATTTGCTTTGCAGTGTTTTAGAAAAAACTAATTTTAGGAAAAAATAAGCCAGTCACCATAAGAAATGAGAAATGTTTGAGAGGAAAGGTAAATCTGTTTACCTTTGATAATAAAATGATAAAATAGTAGTAGATGAAGCTATATCTCCAACAACTGAGCCTTGTGAGATGCTAACAGGGAATGGATTCTATGATAATAGCATTGAAGAAGTAGGCAGAGTTGTTTAGAAATACCCAAACTCCCAAACTGAGAGCTCTGTCAAAAAACACCCATAGAATAAAACCATCAGGATGCAGTTGGGATGGGTGTTAGGTTCTACTGAATATACCTAAGAAAGCCATTAGCAAAAAAAAGGTTACTGAACTGGATATAAACCATTCCCTTGAGTAATTTAGATGCAAAAAGAAGAAATGGCACCCAGCTACTAGATAGGATTGCTTGAGGGAATGAATTGTTGGTGGTTACAGGAAAGAACGTCAACTTTTTGCCTTCCTGGCCTCAAGAGCATAAAAACAGAGGTCTCCTAACTCCTCTCCAGTCACATTAATAAACGCTTCTTATTTCACATTGGGAATCATCATTAATTATTTGCAAGATAATCAAGTACATACCAAAAATTTACTACTTTAAACTTTGAGTTTACTAAAAAAAATTTCCCCCGAAGCATTTGGACAAAACACGTAGGGAGGTTTTTATCATTACATATTGATTTTAAAAAAATAAATTTTTTATGGTACTTTACCTATCAACCTGAGACCGGATTCTCCTGGTAACTCTGCGGGAGTTATAATCTTACATAAGTGTAATGCTCTCGGGAGAAAATTTATTTGGAACACAACTGCAGATGAAATAATACCAGGGCCGTCTTTAACGCGGGGCAAAGGAGCAGTGAGAAGCAGTGAGTGCTCCCTCGCGCACCCGCCTTCCTGTGTCTGTGTGTGTGTGTCAGTATGTCGGTATATGTGTCTGTGTGTCAGTATGTCTGTATATGTGCCTGTGTCAGTATGTCTGTCAGTACGTCTACCAGTGTATGTGTCTGTGTGTGTGTCAATATATGTACCTGTGTCAGTGTGTCTGTCAGTGTATGTGCCTGTTTATCTGTATGTAGTCAGTGTATGTATCTGTGTATCTGCTTGTGCGTCAGAGTGTGTACCTGTGCATCTGAGCCGCAACTTTAAATACAAATACACCCCTCCATTCAAACTTCAACACTACATATAAAACACACTCCTGCATTGAAACGTCAACACTACATACAAGCACACTCCTACATTCAAAAACAAACACTACACATAAATGCACACTTGCATTCAAACTCCAGTACCACATACAAACACATTCACACAAACATACTCCATACAAACACATGCTTACATTCAAACATGCTAACATGGCTCAGTGCTAAATACAGCCCTGCAAGCATGGGAAATTGGTAGAGTCCCAGCTGTCAAAGCATTGTTGGAGTTGCACGACAGATGGGGTTCTACCTTTAGTCCAACCTTGCAATTGGGGGTCCCAATAAAATTCATTCTACTTTAGTACCGCCACTGCGTTGGGATGGATGCCGTGATTGCATACCAGGGAGTGAGGGGCGAGAGCGGCAGGGCACAGGGGGCCCAAGCAAACACTTGCCCAGGGTCCATTCGTTATTAAAGATGGCCCTGAATAATACATTTGATACCATCACTTTAAGAAAATGTAATTTATTTAAATAAAGGAAATTAACTTTGGCAGTCTTTTGCAGAAAATAGGTTTTGAAATAATGCATGAATGCTTGGAATTTTGTTTCAGAATTGCAACACAAGAATATAGCGATTATGAAAATAAGGAAATGACTTCAATGAGGAATGCTTAAAGGGGCACTATAGTCACCAAAGGAAGTTTAGCTTATTAAGCAGTTTTTGTGTATAAATCATGCCCCTGCAGTCTTATGGCTCAATTCAGAGAGTTAATTCACTTTTGTTTCTGTTTTTGTAGCAATAGCTACACCTACTCTGGCGGTGACTAGAGATGTCGCGAACCGTCCGCGAACTTCTCGCGAACGGTTCGCCACAAACCGTTCGCGGCGAACTCCGGTCAGCTGACACATACTGGCCAATCTCCAGCAGACCCTCCCTCCCAGACCCTCCCACCTCCTGGACAGCATCCATGTTGAAGCTGCCTTCGCGGACGGTTCGCGACATCTCTAGCGGTGACTGACACAGCCTGCATAAAAGTTTGCATATATGTTATGTGTATTAATATTGGTTTTGTATTTTATTGTACCCTATTGTAACAATGCAATGTATCCTTCCTGGTAAAATATTTTAGAAATAAATTTTAAAAAAACAAAATTATTTCATTTGCAATCAGATGTAACTTACTTTAAAAGTTTTTATCTAGTGCTTTGTAAATTGAACTATACACACAGGAGGCTCTGGCATGGTCTAGCAAGCTATTAACAGAGCAGAAGATAAGAAATTCTAAATAAAACAGAATTTGCAATAAAGGAAGTGTAAACATTAGATGACTCTTTGTAGGAAGTGTTCAGGAAGTATGTGTAAGTAACATGCAGGTCAGGTGTGGCTACTGCTCTATAAACAAAGTGATTTAACTTCTAAATGGCACAGAATTGAGCATTGGGACTGAAAAGGCATGATCTTAACACCAAAACTGCATAATTAAGCTAAAGTTATTTGGTGACTATAGTGTCCCTTTAATTAGCAGTAAGTGGTATGATCCCCGGTCAAAGTGGAGCTGTTTGCTGCAGCATAGTGTCTTTGAAACCAGTACCCTCCCTTGGACTGGTGGAGATTACTACGGTCCCCATTGATTTGCTAACATCACCTATTGGGACATTGTGTCTGTATTGTGAAGTTGTCATTTCGCTGCTACAAAATGGCAGATGCTTCTTCAGAGAGTAAACCGGAGGGTACTATTTTATTTTACAGCTCGAGTTAGAAGTTGGCTGTCCAGATTTGACCAACTCTGCGCTCAACTCTGAAAGACCCTTGCCATAAGTCCTCAGGGCCTCAGATGTTGACCAAGAAGCTATAGGGGGAAGCAGCCTCCATAGTCCTTGAGCCCCAGGATACTGAGCATACCAGGGAGTTCCCCTGTCACTCTACCCACCGGTCAGGAGAGTTCACTTATGACCTTGATGTCCTTCCCTTTCTGGAAGTTCTTGAAATCCCGGGATTGCTGCATAGGTGTCGTGTGTCACCAGGCCTGCAGACTGAGTGCAGAATGCGAAGCATGGAACAGACCCACCAGTCTTCTCAGTCTTCTGCAGCACTCTGTGGCTACAATCTCATTGCCTCCAGATGTTGCTGGTGTTCTCCGAGAACCGGCCTCTACTGGATAGACTGAAAATTAGTTGACTCATCCTTATAGTAGTGTTCATACCCGTCTTAACCCATTATAGAGTATACTGCTTTGCCTGCCATTTTTAGTTAACTTTTCATTTTCCTTTATTTGCAGCTCATTCTATGGTAAAGTTTAGCATAATTTTTCTTCTGTCAGTACTGGTGGAAAAAGTATCTACTTTTATAAGCCATGTTTATTGATGCACCTGATATATTACGTAAGCCATACAATGACATGTTCATTGCTGTATCTGCTACGTAACTAAACAAAAAAGAAAGAGTAGTCATTATATCTGTATGGAGTGATGACATATTTACCACCTGTACCATGTACAATTGTGTGCATGTACTCTGCTATTTCCACTCAATACAAATTAAATTTAAAAAAAAATCAGAGGCTTAAAGACATTGTTCCTTTAAATCACTTTTTGTATATAGGATTGCAAACTCAAATATATCATTTTTTCTGTAAATCAGTTAATCATAGATATTAAGAGAAGAAACTAATTACATGTGAAACTAATAATGTAATTTATGCTCTTACTTGTTCTTGTGTTTTGTGCTTTGTGGGAAACACAGCTTGCTATCACACTGAAGAGCATATTAGAAATATTAAAAATAATTTTCAAAAACATATGGGACCTGTTTTCTAAATTCTATTATAGTGATCCTAAATTTGTGGGCTCTGCAAAGGGTTAAAAAAGTTGTTGTGGAGCGTTTGAAGCGAACGGTCGCATGGCCGTGGAGCTCCGGACCAACAAGCAAAATAAGCCTTACTACCGACACTCCAACCCGTGCCAAACTTCTCCCGGGACGATCCCAAGACCCCACAGACACGATGGGCAGAAAAACTAAAAAAGCAAGACATGACAAGCCCCGCCAGGGCATAGATATCGGAGAGTTATGGAGGCAGGCGCACGATGCTGCAGGAGCCAAGATGGCGTCCCTGCACGGCGGCTGCTCAGATTTCACGGACGGATCCTCGGAGGATGACGGGGAGACCCCATGAGGTCCATGCCGACCCAGTCACCACCCCAGGCGCAGCCATTCACTAAGCCCCACACCCCTGTCACAATGGAGGCGATCGGAGCACTTATGGCCGACCATCATAAGAAAATTGCAGATGATATAGCCCTGCTCAGAGAGGACATTAAAGGCATCACCAACAGGCTGGGAGCAGTAGAAGCCTCCTCCACCGGCCACACCAACCAGATTGCCGTCCTCCAAGAAACGATCCGAAACCTGCAACAAAAAGCTCGGCACCAAGAACAGCAACTTGCCGCTCACGAAGATAAAAATCGTCGGAACAATATAAAGCTAAGGGGGGTAGCCGACACCGTTCCAGAGACCAAACTCCCACACTTCGTTAGGAGATTACTTACAGAGCTACTAACCCCAAAAGCAGCGAAAGCAACTGCCTTGGAAGGCATATTCCGTATACCGCGTCCAGCAAAGGCCCCACCAACTGCAACAGGGGACCTAATCCTCCAATTTCAATCACTTAAGGATAAAAAAGCAGTCCTAGAAACCGTTAGAGGACAGCCCACGTATCCCTTTGAGGGAATGACCCTCTAATTTTACGCGGACCTGTCGGGAGGGACACTGGCGTGGAGGAGACACATGAGCCCATTCACAGCTCTCCTGCGCCTCCATCAAATCCGGTACCGCTGGGGACCAGGTCGCACCCTCACCATTGAAGCAGGAGGTAACACACACACTCTTCACGACATGCAAGAGGCTACTGGGACATTGAGTCTACTTGGCCTCCCCACGGACTCACTGGCACCGATGACACGACCAGCAGGCCCAACGCGCCCACAAAGAAATTACTCAGCCGATCCCCCGGGGTTTGTACCCCGGAGAACAACCACGGACCCATACGCCATGGCCACCACTTGAAACAGGACATACCTTGCAGGACTTGCATGGGGAACTATACAACACTACCAATACCCCCTGACAGCCCGAGAGTCTGACCTGTGCACCACGGGGGGGCGCCAAGCCTGACAATCGGACTAACATAGTTGAACTACATTTTATTTTTCAAAAAGATTTTTTTTTTTTTTTATCATTTTCTGTTACTTCTATGGGTCTTAGCTCACATACCTGAACAGCCAGCCTTGGTTTGAGACACCAGTCAGTTGGTCCTATTGTATGTCTATACATTAGCCATGTAACCTCAACACACATAACATGATGCCTTACAGGATTACTATAATATTAATTTAAGGTGGAAGACACAGCTCAGGCACCTATGTCCACATTATCACCCTCCACTCACAAGCATATTAAACCCACTGTGACATCTCATGTAAGCCACCGGCACCAGAAATCTATCACCACACATACTCTTGTCACGGTGGAACGCCAGGCTTGCCGCAGACTCCCCACTCATGTGCATAGGCCCAACTTTCACAAGCAGGCTATTAAAGCCACACATAAGTAACTTTTAGCTATTAATGAATAGCCTCTACACATTAAATGCCGTTCAACGCCTACAAAAATTAACCCACTCCAAACGCACGGTATATAGGCCTAGACAATACCATAGGGCAGGTCTATACTGGACTTTGGTCTTACAGTGGGACCACCATGGTGAGGGCGGGAGTGGGGTGATCCACACATTCAGAACTCTGAATACAGCATTAAGCCAGTCCCTTATATGTATATACAAATTACCCAGCGTACCATTATTACATCTCTAGCACCAAGACACACACGTCTCCACAGTCTCATAGAAATGCCGCCCAGGCTAACCATGAATAGCTTGTCTTAATTCTGTTGTACAGCCTATACATGTACGCTCCTATCGAGGTATTAACTAGCCTTTACGTACCTGGCGAGCTCACATAGTCAGACGCATACGCATCTACTACAGTCAGACCATAAAATAGGGCAATGTTTTGCTTTGTATCGTAGTCAGCATTGGGTAAGCTCGCTCTCGCATAATCAGTTACATCGGAAAGGTAACATTCGCTCCATAGCATCTTAATCCATCTTATTAAAAACAGGATTCTATTGAGCGACTCACAAACCTGAACCAGCTACACTAGTCAGCTGGTATAGTTACCATTACACTAGACACAGCATCTTAATTTTATTCCATAAGCAGAAAGTTAAGCGACATTTCATTTCATTTCATTTTATATTATGTTATGAATATGCCTAAGTAATGACGATCGATACTGTCTACCACATAACTTAACCTTATAAAAATGTGCAAGATCAACCCTGTAGCTCTATGTTTTAAATGTTTTATAGTGCGCTGGAGGACTGCCTTTGGGGTACCTCACAAGCGATTGTACTAAGCTTATGCACTACAAAAATAAAGAATTAAAAAAAAAAAAAAGTTGTTGTGGAAGGCGGAGCCTGGCAGCGCCTCCGAAAAGACGCCATTTCCACAGCTCCGAGCGCTAAAAACTTAATCCACCTAATATCTCCTCCATCTTGGCAAAACCAACTTAAAGGAGGGCAGATATCGCAGCAGCAATCAGTCCTGAATCCTCCGATGCCTTTTTTATACACCCCGGGCAAAAAAAATACCAGAACCGAGGTTTTTGTTAAACTATTCCAAAGTGCCAATAGGCATAATGGATCCTTCCCACTACAATGAGCAGTCTTGATTATGGTTCCTAAAATGCCCTTTTAAAGTTTGAGTCAGGAATGTAGATACACAGGGATGTTATAGGGATGTACAGTTTCATGTGTTGAAACAAATCTTGCAGTAGGTATAGTAGCTATTTTGTGTATGTGGTATTTTTGGTGATATACTAATTTTTATTGAATGTTAGCAGGATAAACAAGGTATGACAAAAAAAGAAGTACAGCATACAAAGTGTATACAAAAATATAAATAAAAATCATTTCGAGCAAGTGGAAGGATTACTAATTGGGCAATCTCACCATATATGAAATGTAGAAACTTTGCTATGTATACACCTCTAGCAATGGGTATTAGACTGGGTATGTTTTGTGAATTTTGTCAGGAGTTCGATACCATCAAGATAAAAAATTGTGATGGTCCTCTATAGGGTTGTAACACCATGTAAGACAAGCATGTCAAACTTGCGGCCCACAATGAACATCTTTGCGACCTGGCAAGCCGCGAGTACATGCTTGGTGTCGAAGCAGAGTAGGCACCTGCTTTCTCCACATTGCAGGTGCCTATTCTGCTAAAATTTACCTGGCTGGAGAGGAAGCAGGACACTGGCGGCAGCGAGGGAGCTCAGTCTTCCTGCTCCTCACTGCTCTCTCGCGCGCTTCGTCTGTTGTCATGTCGTGTGCCCAGGGCCGGACTGGCCCACCGGGATACCGGGAAATTTCCTGGTGGGCCGCGGCACCTGGGGGCTGCGCTGACACATATGTGCCACCGGGTGGCCAGTCCGGTGGCACACTGAAAGGGGGCCGGCCGCGTTCCAGACTGGAGCCGCTGGGCCGGGTGGCAGCTTCCCCGGTCCGGCGGCCCTGCTCCTGTCACTGGCTGCTAATGGCTGATGGAGGAGGAGCCTATCTACCATGCTCCCTCGCGGTTCCCTTCCTGTGCCGGGAATTGTGGGAACCGCGAGGGAGCATGGTAGATAGGCTCCTCCTCCATCAGCCATCAGCAGCCAGTGACTGGAGTGCCGCCGGACCGGGGAAGCTGCGGCCCGGCCCGGCGGCTCCAGTCTGGAACGCGGCCGGCCCCCTTGCCTTCTTTAAGGTAAATTGGGGGCAGGGGGAGGGGAGGGACACAGGGAAAGGGGGGGGGAGAGGGGAGAGACACAGGGAAAGGGGGAGGAGAGACACAGGGAAAGGGGGAGGAGATGGGAGGAGACACAGGGAAACGGGGGAGGGAGAGAGATGGAGACAGGGGAGGGAGAGAGATGGAGACAGGGGAGGGAGGAGATGGGAGAGACAGTGAGGGAGGAGAGATGGGAGACAGGGGAGGGAGAGAGATGGGAGACAGGGGGAGAGAGAGAGATGTGGAGAGACAGAGGGAGGAGATGGGAGAGACAGGGGGAGGGAGAGAGATGGGAGAGACAGGGGAGGGAGGAGATGGGAGAGACAGGAAAGGGGGGAGGAGGAGATTGGAGAGAGGAAAAGGGGGAGGAGATGGAGAGACAGGGAAAGGGGGGAGGGAGGATGGGGAGGAGAAAGGGAAAAGGGGGAGGAGATGGAGAGAAAGGAAAGGAGGGAGATGGGAGAGAAAGGGGGAGGAGATGGAGAGACACAGGGAAAGGGGGGAGGGAGGAGGAGAGACACAGGAAAGGGGGGAGGGAGAGATGGTGAGGGGAATAGAGAGAGGGGAGAGACACAGGGTAAGGGAGAGGGGAGAGACACACGGTAAGGGGGGAGGGAGAGGGGAGAGACACAGGGAAAGGAGGGAGGGAGAGAGACACAGGGAAAGGAGGGAGGGAGGGAGAGGGGAGAGACACAGGGAAAGGGGGTGAAAGGATGCAGAGGAGGGAGAGAGAGACAAAGAGGGAGAAATGAGAGAGACACACAAGGGGAGGGGAAGAAAGAGGCAGAGGGGGAAGAGAGAGAGAAAGAGGGAGAAATGAGAGAGACACACAAGGGGAGGGGAAGAAAGAGGCAGAGGGGGAAGAGAGAGACTGGGAAGGAGAGGGGAGACATTGACACAGAGGAGCAGTGAGGGGGAGAAAGAGAGGACCTGGGGCAACGCTCCGGCTCTCACGAGGGTGAACTCTAGCCCCATACACACACTGCCCACACACACCATACACATTCACACACTGCCCCCCCCCACACACACACACACCATACACATTCACACACTGCCCCCACACACACACACACCATACACATTCACACACTGCCCCCACACATACACATTCACACACTGCCCCCACACACACACACACACACACACTGAACCTTTCACACACATTGCACCCCTCAAACATTGCACCACTGCTCCTATATCCTACTACAGCCCCATATCCCAGCAGACTCCAGGTAAGTTGTCAAACTGTTCTTAAACGGTTTGACTACTTACTCTGGGAGGGGGTGCCGACACTCCTGGCACCATAACCACTACACAGAGGAGTAGTGGTTATTGTGCATGGAATATTTCTTTAAATAATCTACAAGTGCCCCTCCCGGGCTCAGGGTCTGGATCCGTCACTGGTATATGACATGTATATTAGTTATATATATATCTATTATATTTACACATATTAATGTACATTTATATATGCATAATACACAGAGAAATTTCATTAATATGTACCATATGTAATGAGCAGATATTGGTCCAGTCTTGTTGCTATGTGCATACTCCAGCACAATAACATATTTAAAGTGAAGAGCACACCCACAGGACTTCAAAATAAACATTTTTTACAGTTGTGCCCTACATACATTCACCATTTCAGTCCCATTAACAAGCTTTCCTTAATATGTCAAGGTAGTTGGACAGAAACATTGATTACATGCAAAGGCACGTCTGCTTAAAATAAATCTGCACTTTTATTTATTTTGAAGCCTATGAGTGCGCTTTTTATGTTGAAGTACTTTTTAATTTTAATTTATCTGTTCTAACTCTGTATCTGCACAGTATGCTGGCGCGACTCATTATGGGGCTGGTAAATATGTTTTTTCCAGGGCTGCTTTTAATTCCCAGTCCGGCCCTGTGTATGCCGGAATATGACGTCATATTCCGCCACCCGGCATCACTAAACTGAGCGCGAGGGAGCAGTGAGGAGCTGGAAGGAGATCT
Organism: Pelobates cultripes; assembly: GCA_933207985.1. Taxonomy (NCBI): domain Eukaryota; kingdom Metazoa; phylum Chordata; class Amphibia; order Anura; family Pelobatidae; genus Pelobates; species Pelobates cultripes. The sequence continues at coordinate 140,194,854 of OW240917.1, forward strand.
CCACTGAACTCCATGGAATAATGTGAGTGTGTGCAAGAATGTGTAAATGTGTATGTCAGTGTGAGTGTGTCTGTCTGTGTCTGTCAGTGAGTGTGTCTGTGAGTGTGTCTGTGTGTGTGTGTGTGTGTGTGTATGTCAGTGAGTGTGTCTGTGTATGTCAGTGTGTGTGTATCTGTCTGTCTGCATGTCAGTGAGTGTCTGTGTGTGTGTGTGTCAGTGAATGTGTGTGTCAGTCAGTGTTGCAATGGCCGTCGCTGGACAGTGGAGTACCTGGAGGTGCACAAAGGCACGTAACGCCACGTCACATTCCGACGTGACGTCGACGTTCACAGGGTTTCAAGAGGTAGCGGGAGAATCCTCTTTGTCACAGGGTGCGGACGGTGCCAGTTGGGGAATACCAGAGGTTGGACTCTGGAGTTGCATACCGGCAGCATCAATGTGAGTGGCGTCTGCTTGTTGGCTCGAGGGGGTGCTGGGATTTAACAAAGGAGGAGGACTGCGATTTATTATCTGGGGGGACTGGGATTTATTGGAGGTTGGGGACTGGGATTTAGTAGAGGGGGGTGCTGTAGGTTAGTAGAGGGGTGTGGCGAAACCAACCTCGCCACTGTGCACTGGAGAAGCCTGGTTGCCAGCCTCCTGCCATCTGACTATGGCCCCCTTTTAAAAGACTTTATTTTTGCCTGCAGAAAAGCTGTATTCGTGCTTTTCTGCCTGGGGTTCGGTGGATGTGTTTGAATGTGTTATACCCCAGATAGGAATCCCATGGAGCCCATTTGTATGAAACTGACTGTAAAGACTTTGGCTCCATGGCGATTAAACTGTATTCGTGTGGTCTGAGCGCCATTCACTTAATAATGTGCTCTCAGACCTGAGCTATCTGGGGATATGTGAAATGTCTGTGTTTTATGTATAAAAGGTGACTTTATGTATTTTAAAGTGTTTTGTGTCTTTTTGCAACCATGTGCTTAATGGAGTCTTGTGTCTGTCCTGGGAGATAATTGAATTACTTATCTCCAGGATAGAAGACTCTGAAACTGGTTTGGGCCGGAAAGCCATGCTTCATTTAGTCACAAAGGACTTTTTACTAACTTTTGAACCCCTGGTCTGATTCGTGCCATTTTTTAATATGTTGTTCCCCTGAATGGATTGATTGTGAATATGTAATTTTATGTGAATGTGATGTATGGTTTTAGAGTTATGAAAGTTGGGTAGAAAGTATGTTTTAACTGTATGTGTAATTGAGTTTCCTCTCAGGATAAGGGGAGGGAATATGTGGGATGTAACTGTGATGTTATTGGTTGTTTTATACCTCCCTGTGGGCGGTCCTGTATTTGAAAACACTGTAATAAAAACCAGGCTGGGTGTGCCAGCACCTCAGATTCTGCTTAACCCTCAAAACGAAGTGTCGTCTCGTTATTGGGGGAATTGGATTGTGTGCTGACTGCCAGGAGTGTAAGCCGTTTGTATTGCTTTTCCTGTTCGGCTGCTTCCAGGGTTCCTGTGTCTGCTGTTCGAGAGTTGGTGAATACGTGCAGTTTGGAGTTCAGGAGGTTGGTGATTGCAGTAGCTGCTGGTCTATGGGAAAGGGGATTATCGCCTAAACCGATTTTATCCCCTTGTGAGAGAAACGGTCCGTTACAATTGGTGGCAAGCGGCGGGATCGTTCCTACAACCAGAAGGACAGCTACAAGACAACACCAGTGCCTGGATTACAATTGAGGGCAACGTTAGTACCCGTACAGCGACCCTATCTACAAAGGAACCAACTTCGGCAGAGCAAACATGGCGCCTAGCTACACTCAGGAGGAGTTTGACCAAGAGCTTAAATTGCGGCTGGCTCTTGTTACATTTGTCCCCTCTGAGGAATTCGTGCAGCGCGTGAGGGGACATGTAGCAGAGTACCTGCAGGTCGTGGCAGATCGCGCCAAAGGTGTCGTCCTTCCTCCCCAGCGGCAGTGTGTGTCCCAGGGAGCCAAAGGTGTCGTCCTTCCTCCCCAGCGGCAGTGTGTATCCCAGGGAGCCAAAGGTGTCGTCCTTCCTCCCCAGCGGCAGTGTGTATCCCAGGGAGCTGAAGGTGCAGTCCTTCCTCCCCAGCAGCAGTGTGAGTCCCAGGGAGCCAAAGGTGTCGTCCTTCCTCCCCAGCGGCAGTGTGTGTCCCAGGGAGCCGAAGGTGTTGTCCTCCCTCCCCAGCGGCAGTGTGTATACCAGGGAGCTGAAGGTGCAGTCCTTCCTCCCCAGCGGCAGTGTGTACCCCAGGGAGCTGAAGGTGTCGTCCTTCCTCCCCAGCGGCAGTGTGTGTCCCAGGGAGCCAAAGGTGTCGTCCTTCCTCCCCAGCGGCAGTGTGTATCCCAGGGAGCTGAAGGTGTCGTCCTTCCTCCCCAGCGGCAGTGTGTATCCCAGGGAGCTGAAGGTATCGTCCTTCCTCCCCAACGGCGGTGTATATCCCAGGGAGCTGAAGGTGCAGTCCTTCCTCCCCAGCGGCAGTGTGTGTCCCAGGGAGCAGAAGGTGCCGTCCTTCCTCCCCAGCGGCAGTGTGTATCCCAGGGAGCTGAAGGTGCAGTCCTTCCTCCCCAGCGGCAGTGTGTATCCCAGGGAGCTGAAGGTGCAGTCCTTCCTCCCCAGCGGCAGTGGGTATCCCAGGGAGCTGAAGGTGCAGTCCTTCCTCCCCAGCGGCAGTGTGTACCCCAGGGAGCTGAAGGTGCCGTCCTTCCTCCCCAGCGGCAGTGTGAGTCCCAGGGAGCCAAAGGTGCCGTCCTTCCTCCCCAGCGGCAGTGTGTATCCCAGGGAGCTGAAGGTGCCGTACTTCCTCCCCAGCGGCAGTCTGTCCTGCAGGAAGCGGAGACAGTCGGTCTCGCTCCCCAGCAGCAGGACAATATATTAAAAGGGGAGACAGTTGGTCCCCCTCTCCAACAGCAGAGAGTGTTCCAGGGAGAGGAACCAGTTATCACCTCTCCCCAGCAACAGGACAAATTATTGAAAGGGGAGACAGTCGGTCTCCCCCTTCAACAGCAGAGAGAGTGTCAGGGAGAGGAGCTTGTTATCCCCTCTCCCCAGCGGCTGAAAGTATGTATGGGAGAGGAGCTTGTTACCCCCTCTCCCCAGCGGCAGCTTAGCCCACCAAGGGGAGACAGTAATCTCCACAACAGTGCAGAGGGGACAGTGGTCTCTGCACATGCACCACCGGGGGTAGGAACAGTCGGTCCTGTCCCCCAGCAGCAGGACTGTTTAGGCAAAGGGGAGACAGTCTGTCCCCCCCTCCAGCAACCAGGCTCCAACCAGACTACTCCCGTGGTAGTGCTGGCACCAGGACAGAGTACCGCTGGTCTCTGCCCACTCAGCAACCCACCCAGTACGCTTACCAGTCACCCACACAGCCATGGTGAGGCACCTGGACACGGACAAAGTTCTCCTCCCCAGGTGTAGTAGCCAGTTATTGTGGGTGGGCTGTATTACTGATTGTGTTTTGTGGGTGGGCTGCTGGACTAACAAGGGCACTGACCGGCAGGAGGTCAGATACCCTGTTAGTCTGATTGGTAAAGGGGAGAAATGTGGCGAAACCAACCTCGCCACTGTGCACTGGAGAAGCCTGGTTGCCAGCCTCCTGCCATCTGACCATAGCCCCCTTTTAAAAGACTTTATTTTTGCCTGCAGAAAAGCTGTATTCGTGCTTTTCTGCCTGGGGTTCGGTAGATGTGTTTGAATGTGTTATACCCCAGATAGGAATCCCATGGAGCCCATTTGTATGAAACTGACTGTAAAGACTTTGGCTCCATGGCGATTAAACTGTATTCGTGTGGTCTGAGCGCCATTCACTTAATAATGTGCGCTCAGACCTGAGCTATCTGGGGATATGTGAAATGTCTGTGTTTTATGTATAAAAGGTGACTTTATGTATTTTAAAGTGTTTTGTGTCTTTTTGCAACCATGTGCTTAATGGAGTCTTGTGTCTGTCCTGGGAGATAATTGAATTACTTATCTCCAGGATAGAAGACTCTGAAACTGGTTTGGGCCAGAAAGCCATGCTTCATTTAGTCACAAAGGACTTTTTACTAACTTTTGAACCCCTGGTCTGATTTGTGCCATTTTTTAATATGTTGTTCCCCTGAATGGATTGATTGTGAATGTGTAATTTTATGTGAATGTGATGTATGGTTTTAGAGTTATGAAAGTTGGGTAGAAAGTATGTTTTAACTGTATGTATAATTGAGTTTCCTCTCAGGATAAGGGGAGGGAATATGTGGGATGTAACTGTGATGTTATTGGTTGTTTTATACCTCCCTGTGGGCGGTCCTGTATTTGAAAACACTGTAATAAAAACCAGGCTGGGTGTGCCAGCACCTCAGATTCTGCTTAACCCTCAAAACGAAGTGTCGTCTCGTTATTGGGGGAATTGGATTGTGTGCTGACTGCCAGGAGTGTAAGCCGTTTGTATTGCTTTTCCTGTTCGGCTGCTTCCAGGGTTCCTGTGTCTGCTGTTCGAGAGTTGGTGAATACGTGCAGTTTGGAGTTCAGGAGGTTGGTGATTGCAGTAGCTGCTGGTCTATGGGAAAGGGGATTATCGCCTAAACCGATTTTATCCCCTTGTGAGAGAAACGGTCTGTTACAAGGGGGGATGCTGTTTTTTTTTATACTGTACTTTTCAAAATAAACCTACGTTTCTATGAACATTTTAAATTTTGTTTTTATTTTGCGGCCCACATAAACTTAAACCCTGTTTATTTGGCCCATGCTAGACTTTGAGTTTGTCATGCTTAATGTAAGATCTCCCATTAGGCATCCCTATCCATTCATCCTCGGTAAAGGTGAGATTACATTCTTCTTTCCTTGATTGCATAAAATGGAATTTTGAATCACTTGTGCAAAAAATTGAGAGTGACTTAGCTTTAATAAGACAATGCCAGCATTGATGAAAGACTAACTGATGAGACAGCATTATTTGACACCAGCATAAGACATATTTGGCAGTTATACTCTTAATTTGGAGATAGAGAAAAGGCTACCGTGATGGAAGATAGTAATTACTCTGTAAAGTATCAAAACGGAGGATTGAGTTGTTTTCAATGAGCTAATGAATGCTGGTAATATCGTTATAAAACAATGGTTTCACAAAGAGCTTTCGAGAGGTGGCCAGCCGGATGGTTAAAGGGGCTAATGAGGTAAAAAAAAATCCAATGATTGCACCATGCAGAGAAAGTTATCCCATCGGTTGGAAGGAACAGCAATTGAAACTAAAAATAAATCATTTGGTCAGACAGTGAAGTAAAATATGCTTGAATACATAATATACACATTAAGTAGGTAAGACATTAGGGCATGGCAACTTATGAGATGGCGTCTTTGCAATGGCCTCCAGAATTTCCTGAGATTCAGAGGCCTTTGTCAAGTGTGCAAAGGCTGAAGAAGACAAGGCAGAGAGATTCATTTATGCTAAAAAAATTTAATCTATCTTGGACATGTTGGAATGTAGATATTAGAATCTTCCTGACGGTTTTAAAGGTTTTATAATACGTCTACAAACTCATCAGCAATTAGCTGAGGGTTCATTATTTTATTGCCCTTGGGAGATATAGGAAATGCTATTTTCTGGGGGGATAGTATCTTTTTTTTTTTTACATTCTTTATTTATAGTTTCTTAGGTAATTGCTGTACTGGAATCAGGGATTACAGAAGAAAGAAAGGGAAATGGGTACATATCAGGGAAAATACAGTCATAGTGGTATCCAACATGCACCGCCTATCATTTGTGAATACATCTCATAACATAGGTGCGGACAGTACAAACAGTAGTGCTTTTCGAGGTTGTAATTGAAGTAATGTACATATAGATACACTGGATGCCTCTACAAGCCAATATGGCTTCATTGAGTCCCTTAACATTAAGGAGTAAATAAAGTAAATGGTTTGCTAAGAGTAGAAGTTGCAGATAGATGGAGGGGGGATATTCTCTTTTTAAGTTGTGATGCAAGTAAAACTCCTGCTCTATTTCCTTGGGCAAAATACATCTGCTTCAACTTGCGTAGAAAAAACAAAGTTTGTCTTATTCAGTTCCAATCCTAAGTTTATTCTTAATAGAAGATAATTGTTCCTGATATTATGGAGAGGGGGTTTGTTTATTCAGTCTCTGAATGTCAAGAATCTCTTTCATAAGTACTGTGAATTTCTTCCTTCTCTACTTACAAAGTTAACTAATGTGTTTAGTAAACACTCCTTTAACATAAGCCTTATGAGCTAACCAAAAAGAACCAGAGATGTCAGGTAAGTCTTTTGCCTTAAAATATATATTTTAAGTTCCTCAGAAACACTAGAAACTATCTCTGGGTTCAAAAGAAATGTAAGATTCTTGACCTTTGAATAGCTATAATAAGGATAATTGGTGAATTGTCAGACTAGGACAGGGGTAGGCAACCTACGGCACTAATGCCATGCATGGCACTCGAGGTGCCTTTGCACGGCACTCAAGGCTACAAGAGCCAAACAGGCTCTGGCCTGTCAGGAGTCTCAGTAAAACTTCAGATATCTGCTAATACAAAAAGGTGGTGAAGGACAATCTTCCATTTATGCATTGCAGTACGTAGAGGAAGTGATCTCAGATCACTTCCCCCCCAGCACTTGTGAATGGGAATCCACACTGGAGTAGAGCAGCCCATAGCTTCCTGTTGCAGCTTCTGTCCTTGAACTTTACCTGGCCAGCCTGGTCCTCAGTAAAACCCAGGGAAGCCTCCCACACTGCTAGATATACACAGAGCTGCAGAATAACAATCCCCTCATACAAATAATACAAACAGCTCACACACACACACACACAGTCCGCACAAACACAACACCACCAACAATCTGCATACATAGACACAACCCCACATGCAGCCTCTCACATGCAATACCCCAAACAGCCCCACACATACAAACACAATGTGACATATCTATCCACACACAATTCCACAAGCAGCCCCCAAACACAGCCCAAATTCATAAGTATTATACATGATACCACAAACTATTAATGAACATATACAATATAATAGCTCATATACGCACAAATACATGCACATGCAACATGCACACCTCAATTTAAAGAAATAGGACCGACACGCTACGGGACATCACAATCATATTGCAGCACAGTGCTGCTAAAAGGTTGCCTACTCCTGTCTTAGACCTCGCATTTCTGTATTGAATTTGGTCCTTGTCAGACAATGTGCAACCTTCCAAAATCATGCTTCCTTTAAGCTCTGCAGCTCATCACTATTGTATATTACCAATAACGCTATGTTGACTGCATGAGGCTGCCGCATTGTATTTTAACTGTACCATAGCACATTGCAATATTGTCAGCAAGGGGCATACTTAGCTTTGTGTCAACAGAAGTTTGTCCAAATTTTTGCAGTTTAATGACCGTCAGTGCTCACCTGTTAAATCTAATTGACTGTAGTGGCAGATTGGATTTCACATCCTAGCGCTCAATCTACAGTCACACTCTAAACAACCATATGGTATATGTGTAGGCTCAACACAAAAGCAAGTTATTTCATTATACTGTTATGAAATGGCAGAAAGTTTCCACACACAATTACTTTTGCAGAATTTTTCCAAGTTACACATACAACTCACCATGAGAAAAATTTAGTTTTTTGTGCATCAAACTTTTTTTTTAAACAATCATGTTAACTCTGTACAAATAAAAATAAAATGACAGTTTGGATGATAGTCTTGCGTTAAGCAAATTGCTACTGTTAATTGATCACTGCAAATCACATTGAAAAATACAATTTTCTTGTAGCGGTGTGATGTTCTAAAGATATTGACTCTCCTTTGCACATTCTTACGTTCCTTACAAGGTTTTGAATGTTTTATATTTTTATTTTAAATCAATGTCTGATTTTTCATTCTAACATCTTGGATGGAAACATTTCAACTATTTAATGCACCAGGCTAACCTAATATTATATACTTAAATTTGAGTCATCGTCGTGTTTGTCACTTACAAAGAGAGATATATATTTTATATATATATATATATATATATATATACACACATACATACATGCATACACACACACACACACACACATTTTTTTAACATATTGATTTGAAGTCAAAGGTACAGCCCTGTTCAAGCTGAGCAATGTAGTAGAGTATCACTATTTCACCCATACTGACATCATAAATGAAAAGACATAGGTCAAAAAAGACAGGTTCTGCATTAATCACAAACACGCACAGGTCCCGAGGAAAATGTATTGTGTAGCAAAGACTGAGAACAGCGAGCACATAGTTCCTGATTTATCCCATCGGATGTCTGAGCTACTTTTATATTTGATATTTGATCCTTTTATTTGGTATCAACATTTTCCCCTAGCAAAATGTTATGGTGACTTGCAGGATAACCTCACCAAATGCCTATTCTGCACTGAATATTCTATGCAAGTAGTTTTAATTAATGCTGGAAGACTGTTTATCAATCAAAAAAATCTAAAATAATTATTTAGGGATCATGTGTGTTGCAATGGAGGCTTCTTCTTGGGCCATTTCTAAAAAAAAAAAAAAAATTAAAAAAATTATATATATATATATTTATATATATATATATATATTTATATATATATATGTAGTTTGCTTGCCAATGTAGGTACGTAATTTTTTGGGCTTTTCAGAACTGGCTGTAACACTCATCTGAGAGGGGATATAATATCAAAGTATTCAATATTTGAAAAATAAAGCGTAGCACAGTTTGAGGACCTAGAACTCTCGATTGTTGGTCACCATACAAGCTAATACCGGCTCACAAACCACAGGTCTTCGTTGTAGCCTTGGACAAATAAGACATAAATCAAACATGAGCTTCATACCCTCTTCAAAAACTGTAACAAGATCAAGTCTGTGGGTTTGTGTAATCCTTTTTAGAGATGGAAAAACTAATTTCAGTGAGGTGGATTCACCAGCTACTGCCCCTATACATACATACATACATACACACACACACACACACACACACACACACACACACACACACACACACACACACACACAAGGTCATGCCATTTTATGACAGAACACAACTATTTATCTAACATATTGAAATTATTTACACACATTAACACATGCGCACACCTGGACAATGCACATACCTTGACGCACACACAGACACACTGACACACACACACACATACATTGAACATTTTAGTTTTCATTTTCCTTTTGAAGCCCTTTTTTGTATGAGTTGCAGATTTAGATAACCACCGTTGAATAATTTAGACTTATTTCCTGTGTTGTCATCATTACTTTAAATTGATTTTTTTTTCTTCTTTTCTTTGAATACATAAAGGCAGCAAACATGCTATGTAAGAGGTTACAGATATTGTGTGCCTCGTTGGAATTTCATGCATGAATCGTGCGAAGTTCCAAGTGCAGTAGTATTTATCACAACCAAATATTAGTTTACCAAGGGTGGTGAATAATATATGTGCTTGATATATCCTGTCACTTGTGATTTGCTATAAAGGGGAATAAAGCTGTCAGATGGCTCTGGCAATCATACAGTTTCTTTCTCCATTTCCTAACAGATTTTGATGAAATATATCCATACATAGTGGATGTTATGATGGTGGAGCATATAGCAATCTGTCACTCAGGGCAGTCAGATAGAATTTTATTAAAATACACTGTTGAGCAGAAAGACAAGTATCACTTTCTGTTTGAGGGAGTGATGAGATATGCAGCCAACCGAATAATACGTGATAACATTTTTTGCTAATATCTTAATAAATTTTAAGACAGTTGTATTAGTCTTACAAAAATAGTGATCATTCATTTTACAGTAAAAATCAGGTTTCCAAATATTCCCACAGTTTGTAATACAAATCTGTTATATCATACACATCTGAAAACAGGCTAAAGGGCTGTGTTTACATTTGCATATGTGAAAGTTCCCATCATCCACACAACTTCACAAGCCGACCCCATACAACGCACACTGTGTCACAGGTATCATACACACTGCCACTAATAATCATAAATATCTACAACATAGCAGCCCATATATGCACAAATACAGCGCTACAAAGCGACTGCAACACCCATAAATAACACAGTCCGAATACGGACACATACACATTTCAATTAAAAAAAAAAAAAAAATTAGGTCCGCACCCTAAGCGTCTTCAAGTAATTATTTTGGCGCAGTACTACTCAAAGGTTGCCTACCCCTGGACTAGGATATACAACCTATCTTCGTTGATTCTATTCTGGGAAGGGATAATGTGTGGACTAGAAACTTACCAATATGCGACTTGTGAACCTGGAGGAGTATATAGTCATGCTTTGTTGTTTTGATGATTCTACATGCATCTTTAAAATCAAATTCTATGAGCGTGCTATTTAAATCTTTGCCAACCTTCCGTTGTTGAGTAGCAGCAGTGTGAAAACATAATTTGAGAACAAGATTCAAGGTGGACATCTAAGAGCTACAGGTAAGAGGTTAGTACCTCACCCTAGTACAGCCAAGCCAAAGGAATGTCTGGACATCAATTGTAGAAAAGCAGGTTGACCCTCGTGTAGTGTTAGGTGAATTATTTATATAACATTAAATTAACAGTATCTATCTTCCTTATCCCCAACTTTCGAAACCAATGCAAACGCTTAGAAACGCTTAGAGGTCCCTCGTTGTTTGTCTTGTAGCATGTATGATATTTAATTGGATGCTAGGGAAAGCTCATTTTGGCTGGTGACACCATTTAAAAAAAAAAAGAAAAGAACATGAGCTTCTGCTTTTTTAGCTTCCCGGAGGATCATTGCATTTTATGAGGAAAGCGTTAAACCCTTTGATATTCAAGTACATAAAGATAAGTATCATAAGGAGCAATTAGGATGTGCTATATAATAATATTGGTCATGTAAAAGCTCCTTGGGCATGCAGTCCAAAAAGATGGTGGACCCTAAAGGAGGGTACAAGATAGAGAAGAATGTGGCCCCTCTGTCTAAGAATGAGTTAATGGTGATATGATATTCATCTTACAGCTGACCAATTCTATAACCTAATATTTGAACTGGAAGAGAAATACAAAGAGTAGAATAGACCATCATAATTTGCCCGCCCACATCATGCCGCACGGGAGGCATGCCCCCTCAAACACCACAATGGAAACTACCCAAAAATGAATAATGAATAGGAAAACCTATTCATGGAATCACATCTACTCTTGGGGCTGGTGGCGCCCTCACATGCGGAAAGGTGGACTCAAGTCTTCCAGTGCTAACAGCCTGGCACTAATAGGCATCAGCTAAGCAACCCCATGCAGGTCCTCTAATGCAAAGTTTATTGTAAGTGCTTACGATGATTGATTTGCTGCTCTACTATTAGCAACAAAGATTAGATTAGGCTCTTTTTTGTTTTTTATACAATGCCTACCATGAATGCCAGTTTACACGACCTTTTACTACTAATCATATTTAAGCATCTTCTGGCATTAATAGCATTATTCTGTTTACTTATAAAATAATGTGCAATTTAATCCTGTCATGATACTGTCTGCATTACTACACTTGTAACTGCTATCGTGGCACTGCAGGCTTGTTTGTAATTCCTATTGCACAGTAAAAAAAGAAAAACAAAAAAAGAAGTGCATCAACCAGGAACACATTTAAGAGCAAAAATGTACCCACTTTGGCAAAGGCAAAAAAAGAACCCAAACTTTGAAGATCTCCTTCTTTGCCACAATTTGCTTAGTTTTGCAGGAGAATCCATGCTCTCAGGCTGGTCAGCAGGTTAGATTTTATGGGGTAGGTTCCATTGCATAAAGAGTTGGTGACGGTTCTCCATGGTAAGGATAATCCTATCCACACCATTTCTTTAAACAGTTAATTTGGTGGGGTAGCCCCACTTGTTTGAGATATTGGTTATCAGTAGAGATTTGGTAATTGGGTCTCTATGTGGCCATAATGGATGGAGAGAGGTCTGTGAATTATTAAATGTTCGGGTATTTGCTGCACAGGAAATCTGTAGATCTAGCCACTTGCATAAAAAAGTGCATAGTAGTGCACTTTTGTTTTGTGTTTCTGGGCAGGGAGGGAAGGATATGCTTCGGTTTCATCAGCTTATGCACTTTGTCGAGATGTCGAGTTGTCTTGGTTGGAGGCCAGTCTACTGATAGTAGAGTGAGAAAGATCTTTTTAACACAGGTCTTCAAATCTAACTCTTTAATGTTCTCCCCTATCAGTCTGATATGAATTTTGATACATATGTCACTATCTTCTTGGTCAGTAAACTTATTTTCTAGCTGTGTACCTTCAATTCCAGAGTTGCACACGCGTCTGTCAGGTAATTGTGCGCATCAATCAGTTCCTCTGCTTTTTATTCTACGTGAGTGGTTTGGTCCCAAGACCTTATATTTCTGCTCTGAATCCCATTTGTTTGCTGAGATAGGTTATTTGGTAAAAGTGTATTTTAGCGTATTTTTTATTATTTGCCGTTTCGTTCAGTTGTGACTAAGTGGCACAATAGGCAAAATAACTAACTCCAAATAATGAAATACATTTTTACCCCCACATTCTAAGGAAGACAAATACTATATGAGTTCGTTATTTTGCTTGAATCATGCCTGAATATACTTACCAATTATTTTACGTAACCTTGTAATAGTTAAAACTTTATTTTTGTGTGTTGCGCTGTTCCTTAATCTGTATTAGGTATACATGTTGGTGTCTACAGCAGCACCACTGCTGAGAAATTCATGTTCCAGGTGTATCCCCAATTCTCTTTTTTTTCTAAGTGAAAACGTGAAAAGTGCAATATACTTAGCGCTTAACCAACAACAAAGTGCAACTGGTTGTTACTGGGGAACTAATCACAGTGGTTACACTCCTTTAGAACACAACAAATAAATTGAACAGCGCAAAAAAAAAAATCATTATGTACAGTATGCATTATCATTAATACATTATACCCACATGTGAAGATATTTACAGAATACACCTAATAACAAGTGTACAATCAAGTGGTATAAAAAAGAAACTAAATATACCCAGAAAATGTTCTTGAAAGGGTGTCACAAAGCAGATATTAAATGGGTATTAACAAGAGCAGTCCCCTTGTTGTTTTTTTTCGTGGAAAGATTGGTTGTTACCACTGCCTGGTAGGTATCAGTATCTGCAGGAAATAGTTGACAAACTTGTGTTAAATCACCCAGATGGCACGGAAGTGAGGCTTTACACGTGATATATCATGCTTCCATATCATATCATAATGTTAGGGGCACTGTTTAGTAGAAGAAGCCCATGATGCAGAGAAGGAAGCACGGACTCAGGTTCGTAGTACAATAGGGTCAGACGAAGAATGGTCAGGATAACCAAAATATCAGGACAGGAAGCACAGGATCCTAATCAGGAATCAAGCAAGGGTCAATATCATGAAAACAACAGGACAGGCACTGAAGGTATGAACACCACAGGAGCACAGTATAACAGAGCAGTGAGTCTTAGTAGTGTAGTTTAAAATGGGAAAAGGAGGTATGTCCACGTACTTAATCACTGCCTCCTGAATACGCCACTTTGTCAGTTCTTCCTTCTGCTACTTTAAGAGGGAGTTGCTTCGGCGCACTCATAGGGCCATCCTGTTCTGTCTCAGTTGTATGGTATGCCAGCTCCTGATCTGCACCGCTTGTCCCTTCATGAATGTGGCTAGTTGCGGCAGTGAGCAGCCCGACTACGTGGAACAGGGGGACGTGCTCCGACATGGTGCCTCCATGTAGCCAGAGGGAGACGCGGAGTGGGTGGCGAGGTAAGGCAGCTGTGGAGCGGCGGGCCTGACTCATGCTGATTTTATATCACACAGTATTATTTATTTGTGTAATTCAGACACACTTATAGCCTGATATAGTGGTTAACTGGTTATGCTGCCGGGAGTGCTATGACTCCCTCCCACAGTTAGCAGTCAAACCATTTAATAATCATTTGACAACTAACCTGGGTCTAACCATGCGCTCACTACCTTTGCAGGAGCTTCTTAAATTATTTGACATCTTACTTTGGGAGGCCTCCAAGGCACTTGTGGAATAACCACAACAATGGGCTGTTGCAGGTACAATAATCCTTGTGGTTATTGCACATGGAGTATTCCTTTTAAAGGCTGCATGTGTGTAAGGTGACAGAGTGTGGTATGTGTTTAAGTGTGTGTTGCTTAGGTGTAGACATTGAATTGCAATGCAGCCGAATCTGAATGTACAAGTCTACTGCTGGTAGAGTGATTGTAAGAGTGAAAAGAAGTCAAGCTGTACCAATGTATAGGTTATTTATTTCAACATATTCTATGACAATGTTATATACATATGAACCACACATCCACAGGCAAGGATTGCACTGCTAAAGCCTTCAATATTGAACTTGGGATAATTTTATATTTATTGATGTACATCTCTTGATTCTATTTGTTTCGATACCATAGGATATTATATGGCATTATGTTATTTATATTTTTTGTATTGCTTCTTTTTTTGCATGGATTTTGAATTAGCAGTTGCAATATTGATGTTGGTGCATTTTGCAAATATCAGTATATGGTCAATCTGGTACCAAGCACAAAGGTCACTATTATCGCATCTCACGGTTATGGTGTGACACGACGCACAAGCTTGTCCTCCTGTACTATATAAATGTAAGCGGTGTAGAATGGGCCAAGGCTGGTATATACCCTAGCTTTTTTTGCTACACGGAAGCACAGGATGGGGGGACAGAATGGAGGCCCGCGTAGGGGTGGTGGTGCGACCGGCGCCTAGGGCCGCTCTGTTGGACCACGGCCAGGGTCATGGCTTTTGGTTCAGAAAGGAGCCTTAGACTGGGGTTGGCAGTGGGTTCCGGGGGGGGCTCCTTGTCACTATTGGTATAGGACGACTGTATTGATGCACACCTATCGCTGTTAATTGCACTGTGTAACTGTCGATTGCGAACATGTTGTTGCTTGTAATGCAACCCAGGGTACTTTGTCTCTACTGTTCACTTGTCACTGTATGAAAAACTTTTAAATAAAAGAATAAAATATATATATATATATATATATATATATATACACATTACACATATACATACACACACACACACACACACACACACAGATATATGTGGTCTGCACACAAGGCAATGTTAGGTAGCTGTGTAGTTTCTATCTTTTTACATCTGGTCATTCGCACAGTTTGGCACTTGATCTATACCTACTCACATATGCTCGAGGATTAACAATATATTATCATACTATTCCATTATTAACAGTTGTGAAACCTAATCGTCTATGTTTCTTGGTACTGCGAGTACTGGTATTATACGTTAGCTGATGCACCTGAATGTTAGGTCAAACCCTAAACTAGGGGTAGGCAACCTTTTAGCAGCACTGTGCCGATATAGGATTGTGATGTCCCGTAGTGTGCCGATCCTATTTTTTTAAATTAAGGTGTGTATGCTGCCGTATTCTGCTTGTGTTATTTATACTGCAGTTGCTTTGTATTGTTGTATTTGTGCGTATATGAGCTATTATGTTGTATATGTTCATTAGTAGTTTATGGTATCGTGTATGATACATATGAATGTGGGATGTGTATGAGGGCTGCTTGTGGAATTGTGTGTGGATGGATGTCACATTGTGTGTTTGGTAGTGTGTGGGGGCTGTTTGGGGTATTGCATGTGAGAGGCTGCATGTGGGGTTGTGTGCATGTATGTATATTGTTAGTGGTGTTGCGTTTGTGGGGATTGTGTGGTGTGTGTGGGCTGTTCATATTATTTGTATGAGGGTAGGGTTAGTCTGCATTTCTGTGTATATCTAGCAGTGTGGGTGGGTTCCCTGGGTTCCAGTGGGGACCAGGCTGGCCAGGTACAGGTCAAGGACAGGAGCTGCGATAGTTGTCGAGGGCTGCTCTACTACAGTGTGGATTCCCATTTACAAGTGCTGGGAGGAAGTAATCTGAGATCACTTCCTCTATGTGCTGCAATGCATAAATTGAGGATTGTCCTTTACCACCTCTTCGTATTAGCAGATATCTGAAGTTTTACTGGGACTCCTGATAGGCCAGAGTGCATTTGGCTCTAGCAGCCTTGAGTGCCGTGCAAAGACACCTTGAGTGCTGTGCATGGCACTAATGCCGTAGGTTGCCTACCCCTACCCTAGACTGTTTAACATATATAGTTTGATGTCACAGTTTAATCTTGTAGTTATTTTATTTATGCCTGATTAACATATTTTCATACACCTGCTTAAGGCTCTGTCTTCTAGTTCAGTATGAGGAGATATGAAATATTATTTTCTAAATATCTATCTGGCTAGCATAACATATCTATAATATTACGAGAAAATTAAAATGGTGACTATCGAGTTATACATCCTTTTAAATAGACTCAATTGATTAGCTAAAGCATATGATTATATGCGGATGATACAGCATTATTATATTTACCGCTACCTTTAAAAATATCTAAAGTCCTCGAGTTTTAAAAGAAAATTCAAATACCCAAAGAAATATAATATGCTTACAAGGTGGAAAAAAACTGGAGAGAGTGAATTTACAATGTTGAAATCACGAAGTGCTAATGTCTACACTGCTACTCCAATCAAATGTGAAAAAGTCTGGGGCTTATAATAATCATGTTGAAACATATTCAGATTATAATTACTTTTCTTCTGATAATGATAGCCTGTTTGATTGGATGATTACCTATCTGACTTTGATAAGTCTCAAAGGTCAAAGTAGAGAGAATTGTCAACATCTGTTTTAATGGATAATATCAGCAGGGACATTATTGTTTAACCCTATTCAATGCAGGAGTCTGTAATACTTCTTTGTAAACATTTTGCTACCTGAACTAATTTTGTATTTTAATTTTATTAACCTGTTATGACTCATCATGTACTATGCATTTCATGTCAGTGGCTGTTCCAGCACACTTAAAGGTAAACTATGGGCACCAAGACCCCTTTACCTAAATGATTTGGACTAGGTGCCATCCTCCCACCACACCCATTGTTTTAACCCTGCATCTGCAATCATTGCAGGGATCTTACCTGGAGTGGGAGTCCGGCACGCAGAGTTAAAGCACCCTTTGCAATTCGACACAGGCCGAGGGGACTCAAACAGAAATCCCCAAGGCTGTGACACAGTGCACTGGGGCTGAAATAACCAGTGCTTCCTGGAACGCAGTACAGACAAGGGATATCCAGTAGAGTAGTCAGTAACAGAATCAGAAGTCAGGACAGTCGGCAATCAGGCAAAAACGGTAGACAAGCAGGGGATCAAAACCAGGACTCAGATGAATAGCAGTGAAACCGAACAGGAAACACGATGTGACAACGAGAACCAACCTAGCGGGGTTTAAATAGGGAGTCTCAGCCAATCATCAGGGTACCAGGAACAGGTGTGCAAATGTCCAGAACTAGAGATTCAGACAGCATGAACCCAGGAACTACATGAAAGGAACTAGAGATGCGTGGAGTCAAGGGCATGGTGCATGGAGACCCAGGTTCAAACCCAGCCAGATCCAAATACCCATAATTAGCGCATAGCATGCTGGTCATCCTGACATCACCCTCCCCTCAAAGACGCTGTTAGGAGAGAAGAGGAAAGCGATATATGGCCCAGATATTTTGCCTTCATGGATTTGGTGGTACTAGCAGGAGCGGAGGTGATAGCTTGTAGGGCCTTTTCAAATACATGCAAGTTCTCCTTCCAGACTAGAGTCCCATTAGAGGCGTAGGTACAGCCAGAAGGGGGGGTCTTCCTCAACAGGACTTGTAGTGGTTGTGGTGCTCGCCTTCTTAGAAGCAGAATCTTTAGTAGAAATAGAGATCTCAGGTTTTTTAGTAACTGCACGACCTCAAGAGCAACGACTGCAGAAGGCTGAGGATTGGTCAGAGTGGTCAAGCAAGGACAGGCAACACATAGGATATGCAAGAGTAGTACCCAGACGGAGAACCTGAGGCCTAGATGGTTGAATGGGACAAAATTATATTAAATGTCCCCTCTCCCCACAATAATAACACAGTCCATGTGCCCTCCTTCTTGCCCTTTCATGAGATGACTGACGGAATGTAACCAGTCCAATCTCAATGGGTTCCTCTGCCTCCCTGCCAGATGTAGACAGTGTTTCAGGTGCCTCAGGAGACTTGGGAGCGGTAGGGTTAGCTGTAACACCAGTCCGAGTGGTAGGAGTAGTGTAGTCCATCTCCAGGCCGGGTTGCAATATATGTGAAGCTACAGGAGGTGATCTATGTACATTGGACTTTTGTGTCCTGTTGCATTGTAAACCCAGGGACTGAATAAAGGACTCCCAGGAATCCAGGACTGGGCTTTTGGCGGGTAACAACTGGTGGGCCCAAATCTTAAGGTGCCCCGACAACAAGTTTATCGCTGTCCTCACTTTAATGACGTCCGTGGCATAGGTAAGTGGTCTCAGGGAGAACAGGACCTTGCAATCGACTTTGAAGGTATCATACTTAGACCGGATCCCATAAAATTTCTCGGGTAGAGCAACCAGCGGTTCAGAGAGTCCAGAGTCATAGGTTACTCTCCCTTTAAGGGAAGCCAGCTCCTGCTGTAAGCCCTCCAAAGCCTGGGTGAGCTGGGAAACTTGCTGGGTCAAGGCTGCAATGGTAATCTTCAACTCTGTGGACTCCAGGTGTTCAGATCGTACTGTCAGGTATCTTACCTGGAGTGGGAGTCCGGCACGCAGAGTTAAAGCACCCTTTGCAATCCGACACAGTCCGAGGGGACTCAAGACAGAAATCCCCAAGGCTGTGACACAGTGCACTGGGGCTGAAATAACCAGTGCTTCCTGGAACGCAGTACAGACAAGGGATATCCAGAAGAGTAGTCAGTAACAGAATCAGAAGTCAGCACAGTCGGCAATCAGGCGAAAACGGTAGACGAGCAGGGGATCAAAACCAGGAGTCAGATGAATAACAGTGAAACCAAACAGGAACAGGAAAGACGATGTGACAACAAGAACCAGCCTAGCGGGGTTTAAATAGGGAGTCTCAGCCAATCATCAGGGAACCAGGAACAGGTGTGCAAATGTCCAGAACTAGAGATTCAGACAGCATGAACCCAGGAACTACATGAAAGGAACTAGAGATGCATGGAGTCAAGGGAAAGGTGCCTGACTGGGATGCAGGAGACCCAGTTAACTTGAACCAAGGGTGTACACCAATAGTGGATATTTATATAAACCCTTAAAATTAGCTGTAGAAGTTAGAAGAATAAATACATATATAGTCTACAGAAAAAAACAAAAGAAACACAAATAGCATAATACTGTATGATACCATCAAGTATGGAATGTTAACATATTGTACTTACAAAAAGTACGATTGATAGCATCAAAACTGTGTTGTTCAAATCTTCTTTCTGGTTTGCATCTATTATTTGGATTGCTGATCTTAGTTGAACTGTATTTTGAGATTGTGGAATTAAACCCTTATACAAGCTGACTTTTTATGCTCCAATTCCCATGATTATCAACCTTTGTGCTGGTAAAAATAAAAATAAAAGGAGAGGTACTCACTAAGAGGGAACAGATATAGGCCAATATTTGCTCCCTCTGTGTACCTATCCTTTTATTATTTTTATCATCTTTTGTCGGAGTACAATATATTTTGTTTCATTGTCCATATATTACATATCAGTGACCTGCTGTGATTGCACTTACAAGTAAGAACTTCTCCCCACGTCATTTGGGACTCTACTATCACACACCTGATGCTGGCTACAAGCCCAAAATCTGACCAGACCAGGATTATGTGTATATCCACAGGCAGGGATGATAACGCCCAGGCGATATCATTGGAGCTGTTCAGAAGCTCCAGAAAACTGTAAGTGCTTTTCTTTATTCTTCTATCAACTACAAAACATACTATACCATTGTAGGCCTCTTGTTTCTTTTATCTTGCATATTAATTTGAATCTGGGGACCACCAGAAGGAAGAGACTCTTGTTCAGTTTGTTCCAGCTGCCTACCCACATTTATACAAGCTCTAAAAAACCTACTTGTAATTTATTATATGTTTTTAATTGAGTAAATGTATGCATGTAGGAACATAGTTGTATGTATATAGGGTATAGTATTTGAGTTTGAATGCAGGGGTATGTTTGCATGTTTTTATTTGATAGCTGAAATGTATGCACATATACAATCACATACACACTTACATAGATATACCCACACATTAGCACACATGCATAGGTACACACACTGAAAGGTACACACAAACTGACACACAAATACACACCTTCCAGGTACACACACTGACACAAACTCAAGAGGCAGGTAATTGTCCAGAGCACCTGCCTTGCAAAGACTCATTGACCTGCATTGGGAATCTATGATTAGACAACTACAGAAAGTCTGGGTGGGGTTAGAAAGGGAGGGCTTGCAAAGGCTGCAGACAAGAGAACTGCAGGTTTTGTTAGCGTTTTTTTAAATACAATTCCAATGAATAAAATGCATCATTAAATGTATCTGTGATCTGTACCCAGTACAGTAACAGAAAAAGGTCAATACAATCCTTTATTTATAAAACTAGAAAACACAAATGCTCGTTCACTTGACTCTGTGCACGAGGGTGCTGTATAAAGATACATAGAGACAGTACTAGGTGTTATGTCCAGGGTGTATATACAAAATACTAGTGGGATAGCCAAGATATTGTAGTTACCAGTGGATAAGAACAGCTATCTGGGTTACTGCCCAGAACCAATAAAAATACCAAGCTACGATAAAGCAAGAAGAGACTGAAGTACATCTATATCTCCAAAAATGTCTAAGTCTACTCTAGATGTGTTATAAATCTCTGCTGACACATCCAGAGAGAGAGAAAGATGCAACACAAAATCTCTATCAAGTTGCTAATGTCTGGCTAGCGGCAAGATAATAGGCAAACAATGTAGCTATATTCAAGGGAGCCACACACATACCCCAATGAAATGGACAGATAATTATCATATATTGGCGAAGTGCCAAAAGGATAGAGACTAATTCGTGCCTTAGAGGGCACCTATATGAATGACCAAACTGGCTATCTGAATGTGCTTGATAATTGGTCAGAATAGCGGGTAATCACACTACTATATGGTGTAGATCCCTGGTCTGTGCCTTCGAGGCTGATTAGTAAAGCTAACTGGCTAGCTAGTCTGGTGGTATTGCTCAATAATTGGTCAGAGTGACAAGGTGGTCACAATTATTTAAGACACAGCTACACTGGTCTGCGCCTTCAAGGGCACCTGTCTCTGACTGATTGGTAGAGCTAACCTGGCTGACTAATCTAATAAGACTAATCTAATAAGACGGTGCATAAACCGGTCCTGTGGTATCGTTCTTAAATCAAGCGAATAGGTGCAGGATAGCAGGAAGTATCAAAATTTACACCAGGAAGGACAAATTGTCAAGAGCCACGACGTGCGTTTTGCCGAACTAAAGCTCATCAGGGGGATCCCACTGTATATTACCCTCACATAGTTTATTTAGGTTTTGACTTGCGCACTGCCACAATGAAACCACAGTAGTGGTGGTTGAGGCAAGTAAACGAGCATGTGTGCTTTCTAGTTTTATAAATAAAGGTTTGTATTGACCTTTTTCTGATTACTGTACTGGGACAGATTATTTTTCTAATCCCTTTACATATATATATATATATATATATATATATATATATTCATATGTGTACATATATTTATGTAATATTTTTACATAATTAGGTCATTTTATTAATTACAATTTGCGGGACCTGCCTGACAACCCAGGCTGAGAGTCCAGGGAATTTAATTTGCTAGCACTATGTTTAACCCTGTAACTTTCCAAGACACCATAAAACCTGTACATAGGGGGTACTGTTTTACACGTGATGCATCGCTGAATACAAATATGTGTATTTTTTTGCAGTAAAAGCAAACAGTATTATGACATTCACAGTTAAAATGTCATGTAGAGCTAAAAAAAATAAACAAAATTTCTTATTTTCTCCCATTTTTTATATTTTATTCATATTAAATTATGTTTCATAGCTAAATATTTGATGTTAAATGAAAGCCCCGTTTCCCCTGAATAAAATGATATATAATAAATATGGGTGCACTTGATATGAAAGAGGTGAATTACGGTTGAACAGACATAAAACGCAAATTCCAGGTTTTGTTTATGTTTTGTTTTGATCACAACGTGTAAATTTGGCTCAGTCCTTAAGGGGTAAATATGGCTTTAGTACTTTGACAATGGTAACAGCTCATCAACAACTGTTAAAATATAGATAAAATCAGATGACATTTTGATTTCCCTATTTATTAGAATGTTACCACATTATGTGCATTTTACATTTGTTTATTCATATTGGATAGTGGACATACCTTGTGCCAATCAACATATGTGTCCCTTTCTGGCTGCATCACTAGCATGCCCCCAACTCCAGCACCTTCCTTTTCTTCATACTTTGCAGAGTGGCAGAAATGTTTAATCTTTATATTGTCCTGACAATATCATCAACAAATGTATATTTTAAGAGTGACTTATCTGCAGATTTCTTCTTCCCAATTAGTAATAAGGAAGATGAGCATAGCCATCCCCAATGGCCATGATTTAATATTTTTGGATACATTTTTCAAATGATCTCAATCTGTTAGAAAAACATTTCAAATTATTTATCAAGAGATTTATCATTAAAATCTATAGGAATTTAGAAGTTTTTCTAACAAATTGTTATCCAAAATATTAAATGGAGGCAAACTTCAGTGATGATAGTGCTGCAAAACTTTGTAAATAAAATGAAATACATTGGTTTGCCAGCAACCTGGTTAACACAATGTATAGATGTAATTCTATGTTCTATGAAGTGATATCATGTTATGTTTGCGAGACAGGTGCACTTTAAGACCCACATACTCGGGAGGTATATAACTGTGAGCACAGATTCCTTCTCTGTTGTATTTTTACTAAAATCCCTTTTATTGTTGTAGAATGAATTATGTGGGTGGAGCACTTGTGGGTGCAATTGACAGCTGGTGTTTGCTTATTCCATGTAGACAATTTGTTTCTTTTCTTAGTGGGTAAAAAAATCAGAAAAATGAATTTGCTCATTGCAATACAAAAAAGCATATCAGTTTCAGTAGCTGGGTATATCACAAGCCCACACATAAAAACAAAATATTGCTTATAAATATGGAGGTGATCAATAGAAATACTTTCTACAAAATAAATCATTTTTATTTATGGAGAAAAATATAACGGTTAGACCCAAACGGATGGTTTAAAGCAGCACTGTCACTGGATGGGAAATTTAAAGAATGGTGACATCGCAGCTGGAGGGTCCAGTGGCCGAAGGGAGGTGATACTGAGACTTACTTACCTGAATCTGCCCCTCACGGGCACGGGCAACTTCCTCCCCGGGTTCCTCTTCAACTCCTGGTGCTTAAGCGTGAGAGTAAATCATTGAGGTCTATGGAGGATCTCCATAGACAGAGCCAATTCCTTGCAGTTGTCACTGGTGACGGCTGGGGGGAATGACACCTCTCGACAGGGCCAGATTGGGAAAAAATGTCGGCCGGGCATTTTTAAAATACAGCGGCCCCCTCAGAAAGGGGAGGGGGAAAGAGGGTGTGTTTTGTCATCACTAATGTGAGTATGTTGGTTCAATGCGCTCCCAAAATCATGAGACAGCCTATGCGGCGCAAGGGAGCAGATCAGAGAGAACAGAGCTCCCTCGCTGCGTCTGACAGGTAGACAGCCACCCGCCTCACTGAAGCCCCACTTGGCCCCAGGGACAGGTCCACGCCAGCTCACCAGGTAGGGAGACTGGGTGGACATTTGTAGATTTAAAAAAATATGAATAATTTGTGTGTGTATGTGTGTCTGAGTATGTATGTGTGTCTGTGAGTGTATGTGTGTGTGTGTCTGAGTATGTGTGTGCGTGTGTGTGTGTCTGTGAGTGTGTGTCTGAGTATGTGTGTATATGTGAGTGTATGTGTGTGTGTCTGTGAGTGTCTGAGTATGTGTATGCGTCTGTGAGTGTATGTTTGTGTGTCTGTGAGTGAGTGAGTGAGTGTGTGTCTGAGTATGTGTGTGTGTCTGTGAGTGTGTGTGTGCATCTGTGAATGTGTGTCTGTGAGTGTCTGAGTATGTGTGTGCGCCTGAGTGTGTCTGTGAGTGTCTGAATATGTGTGTGCGTCTGAGTGTGTGTGTGTCTGTGTGCGTCTGTGAGTGTGTGTATGTCTGTGAGTGTGTGTGTACCTGTCAATTTGTCTGTGCAAGCATTTATATATGCATACAAGTGTCTAATTTTATTTTGGGGGGGAGTGTGGATCTTGGGCGAGTTCCCACACTTTTTCCCCCAGGACTTGACCCCTGATTCAGAGTGTATATAGGGATCTAGTGTGTGTGTAGATTAGATGATCCAGAGTTGGGTAAGGGATCTAGCATGTATCTGGAATGTGTGTAGTGCTGCAGTGTGTGTTTGTGAGGAGTGCTGTAGTATGTATATATATGTTTGGAAGTATTGTATGTGTGAGGGGCCCAGTGTCTTGGGTGTGCTGTGTGTGTGAGGGTGTTGTTTGTGTGTGAGTGTGCTGTGTGTGTGAGGGAACTGTGAGTGTGAGGGAGCTGTGAGAGGGTGCTGCTGCGTGTGTGTGTGTGTGTGAGTGTGCTGTGTGTGTGTGTGAGGGTTCTGTGTGTGTGTGAGGGTGCTGTGTGTGTGCTGTATGTGTGTGAGTGTGCTGTGTGTGTGTGAGGATGCTGTGTGTGAATATGTTTGGAGGGATTGTTTGTGTGTGGGGGAGGAGAGATTTAAATATATTAAATATGTTGTTTTTTTTTAAATAAAAAACAAACAAACTTTATATCCCCCCCAGTCAGAACGTAAGAAGGGAGGGCTGTGCTGCCATCCCTGCAGGTCCTAGTGGTGAGGAAACTCTAGCCTGTGTTTTAGAGTTAACTCTCGCGAGATCTGAGTGTTACCGTGGAACCCGGCAGAGCTGCTGGCTAGAGCTCCCCCGGGTCCTCCTCTCCCTCCCCTGAAGTTTAGTTGGATCTAGCACATCATTTATCAAGCCCCAGATAACATTCAGTAAATCATTTACTTTCGCACCTCTGAGTACAGTGCAGACCCCACGGACACTGGAAAGAACATCATGAAGGGGTTTTGTAGAACTAATTGTGTCATATATTGGGTTACAGATGAAGAGTGTTTCAATGAGCTAATCTGAATATTGAAGAATGGGATGCCACTTGATTAGTGTTCCTGTCAAAAAAGATTGTCCTAAAAGGTTTGACTTTTTCATATGAAACCGTAAAACAGATCAAGTTTGACATTACTTTCTTGATCTAAACAAAAATCACCATTAACTCATTCACATTAAAATGGGATTAATTATAGATGTGGCTATAAATAATACTATAAATAGATGTGGTCTAATTTTATGGATGTTGCTTTAAATATGAGCACTAGATGTCACTGTAACTGGTCCTATAACAGACTAATGTAAATTGTGTTTATATCATAAAGTGGTGCATTTAAAAGTAAATTGCACATTATTCCATTTTTTTTCCAATTTTCATGAGATCATTCATTTTAAAAGTACACATTTTTATTAATGCAACTTTAAACTACTAATCGTTAACCATTAGTTATTAGTTATTGAAGAATGGCTGTAATGGCAACTTTTTATAATTCATTATTGCTTCTGGTGTTTCATAACTGAAGAATTACATAAATGTATACACCAGTATGTGTAGTAGACTTGTGCATGACAATATTTAGTACAGCTGAATCAACTGATACATAAATTAACAAATGCTGTACATGTAGCTCACGTAGCAGTGTGGCTTGTCAGAATAGTGTCCACGCAAAATAATTGAGAACACAATTGAGATAAACCAAAAGTCTTGAAAATGGGCCAATCAGTGTACTGCAAAATATAAATATTACAGAAACCCATTGGCACACAGATCGTGTTAGAAAAGGCAACTAATAGAAGAAAAGAGATATAGTGCTGTAACAAAAAAATCTATGTATATTTATATATGTGTACACAATAGATATTTATTGAATAAATAATATTTAAACTGATTTTTTTTTTAAATTTTTTACTGCTCCTCCGTGTTTTCTCTCTGTTGGACACTTCTCACTTGATCTGTGAATTCAGTCAACATTTAGTGGCTGTGACCTAACCTTAAATCATATTTTTCCCATCATTCATCTCTTCGCATGGTGCCACAAATGGACCTCCGAATCACAAAACAAGCAGACTTGCTTCTTTATTGTCCAGCTTGTTTGTTCTTGTTGCTTTAGAGTTACAGATTTTAGACAACCCTCAATTGTGATAAAATTGAGGAAAGGCTAACATGTAGCACCCACTAGCAGAGCAATATTGCATTAAAAGCACTCTTCCTAAGTGAGTCTCCATATTTGAATAGGAGTCTGATATATCCTGTTGAAAGTAGCAGACCTCTCTGCTAATTACCAGGATATTGTAACAAAACAAAAGGCAAGAAGAAGGAAATTGTGCCCAACTGGGTTACCGCCCTTGCCTGTGGCTGCACCATTGAGAATGGATGCAGGCACTTTATTCAGTTCAGAGCTTAACTCAAATTCCTGCTTAGTATTTGTAGTGTAGGCAGGGAGCAGTGCCCAGTGGACTTCAGTTAAGAAGTCAAACAATTTAAGCAAGCTATAGTGGTTATGGTGCTAGGGGTGTAGCAGATCAGAAAAGTACATCTAAGGTAAACACACTGTGTTGCAAAAATATATATATTTTGGGGGCGGAGCCTGGATGCAGAGCTGATCAGACATGCATCGCCTGAGCTCCACAGACTGGGATCGATAAACGACGGATTACCGGGGCCACTCGCCAAACCGACCAGCCACCGACGACTTCCCAGATAAGGGAACGACGGTGCATCCAGTGATACCAAAATCCAACCGTTTTGGCACTGAAACGCTGCCGTTCAGGCTTGCGGCCTACACAAGCGTGGGCAGAGGAGAGGCGGCCGCTCTCTGACCCCTATTCCCGGCGGAGTGCACATAGCAAGCTGTCCCCCCCCCTCTGGACCGGCGGGGGTCATCCCGGTCCCCCTCCTGACATACCCAGCACCAACAAGCCGGCTACAAGAAGCCATCAAGCGGGGCTAGAAGGGGAAAACCGGGGGAAAACATCTGCTCAACAGACCCCCTAACGAGAGCCAGGGCTCCCTGCGCGTCCCCAGCAAAATGGGACGGAAAAATAGAAAAACAATCACGGACAAGCCGTCCTCGGGGCTTACTATAGGGGATATGTGGAGACAGGCACGAGGCCCAAGCGGATCCAATATGGCGGCGCTCCACGGAGGCTGCTCAGACTTCTCTGAAGAAGAATCTGGAGAGGAGTACCTACCAACGCTTGCAGCGGGACAACCCCCACAGCAGCACAAACCCAACCCGGACTCAGCTCCGGTAACGACAGCAGTCTTAAAACAACTACTCAATGACCTCCAAACAACACTGCAAAAGGACATCACAGCGGTGCGGGGAGACCTGAAGGGCCTGACGACCCGCATGGGTGCCCTCGAAAAGACATCCACAACCAACACCAAGGCTATTGGGGAACTTCAGCGGGCTGTAAGTGACCTGCAAACAAAACAGCGCAGACACGAACTCCGCCTCGGAGTGAAGGTACGTGGGGTCTCGGAAGCAACACCCGATGCAGAGCTCCCGCAGCTAGTCAAGCAATTGCTCGCCGACATACTGGCGCCCTCACACGTCCATAGCATTAGCCCTGAACGCATCTTCAGGATCCCCAAGCCACCTAGAGCGCCGACCACGGCCACCAGGGACTTAATTATTACCTTTCGCAACACCCAGGACAAAACGACAATCCTTAAAGCCCTTAGGGGGAAGACACCCCTCCAATTCAACAACATGACACTAAACTTCTTCACTGACCTCTCGAACGAGACCCTGGCATGGCGACGCTCCTTCCAGCCGCTCACCGCACTACTCCGAAGGCATGACCTTCAATACAACTGGCGGCCTTCCCATACGCTCGCTGTACAGCAGGGAACGGAATCCCACAAGCTACAGGACCCAGCCGACGCAGCGCAGCTACTGCAGGCCTTGGGCCTACCTCCGGACACACTCAACCAGGTAGCCCAACAAGGCATCAACTCACCACAGCACTCCTGGGACCCGACGAGAACAGTCCCATTCATACCCCAGGGACTAACACCCGACCCATACGTAGCGGTCACTACATAAACGGAGAACGGCGATTTTAAAACCAGCCGCACATGGACGAACTGGATACCTGAGGCCGGTACAAAACCAGAGGTCCACACATTACTTTTAGTTTATCCCACCTCGACAGGGAAGCCCACACCAGGCTCCCGTTGAGCCACACCACCTCACTACGATTTAACGTGGTCTTAATGCCTTCAAATGTTGCCACTCATTTTAAGATGTTTCAGATCCCGATGGGAGACCTAATTTTTTTTTTTTTTTTTTTTCACCACAGATAATGGCCTCACAGGGACATTTGCAACTTGTATTTACTGCTGATCCTCTAATGTTATATCATAATTTTTTTTTCTGTATCTAGATTGAACCTGTCTTTAAAGCCTAGCTAGATATGACTCGTTGCATATGCCTTCACCCACAAAAATTGCCTACATGCGGATGTAGCTAAGTTCCATTGTATTGCTTGGTGACATGGGCAGGAATGGTTCGCCTCACGTTACCTAGGTTCATAATTTTTTCTGTTTTATTGATGCTGACTCGTTTTAAATGTTTAACACAACTGCATAGGCACCCACACTTACAACACGTACCTAAGCAACAAGATCAAGCAGATGCCGATTAACAAATCCGCTTAAATACCTTAAGCGAGGTACAACCCCTCAGACAACATTACATAAGGGCTCTTAGCCTATACATACACAAACAGCGCCCTTTTGATATGACTGGCAAGCACTTACTCCTACTCATTTAGAAATGTTAATTTCCAACTAGTCTAACATAAGCATAAACCTTTTTACATCGACCATACGCTCACAACCTGTAATGTTGCAATAGAAAAATGTGTTGCACCTTCCACATGCTGACCAATTGTTAATATCTGTTTGGTATCATGCTTGTCAAAGCTGTTGGGACATGACGAGCCCACTTGATATATTTACATGCACACCATGACATGATATAGCGCATAGTTATTACATGCTCCGGCTTATTTAGCACTGCCTGTCTTGGCATCACTTTGATATGCCTGTTTTTTCTTTTGTTAAATCTTTTTGGTTAAATCGTGAATCTCTCACTCAAACAAAAAACAAAGTGCAACGCATAAAGAACATGTCACCAGAATTGTCTTCATCTGCCTACTACTGTAATATTATGTGACAACCTTGACAAATGTACCTACCACTGCACTTTCAAAAATAAAGAATTGAAAAAAAAAAAATATATATATATTTTATGGAGGCTATGTGAGTCACCACCTGGGGAGGTGTTGCTAGGACTGCTCAAAAAGTGATTAAACTAATAAATGGCACAGAATTGAGCAATTAGGCTGGGTATGTCATATACACCAAAACTGCTTCATTATGCTAAAGTTGTTTTGGATACAGTAAGCATAAGGACCCCCCTCCACAAAAAAAAAGACTGGTCCACTTTAAGTAAGGTGTTAAAATATTATCTGTTGGCAAAAAAAAAACCACAGGGTTATTTACTAAAGTGAGAATTTCAAGTGAATTTCAAATTTAAGTTTAAAATAGCCGAAATGGAAAAGATCTCAGCTCTGCTTCCAGTCTGGCTACAATGGCCTATAATTGGAAATTCTAAATTTAGTAAATTACCCTAACAGATTTTGTATAAACCAACATTTAATAAAATAAAAAGTAATGTAATTTAGTCATGCTTCAGCAATGTTGTCACTTAAAAATACTATGCCCTCATCCCACCCAGACCTCTATACCTTCTGTTTCTGATATTTTTAGTATTGTGGAAATTTGAAGTTAAGATTAAATATATTGCTAAAGCTGGCATGCTGGATGTTTGAGAATTCACTGAATCTTTTTGTATTCTGAAAAATGTCTCATGCTCAGGCTGGCTGTGCATAATATGAAATGGAATTTGTAAAAACCTGCTGTGCCAGGTTTACCGTTACCCTAATGATATTTTTTGTGATCTTCATTGCTGTGTGATTATACACTCTTACATACAAGCACATACACATCATGTATTATTAACAGTAGTATTGCTGTGAAAGTAAACTGTGGCTTTTTGCCTTCTGACATAAGTTGGACCACAAAATAAACCTGCCAAATCAAAATATTTATGCCTCTATCAATAACTCTATCAACATCATATATAAACACAGAGGTTGTGAGTTGCATTTACAGGATGGTGGAGGTTATATAATTACATGATGTCATAATTAAATTGTAGTGAGATGAAAATTATGTGACACCATAATGAATTATGTAGTTGAGTGTGACAATTCCCAGACACAAATTGAACAGGCACATTGGAGAGATGAAGCATGAAACAGAAGCACTTGTAAGGACAAAGAATCTCCAATAAGGTGTGTATTTTTAGTGCATTTTAGAATGAGAGAGAGGTAGAAAAAAAAAAAAAGAACCACCAATGAGAGGTGAAGGGTGTCACGGTGACGCGGGCTTCTGTCAACGTGACCGCACTGAAAACCAGTGGTCATGCCGACAGAAATAACAAACACTCACCTCACCCGCGGCAGATCAAGACCCGACCTCCTTCCATCTTGGTTTCCGGCCTGTGCGGTGTTATCATAGACGTCGACCGCTGCGGTTCCAATTCTATTAAAGAAATACCCCTTGCCCATATTAAAGATGGCGCTTAAGTACGCGCGGCATAGCGTCATGGACATGCACACACGTTTTGGGGTCAGAGGTCACATATAAGCCAATTACATCTCTAGGATGGTTATTTAAACCCAAATTACATTTTGGTTAGTGCCCTGTCTTGGTTTCCCTTGCAAACATTCCATACTCACTTATTTCGAATTAAACTCTTAAAGAAGAATGTCCTTCTCAATAATGATTGTGTTTTATTTTTTCAAATACACAAAATTAAGTCCTGTACTCCAACTACTTCTGGGCGGCAGCAATGACCATAGTAGACATCAGCCCCAATACATACAATAAAAACCAAAGAAAAGAGTTACTTATGTATTATCCCAAATCCCTAGGTACAATTAAATAACTAGAGATATTTTTGGGCTATATTTAATCAAGCACAAATCTCTTCTTACTGTTACATGCAAAGGAAAACTGTTAATGTATGAGCCAGTAATGCTTGTGAAAAACAAAATCATGCTAATTGTGCTTTTTGTTTCTATTAATATCTTTTGACTACAAGATATGATTTTAAAAAGAGTTTACATATAAAATGGAAAATATGATATAAATCCCATACGTATTAACACATGATAATACATCTTACATGTAATTCTAATTAACACAGTATATCTGATGATCTTATATCATCTTCTATACTTCAATGCCAATGAAATGGATAGATGTCTGCATTTGGTCCCATCCCAAACCCAGTCCTTACTGTAAATGCATTAAAGGACCACTATAGTGCCAGGAAAACATACTCGTTTTCCTGGCACTATAGTGCCCTAAGGGTGCCCCCACCCTCAGGGACCCCCTCCCTCCGGGCTGGATGGCAAGGAAAGGGGTAAAACTTACCTTTTCTCCAGCGCCGGACGGGGAGATCTCCTCCTCCTCTCCGCCTCCTCTCCTGCCCTTCGGCTGAATGCGCATGCGCGGCAGGAGCTGCGTGCGCATTCAGCCGGTCTCATAGGAAAGCATTTACAATGCTTTCCTATGGACGCTTGCATGTTCTCACTGTGATTTTCACAGTGAGAAGCACGCAAGCGCCTCTCGCGGCTGTCAATGAGACAGCCACTAGAGGATTTGGAGGCTGGATTAACCCATTTATAAACATAGCAGTTTCTTTGAAACTGCTATGTTTATAAAAAAATGGGTTAATCCTAGAGGGACCTGGCACCCAGACCACTTCATTATGCTGAAGTGGTCTGGGTGCCTAGAGTGGTCCTTTAAGAGCACAATCACGCCCATGATCACTGCTAACTCATAGTTACCAGTTACACAGTTGCTTCCTCTGAGCACTCTTGATCTAGGTAAACCTGCTAAGGCATTTTCAGTTTGCTTAACTTTTACTGGTGTTGCCACTAATATCAACATATTTCTCAAGAGGGTCTGTGGCTGTTTTCAATACACATGTCTAGTAAATAAGAAATAGCAGAAACAATGGAATACGTAAAAGGATTCATTAAGATATATATTTTTTGAAAAAAGAACATCAGGGTCAGAGATGGCATTTATGGCATGGCATTTCCGGTTTCCGGCTTACAACTGTGAATATAACAGATGGACACTTGGGGAAACTACATTTCCCATCATACACTGGTACTCGCGGCACGTCACTTCCGGTTGACGGCCGCGATCTGAACTGCATGTCTTATATGGACTACATTTCCCAGCACATATTAATGGTCGCGGCGCGTCATTTCCGGTCGACGCCCGCGACCAAACAGGAAATAGGAAGAACAGCACCACACCAGATCATCATTGAACTATCAACACTCCCTATATAAACCGGGCGGAACGCCAAGGACACGCGAAACGCGTCAAGGATAGGATTTGAAGTTAATATATATGTTTTTATATACTTTTATTTATATATATTTTAATATTTTTTTATTTTTTTATTTTTTTTTAATAATAAATTCATTGCCTTTTTTCAAATCCCTTGGCTTTTGCATATCTTCTGGTGCTGCTGTTTTCCTGTTATATCCTGTGGTGGGGATTATACCACCATAAGCTGTCATCACCAGAGCAAGTCATTGCTCTGGATACTGTAAGTAGGATACCTACTTTTTTCTATATTATTTCCAGTTTATGATACTGTACCATTGGTCTGTATATTTTGTTTTTTCCACATATATATGACCGTTGAATTTGGACCTCCTGGTATATTCAGATCCTAAGACGGGGATTGTACCGTCCAGGCGCTATACGGCAGAGATCCTAGCAGCTCGGTAAAGTGTGAGTTTGCTCTTCACTCACAGTGTATTTTATTTATACATTATTATAATACTTTTACATATTGCACTATTATTGTTTATTGTTCTTTCCTTTTGAGGTTTTCATATGCTGTAAAATTCAAGAACTACATGTATGTATATATATGATTACTTGATTACTTATTCTTTTGGCCCGGTCTACCACTTTTTCTTTTTCATTTTCACTATTTAGCAGGCATTGGGAAGTCCTGCAGGTTCACTGCTGCCTTTCACATTTATTGGTTTTTTTAGTGAGCGCCTATATCCTTTCTCTTTTATGAGCTCGGGTATCTGACATAGACTCTGATTTTAGCACGTTTTCTAGGGATGTGCACGGGCAAAAAATTTGGTTCGGCACTTCCGAAATTCGTGACTTCGGCAATTTGGCACTTCGGTTCGGCACTTCTGAAATTCTGGGCTTTGGCAATTTGGGAATTTGGGAAGTCGGCAATTCCCTACCCCTACCCTTAACCCTAATGCTACCCATTACCAACCCCTAACACTACCCCTAACCCTACCCCTTACCTAACCCCAACCCTAACCCTATCCCTAACCCTAATGCTATCCATAACCCTACCCCTAACACTAACCCTTACCTAACCCCAACCCTAACCCTACCCCTAACCCTACTAGGTATTATCCCTTGATAGATCTTCAGTTATTTTCCACAGATGTCAACTTAACAGGTCTGTAATTTCCCAAAATGACATTGTTTTTCTCTTCAAACTATTAGTACCACACTTCTTCTACACCAATATTTTGGCACAATGTAAAATTAAGGGAATGATGACAGGAATCTAACCCTAACCCTTGCTCTAACCTTATCCCTGACACTACCCCTAACCCTACCCCTAACTCTACTAGGGGTAGGGTTAGGAGTAGGGATAGGGTTAGGGTTAGAGTTAGGTGTAGGGCTAGATTTAGGGGTAGGGTCAGGGTTAGGGCTAGGGTCAGGGTTAGGGCTAGGGGTAGGGTTAGGGCTAGGGGTAGGGTTAGATTTCTGTCATCATTCCCTTAATTTTATCTCCCTTTCCTGTTTTGCTACTTTTCAGAAATCCAAAGTACTTCGGCAATTCGGTTCGGCACTTCTGAAATTCTGCACTTTGGCAATTAGGCAATTCGATTTGGTTCGGCACTTCGGAAATTCGGACATTTGGAAATTTAGACCGAAACGAATTGCACATGTCTAACATTTTCATTGTTAGCACCGTGTTTCCTGAAAACCCACAACTAGGGCTATTACAATTGCAGATTTTCTAATTCCACTAATCTTCTTAGTTATCTTGTTACAAATTGTGCAACGATTTAGCATCATGGTAAAAGTTTTTACATTTATCCTGGGGCCGAAGCACCTACTCTTTTTTGCCACCTAGCAATTCTTTTGACATTGTGATAAATAGAATTTTATTTTTTGACTGCAGTTTTAATAGTGAGGTCAACTGGCACTTTAATTGTATTCTTTACAGGGATTAATTGATTGCAAAATAAAATGATAAGGTAGCAAATCAAGTAAATTAAGTTAAAGAAGACAAAACCTCAGATAAAAGCCAGATGGCAAACACCTACTTAGGGAGCTTATTTTAGTAACAGCCACGCCATTATTCTTAATGTTTGAGGATAAGCTTT
This sequence comes from Pelobates cultripes, assembly GCA_933207985.1. Taxonomy (NCBI): domain Eukaryota; kingdom Metazoa; phylum Chordata; class Amphibia; order Anura; family Pelobatidae; genus Pelobates; species Pelobates cultripes. The sequence goes on from OW240917.1 coordinate 140,229,584, forward strand.
TTTCTAGCATTGTGCCAAAATATTGGTGTAGAAGAAGTGTGGTACTCGTAGTTTGAAGAGAAAAACAATGTCATTTTGGGAAATTACAGACCTGTTAAGTTGACATCTGTGGAAAATAACTGAAGATCTATCAAGGGATAATAATGAGAAATACATGTTGAACGGTATAATTAGATGGCATCAACAACGTTTTATGAAGCAGAATAAACTAATAAAGTCAGAGCTGGATGTTGCTTCTCTGCAGGGGAATTTGGATGAATTTGATGGACTTGGCAAGAAAAAAAAGTGCAGGTGAGATTCGATATAGCAAATGCTAAATTTATTTCATTTTGTAGCAATGACAGCCATACTGTTTTCAACATTAGGATTAACAGCTTTTTGAATGCCCAAAGGGCTAATAATTTTTAAAGAATATTGTGACTCTCCAAACAAACTGCTTGAAGTAAAGAAATACAGAACAATATTGAGCTTGGGGAGGTCCACGTCACAAGTGCACTCTCTTATACATACACAAAATCTCTGTTTATGGGGGGCGAGGCCTGGCTGCCAAGCTGACTGGTCGCATGTAGAGAGAGCTCTGTCTAAGAAACCTGCTTAACACGTAAAAAGTGATGCCATAGAAAACCTGACAACCTACAAGCTGGGGACACCCTACAAATGACTCTTCCTTTCTTTGAAGTGTCTTAGCCACGTGGCAAGCAGCCTGAACCCAAAGTGGTGTTGCGGCCTACCTGTGGGTGCGGATGTGGGAGAGGCGGCCAATCTCCCAGCAGATCACTCTACTGGAAACAGTGAACGCAGTAAGGGTTCCCGCCCCCGTCCCCCCCCCGCCGGTGGGGGTTATCTCGGCGCCAGCACTTGAGCTTTACCTGTCTGTCACTAGTGGAGCTGTAGCCCTGTTGCAGAGGCACAACACCGGTACACAAGCCCAAATACTAAGCGGCATACAAAATGGCGGCGGATGTGGGCTTCTCGGATCCATGTTGTGAGGAGTTGGATGTGCTGGGCAAACTAAATAAGACTTCCCGACTGTTTTGGGAGAGGCTGGCTGCCCGCATGCACGCTGCTGGGCCTCCCACGCTACCTACCCATACACCTCAGGTCCCAAAGCCCGAATTTAAGCAGAGGGTCTGGGCAGCAGCTACCCGGCCGGTCCGAAAAAGGCGTCGGCATCCAGCTGGGAAAGAGAGAGTCAGACGTCACCTACCCTCAAGGCAACACTTGCAGAGGTGCGTTTCTGCCATAGCACCGGTAGTGAGGGTCCCACAGTGGAGGAGACGTAAGAGGCAGTGACAGCAGCACAGAGGTCTCAGACGCTGCGGACCAAGCCTGCACCTAGCAACAAGCCGGAGACATTGTTGAAAGCCCTACTCCCAGCCTCTGACCAGACCTGCCGGCTCTCACCTGGGTCCCGGAGCCTGAAGTCTTTCTGTATACTCCTGCCCTCTGATCTACCAACTGCTGGCATCGCGTGACTGTGGACTCATTCCCCATAACTCTGGCTGCTACCCACACACAGGGACGTATTAGCCGCGAGGCAAACAAGGCATTTGCCTTGGGCGGCATTTTCCAGGGGGCGGCAAATGCCCAGGGCAAATGCCTAGTTAGCCTTGCGGCTAACTGACATGCTGAGCTGGCGGGTGGCGCTGGCTGATGGTCGGGCGGGCGGCTGGCGAGGGAGCACTTCCTCTGAGCGGTCTGCTCAGCTCCCTCGCGCGCCGCAGAGTGAGGCTGGGAGCCGGAATATGACGTCATATTCCGTCTCCCAGCCTCACTCTGCGGCGCGCAAGGGAGCTGAGCAGGCCGCTCAGAGGAAGTGCTCCCTTGCCAGCCGCCTGCCCAGCCCAGCCCATCAGCCCGCCCAGCAGCCACTGGACCCCCAGGGAGAGAGGGAATCCCCCCCCAGCATTCCCAAAGGTAAGGAGTCGGGTGGGGGGTTAAATAAAAAAAAAGTGTTAATGTGAGTGACTGTGTGTCTGTGTCTGACTGTGTGTGTCTGACTGACTGTGTGTGTGTGTCTGACTGTGTGTGTGTGTGTCTGACTGTGTGTGTGTGTGTCTTACTGACTGTGTGTGTGTGTGTGTGTGTGTTTGTGTCTGACTGTGTGTGTGTTTGTGTCTGACTGTGTGTGTGTGTGTGTGTGTCTGACTGTGTGTGTTTGTGTCTGACTGTGTGTGTGTGCTTGTGTCTGACTATGTGTGTGTCTGACTGTGTGTGTGTGTGTGTATTTAGAAGGTGGGGCAGGGGGAAGGGTTGGGTGGGGGTGGCGCGGGCGGAGGGGGGTGTCTGAGTTTTGTCCTGCCTAGGGCAGCACAAAACCAGGATACACCACAGCCCACACATACAGCCTACGTCCCAGTGCCTGTTTTTGTGGCTGATGCCCTCTCACCTACTGGGCACTTGCCCACTTACACCTCCACACTTTACTCCTATCTTTCAGAATAAAAGGTTATTGTGGGAAATACTTAGACATGTCATAATGTTATCTGTTATGTTTAATTTTGTTTAATCAGTTATGATCTTCTATAAATGCTTGCCTGAGACAAGAGTCTACCTTATCAGTTATGACACCATGAAAAGTTTATAGAATAAATACATGTCTACCTGTATATCTCTATATTTTTCTTTGTTGCGTTTAGACATGCATGATCAGCTTGAATGTTACTAACCTTAACCTTTAGTAATCACACCAATTATGTTACCTAAAGCTGACCCATCTTGCTTTACCTAACCTAATCAAAAATAGTGTAGAGCTATAACAAGCCTAGATGCTGTGGATATATAGTACATATATGAGCTTGTTTATGTAATCCAAACTACTTTATTTACTAATCTTCATGTCTGATGCCTCTTGTTTTCGAACCCTCTACCTTGTTTCCCCCGCAGACATGTATGCTCTAGGTTGTACAACACTGCATTAATTTGTGGCAATGTGCTCTTACTCCACATGCATACTAACTACATAGCAGTAACCCATCAGTTATGTTAAGCCTGTTTCTATCAACTTGTTTATATTTAAAAATGTGCAAACACTCGTGCCAATGTTAAACCTGTTTAACTCTATACATACGCTGCTGTGGCGCTTGACAATCATATGTACCACTTTGCACAACAAAAATAAAAATTTCAACAAAAAATCTCTGTTTATGAACACTGTCACGTATTCATCCACTTATAAAAATGTGGTTAATGACATTTACTGTCCACACAGGAAAAGTTGTGCCGAGCAGCAACCAAATCCACAGAAGGGTTAATGCTGAGCAGCAATTAGGCAAACGGGAACCTGGTAACTGCTTTGGGGTCAAAGGCCGGTTACAGCCTATCAGATCTAGAGGAGGGGTATTTAGGCCCAGTTCTCATCCTGCTCAGTGCCCTGTCGTGGTTTCCCTTGTGGTTGTCCGAGAGCGCGTTATTGATTCCGGTAATTCTGGTTATTTGACTTTGGCATTGTTTTTGACTTCCCTGTTTCCTGGCATCCCTGACTCCTGGCTTTTCCTTATCGTTGTGTCTCTTTCTGTTTCCCTTGACCTCGGCTATTCCTGAAACGTGCTGGATCATTTTGTAATCCTGACAAACACACACTAACACTAAAAATTTTTACATAAAAATCCTCAACAATAAAATGTATCAATTCACTTTACAATCAAATCACTAAGCTTAAAGGAACTCTCCAGACACCATTTTATGGCCTGATATGGCCTTTTCCCCCTTCGTTCGTCTGTTTTACAAACCACACACAAAAAGGAAAGATGGTATGAAATTGGTGACTGATTAAACTAACTGAACATTATGAGAGGAAAACGAAACGAATGGCTGCGTTCGTGCGTTTGGAAAGTACCGAAACCTTTCCTATACAAATAAAACTAAATCAAACTAAATGTGACGAAGCACCTACAACCATGCAAATGCAATACAAACATATGAAATGTAATAAGACATGAGACATGTAATAATAAGACCCCTACCGCAATGAGGTGTAACGAATGCGACTGCGAGTTTATGGTAAGGGTCTGACTTACAGTTGAAACCTCGAGCCGTACCGAGACCGGACTCCGATGAAGCCAGAGGAGGCAGCGGGTTTGTAGCGTTTGGTGAGCGGTCAGGTAAGTGGATAAACCGGACCCAGGAACCAGGACCATGATGGAAATCAGGTAAGAAACAAACAAGATGGCGACTTGACTGGAAGTAACCCTTGCAACTCGCCAGACCAACAACGGTAAAGTGGGAGAGGATTGGCAGCCCTTTTAAAGGGGATTTAAGCCCCTCCCACAACTACAGGCCCAGCCTTAAATTTATCTAATACTATCTGGAGACATGGTCCCGGTCGGAATGCTGTCTGCCTGATGTGAACTTCTCAGAAGTTGATGCAAGTACCTGTTTTTAATACTTTTGCTCTATGATTTTGTACTTTTGTTTTGCTATAACACAAAATGTGTTGCTATAACATATAATATGCACAAGGTTTGATATTGTAGTAATACATTTCTACCTATCTAATATTTCTTAGCAGTTGTACTGAATCAAAATATATGACAAGTGTTAGAGAATTATTCTTGAAATAACTCTATGTTCTAGTTGGTTTTAGCTACTTTGTATAGTTTGAGTAAATTGGGTTATTTTTTAATTAGAACCAATTAGGTTATTAAGTATTATCAGTAATTCTCCATATTTAGTAGGTATAAGTCCTTATTGAGCATTCAGAGCTCACTCTTCAATACTGATTTTTTTGTTTTACTTTGGATCATACTGCAATATTGATAAACAGATCAGCCCATAAAGAGTAAACCTTTGTTGCAATGCTTGGTCTGGCCTCATTTTATTCTCCACCTGGAATGAATCTATCATAATTGGATTGAATTTCACACCAGCATAGTTAAAGGACCACTATAGTGCCAGGAAAACATACTCAGGGACCACCTCCCACCCGGCTGTGGAAGGGGGAAAGGGGTTTAAACTTACCTTTTTCCAGCGCTGAGCGGAGAGCTCTCCTCCTTCTCTCCTCCTCCGATCCGCCCCGTCGGCTGAATGCGCAAGAGCTGCGCACGCATTCAGCCGGTCACATAGGAAAGCATTCATAATGCTTTCCTATGGACGCTGGCGTGCTCTCACTGTGAAAATCACAGTGAGAAGCACGCAAGCGCTTCTAGTGGCTGTCAATGAGACAGCCACTAGAGGATTAGGGGGAAGGCTTAACCCATTCATAAACATAGCAGTTTCTCTGAAACTGCTATGTTTATTAAAAAATGGGTTAACCCTAGCTGGACCTGGCACCCAGACCACTTCATTAAGCTGAAGTGGTCTGGGTGCCTAGAGTGGTCCTTTAACTGCATTTTATGCATATTGCCAACGCAAGTTGGTACTAAGGCCTCAATTTCATTCTATCATCAAAACCCTGGCAAAAACTATCGATGGGATTTGACAGATATTTTTATCGAATTTCAACTGGATTCAATGCCAGCTTAAATTGTAGCCACCCAACCCAATAAACAGATAGCATCCATGAGAAAATCTGAAAGCACTAATATTGGCATTTTTTTTTGTATTTTTGCAGTGCATAAGAGTGTTACAAACAGGCAAGAGGTACCCCAACGGCATTCCTCAGGCATATTATCATGCGCTACATTTGGGGTATTTGAGAACACATGCACAATTTTATATTATAGGTAAAGTGACATAGGTTAAAGTATGACGTTTATGTAGTGTAATTCAAGCTAGGTACAAGATGAGAGTGAGTAACATGTTTGGCTATCCTTTGGCATAGGCAGGTATTTATCATATGTAGTGTACTATCCTGCAGGAGTTTAGGCATGGAGTGGTGTAGGTACATAAAGTAGGTGTCCTGCAGTATGCCGAGAAGATGTGCCTATGTAATGTTACTCGGGGGGATGGACTCCTGGTCAGCCCCTGTATAGCTAAATATGTAGTTAAACAAAAGCATGAAAATGTAGTTAAACAAAAGCATGTACGCATAGATAACAAAAAATAGCTTAATATCAGTGGCAACTTCAGTATGGTTTTAGCTGGGTACATCGGCTTACTGTGGTGACAGCTGTGGCAGGGTGTACTGGGATCTCACCTCTAGTTCTCCGTACTTAAAAGGGGGCCCGCAGCTGGGGTCTATGGACCCTATCATCCTGGTGATCCAAGTGCCTTCCTGGGAGAATGTGGGGGCTGCAGGTGGCCGCGCGCACGCATTAGACCTCCCCATAGGAAAGCATTAATGAATTAATGCTTTCCTATGGGGATTCCGGCGACGCTGGAGGTCCTCATGCAGAGCGTGAGGACGTCCAGTGTTGTTTAAAACACTTTTCGTGTTCTAAGAACACGGGAGGCCCTCTAGTGATGGGAGTTATCCCCCAGACCACTCCAATGGGCAGAAGTGGCCTGGGTGCCTAGAGTGTCCCTTTAATTCAAATCGTTTTTGACTCAATGTTTTATTCCAGTTTATTGCAGGTAGGGATATTGGATGAAATTACCTTACTTTGCACTTGACATATACACTTAGAGGCAGAGAGTACTCCCTCCAGGATTTGTTGTAATGCAATTTAGTCAGCTGCCTAATTTTCTTATCACTGTTAGACTTGGGTGCTGCTAAATGTATGTTTCGCTCAAAAACATTCTGAACTAAATTTCAACCATTTGTACATTTGTTTGCGGATTCAATTCAGCCATTATTTTCATTTCGGAATTTCATTAGGATGAATGCAATTCCAATCCATGTTGCGAGGCGTGTCTGCATCTTGCAGCCGTTTAGTAGATAACACCCTAAATTGGAATACTTGCGGCATTCTCATATTTTGGTGTAGCTGTTTAGTAGATAGCTCCTTATTTGGTATCCTTGTGGTCCTTGTATCCTCATGGTTTAATTTTAGGGTTTTTCATTTTCACCATTTATTTAATATGCCCCTAATGTATGCGCTGGCAGGATGTGTTTTTGTTTATCTTTGTTTTTCTACTTTCTTTTTCACTGTTAGTAAGGCAAAGACGCTTTGTATATTCTTTTTCTCGTAATGGGAGCCTTCTATACGCGTTCATTTTTAGTAGAGTTAATTTTTAGTTACCTTAGTCATAATGTAAGCCCAATCTTTTGTTTCTGATCTCTCCTATTTGCCATCTAAATATTATCTAATATGTTATGTAGCTGTATGTATACCATGCCCATTTTGGGACTTATGTATTACACCCTGTTCCAAATTATTATGCAAATTATATTTTTCTCATTTACCTAAATAATTGATGTAAATAACAGTCAGCATAATTCTCATGTTATCAACTATTAAGAGTACAATTCAAATTTTATTGAACAAACCTCCTAATGATAACAGTATTTTTTTTAAAACATAAAAAACTTACAATGCACTGTTCCAAATTATTACGCACAGTAAGTTTCAAAACACTTTATAGGTTGTAAAGAACTGAAAATTGTCATTTGTTGTGCTTGCAGCATATTTACTGAAATCAAAAGCTATTTCAATCAAACTTATAACAACATTTTAACTTTTTAAACATTTTAACAGGTCACATTACATTTTAACATAGGACCCCTTATTTGATAGCAGATTCACAAGTCTTGCATCCATTGAACTTGTGAGTTTTTGGACAGTTTCTGCTTGAATTTGTTTGAAAGATGTCAGAATAGCCTCCCAGAGCTGCTGTTTGGATGTAAACTGCCTTCCACCCTCATAGATCTTTTGCTTGAGGATGCTCCAAAGGTTCTCAATAGGATTGAGGTCAGGGGAGGATGGAGGTCACACCATGACTTTCTCTCCTTTTATCCCCATAGCAGCCATTGAGGCAGAGGTATTCTTTCTTCCTTCTGTACCAGGGAAGAAAGAGGTCAGTCAGAAACTCCTCATACTTTGCAGAGGTCATCTTTACACCTTCGGGGACCCTAAAGGGACCGACCAGCTCTCTTCCCATGATTCTGGCCCAAATCATGACTCCACCACCGCCTTGCTGACGTCGCAGCCTTGTTGGAACAGGGTGGCCGTCCACCAACCATCCACTACTCCATCCATCTGGACCATCCATGGTTGCACAGCACTCATCAGTGAACAGGACTGTTTGAAAATTAGTCTTCATGTATTTTTCTGCTCAATGCAGCCGTTTCTGCTTGTGAGCATTGGTTAGCGGTGGCCGAATAGAAAGTTTATGCACAGTTGCAAGACTCTGGAGGACTCTACACCTTAATGTCCGTGGGACTCCAGAGGCACCAGCAGCTTCAAATATCTGTTTGCTGCTATGTAATGGTATTTTAGAAGCTGCTCTCTTGATCCGATGCATGGATCTGGCAGAAATCTTCCTCAATGTGCCTTTATCTGCACGAACCCTTCTGTGCTCTGAATCAGCCACAAATCTCTTAATAGTGCGATGATCACGCTTAAGATTTCATGAAATATCTAATGTTTTCATACCTCATCCAAGGCATTGAACTATTTCACTCTTTTTGGCAGCATAGAGATCCCTTTTCTTCCCCATATTGCATGAAAATGGTGCTCTGCTTAATAACTTGGAACACCCTCCTTTAGTAGTTTTTCCTTAAATTGGGCTCACCTGGCAATCTAATTATCACAGGTTTCCGAGATTGTTTTCAGTGATCAAAAGAGTCCTGAGACACAATGCCATCCATGAGTTAAACTGAAAACAAAATATTTAATCTTTGTGACACTTAAATAGAATTTGCATAATAATTTGGAACAGGGTATAAAGATGGATATTCAATGGGTGCATCAATTTGGCATAATTATGAACGTTTATCTGACACACAGGTATATGTATAATTCATGACTTCTTTGCCCTTACTATCGGTAATGTGTTCACATTGTATGACCGCCTGAAATTAGATAGCATTACATTATGGGATATTATACAACTACACCTACAATGTGTACCAAACGTATTGAATCTCCCAAGTTTTTGGAAAACAGCTTTATGGGACATCACATTAATTTGGCCTCTAGTCATCGCTGTTCACTTTCCCTCAACACACTCTAATGTGGTTTGACCATATAGAAGTATGTCCATATCTGGGTATGCCTCCTTTTCATACTGTAGCATGTCTCTCCTCTGGTCATTCATCATAAACTGCAGGAGGCGAGCGATGGGGGGGAGGGGTCTACCGAACTGCCGCCAGTGCCTCTGAGTGCTCCACTGATGGACTGGAGCATGCCTAAAGGAGGATAGAAGGGAATTTGCCATATTGTGGGTGCCTGGGAGCCCAGATGTGAACAACCCGGGAATTTGCCATATTGTGGGTGCCTGGGAGCCCAGATGTGAACAACCCGCTCATCACATGCATACATATCCTGTGTAAACACATGAAGAAGCAATATCAGAGGGGAGCTTGTAAAGATACCATCCAGGAGGCTGTTAAATCCATGCTGAACTGCTGAACAGTTTCCTCACACCGGGCATTATAACGCCATCTCCAGTGAAGTGACTCACCTTCTCATATTTTGTTTGTTTAGATAGGTTATATTCTTCTATTTTCTTCTTCAGACATTGCGGTCAATGTATCATTTTGCCACGCATTTCAAAATATTTTACTGTCATTTTAACCCCATAAGGACCAAACTTCTGGAATAAAAGGGAATGATGACATGTCACACATGTCATGTGTCCTTAAGGGGTTAAGGAGATTCAAATGGAGTTTATTTATGCACATTCATTTTACTTTATGAGCTTCAATTTCATAACAATTTGCTGTTGACGAAAAAGAGAGCATAAAGCGGATGACGTATTGATCACTCTGGAGAGACCTAGGACATCTGTGCCAGAATTAATTAAAACAATAGATCATTAAAGTGAATATTCAAATTATAAGCTGAATGTAAATAAAACTATTATAACAACAAATATGGTTAACAGTGAGGATAAAGAATTCTTTAAAAAAACATTTTTTTACCTGGGCAAAAGAAGAAATTACTTTTTTAGGGATTAAAATACCAAGAAATCTAAAAAAGATAGTAAAGGCAAACTTTCTTCCATTAATAATACATACAAATAACATTTTGAAAGAATGGGCTAACAGAGAAATATTATGGATAGGACATATAAATACAATAAGATCATCTATCCTTCCAAAATGGAATTATATATTTAGAATGATACCAGTCCAAGTACCCTCGGCTTGGCTAAAAATGGTCCAGACAGCCTTTTCAAAATGTATTTGGCAAAAAAAAAAAAAAACGAATAAACTAGCTATCCCCAATATATATGGCTACCACAATGCCTGATGATTTTCCATGCTATTATCACTCAGACGGAGAATGCTAAAGAAGAGGCGTGGTATGAGTTAGAATCAGAAATGACAGAATGTGATAGTATGCTTATATTATTTTGGTCAACTGAAAAATTACATAACAATAAGGCTGGTCCGAGAAAATCTTTAAGTCATAGGAAATATTTTAAGAGTGTGGTAAAAGTTTAAAAAAGATTTTAAAATAGAAAACTGATTACTGGATTTCCTCCCTATGGAACTAATTCCAAGAAATATAATGGATATAAGTATTAAAAGGTGGAAAGATGTGGGAATTAAGATCCTAGGGGACTGTATATCAGAGGCAACGATTAAAACCTTCAACCAATTGCAAGAAGAGTATACGCTCCCAAATAAAGAAATCTTTACATAACTAAGAATTAAAAATTTTTTAGAGAAATATCTAATGCCTTATAGAAAAGAGGAGAATACAAGATTGATAACTATTCTCAAAGGCCAAAATACAAATGGATTGATCTCTAAATGCTTGGATCTGATAAGAGAAATAAAAACAGAGCATAATTTTAATACAAAAGGAGCATGGGAAAAAGATCTTAATAGAGTGATATTAAAGGAAGATTGGATTAAGGCTATAAGTTATGTTAATACAACAGTACACTGCTTAAATATCGTTGAAACGTTTTACATGCTCGCAAATAGGTGGTACCTTGTCCCCACAAAACTTGCTAAAATGTATAAATACCAGCAGGATAGATTCTGGAGATGGGAAACAGGTAAAGGCAATTATCTCCATATGTGTTGGGAATGTGAGCTAATAGAAAATGTGTGGAGAGATGTTAAAAATCATATATATATATATATATATATATATATATATACTTTCTGGAGTGACATTACCTTTCACCCCAGAAAGCTTATGTGGCGAAACCAACCTCGCCACTGTACACTGGAGAAGCCTGGTTACTCGCCTGCTGCCTTTGGACTATGGCCCCATGTTAAAAGACATCTTTTTCCCTGCAGAAAATACTTATTCGTGCTTTTCTGCCGGGTGTTCGGTAGATTTGTTTGAGTGTGTTGTACCCCAGATAGGAATCCCATGGAGCCCATTCGCATGAAACTGACTGTGTAAAGACTTTGGCTCCATGGCGATTAAACTGTATTTGTGTGGTCTGAGCGCCATTCGCTTAATAATGTGCGCTCAGACCTGAGCTATCTGGGGATATGTAGAACGTATATGTTTTATGTACTGAATGTAATTGTAGGTAATTTTATGTCTTTTACTGTTTGTTTTCTGCCATGTGGTTAATGGAGTTTTGCCTCTGTCTTTGGAGATAATTGAATTACTTCTCAATTATCTCCAGAGCAGAGAGGAGGGATTGTGATGCATTGTGGGATGGTTGAAATGTGTAAGTCTGTGATTGGTCCTTTTACCCTTTGTGTCCCAGTCTCCCATTTGGGGAGTGTCCACCAGGTGGGAGACCTGCATAAAAGCCGGGCAGTTAGCCCCAGTAAATCAGTTCCTGCTTAACCCTCAAAGTGAAGTGTCGTCTCATTATTGGGAGAGGATTTACTGTATGCTGTTAGAGACTGATTGCCAGGAGTTCTAAGCCGCTTGGGGGCTTTTCCTGTTCGTCTGCTAGCAGCTATTCGTGTGTCTCCAGTTCGGGAGTTTCGAGTATTCCCTTGGTTGCAGTTCAGGAGATTGGTGCTTGCAGTAGCTATCGGTACAGCTGAAAAAGGGGAATATCGCCTAAACGGTTTTTAACCTCTTTTGGGCAAAACGGTCCGTTACAATTTGTGGCAAGCGACGGGATCATTCTCACAGCCCAGAAGGACAGCTACAAGGTAACACCATTCCCTGGATTTACAAATTGAGGGTAACGCTAGTACCCATACAGCGCCCCTATCTACAGAGGAACCAACTTCGGCAGAGCAAGCATGGCGCCTGGCTACACTCAGGAGCAGTTGGACAGAGGGGTTAATGAGGTGCTGTCACTCTGGGGATCCATCCCCTCTGAGGAAACTGTGCAGCTCGTGAGGAAGGGAATGAGAGAGTACCTGCAAGCCCGAGCATAGTGGGCCAGGGGGGAGATTCCCCAGCGGCAGTGTGTGTCCCAGGGAGCTGAAGGTGTCGTCCTTCCTCCCCAGCAGCAGTGTGTGTCCCAGGGAGCCAAAGGTGTCGTCCTTCCTCCCCAGCGGCAGTGTGTGTCCCAGGGAGCGGAAGGTGTCGTCCTTCCTCCCCAGCGGCAGTGTGTGTCCCAGGGAGCTGAAGGTGTCGTCCTTCCTCCCCAGCGGCAGTGTGCGTCCCAGGGAGCCGAAGGTGTCGTCCTTCCTCCCCAGCGGCAGTGTGTGTCCCAGGGAGCTGAAGGTACCGTCCTTCCTCCCCAGCGGCAGTGTGTGTCCCAGGGAGCCAAAGGTGTTGTCCTTCCTCCCCAGCGGCAGGGTGTCCTGCAGGGAGCAGAGACCGTTGGTCTCGCACCCCAGCAGCAGGACAAAATATTGAAAGGGGAGACGGTCGGTCCCCCTCTCCACCAGCAGAGAGAGTGTCAGGGAGAGGAGCCTGCTACCCCCTCTCCCCAGCGGCAGCTTGACATACCCAGGGGAGACAGTAAGCCCCACAACCGTGCAGATGGGACCATGGTCTCTGCACTTACAGCACAGGGGGTAGGGACAGTCGATTCTACCCCCCAGCGACCGGGTTCTTTAGCCAAAGGGGAGACAGTCCGTCTCCCCCTCCGGCAGCAGAGCTGTGTATCCAAAGGGGAGACAGTCGGTTTCCCCCTCCAGCAACCAGGCTCCAACCAGACTACTCCCGTGGTAGTGCTGGCACCAGGACAGAGTACCGCTGGTCTCTGCCCACTCAGCAACCCACCTAGTCCGCTTACCAATCACCCACACAGCCATGGTGAGGCGCCTGGACATGGACAACGTTCTCCTCTACCCAGGTGTAGTAACCAGTTCTTGTGGGTGGGCGGTATTACTGATTGTGTTTTGTGGGTGGGCTGCTGGACTAACAAGGGCACTGACCGGCATGAGGTCAGATACCCTGTTAGTCTGATTGGTAAAGGGGAGAAGTGTGGCGAAACCAACCTCGCCACTGTACACTGGAGAAGCCTGGTTGCTCGCCTGCTGCCTTTGGACTATGGCCCCATGTTAAAAGACATATTTTTCCCTGCAGAAAATACTTATTCGTGCTTTTCTGCCGGGTGTTCGGTAGATTTGTTTGAGTGTGTTGTACCCCAGATAGGAATCCCATGGAGCCCATTCGCATGAAACTGACTGTGTAAAGACTTTGGCTCCATTGCGTTTAAACTGTATTCGTGTGGTCTGAGCGCCATTCGCTTAATAATGTATAGAACGTATATGTTTTATGTACTGAATGTAACTGTAGGTAATTTTATGTCTTTTACTGTTTGTTTTCTGCCATGTGGTTAATGGAGTTTTGCCTCTGTCTTTGGAGATAATTGAATTACTTCTCAATTATCTCCAGAGCAGAGAGGAGGGATTGTGATGCATTGTGGGATGGTTGAAATGTGTAAGTCTGTGATTGGTCCTTTTACCCTTTGTGTCCCAGTCTCCCATTTGGTCCCCTAGGGGAGTGTCCACCAGGTGGGAGACCTGCATAAAAGTCGGGCAGTTAGCCCCAGTAAATCAGTTCCTGCTTAACCCTCAAAGTGAAGTGTCGTCTCATTATTGGGGAGGATTTACTGTATGCTGTTAGAGACTGATTGCCAGGAGTGTAAGCCGCTTGGGGGCTTTTCCTGTTCGTCTGCTAGCAGCTATTCGTGTGTCTCCAGTTCGGGAGTTTCGAGTATTCCCTTGGTTGCAGTTCAGGAGATTGGTGCTTGCAGTAGCTATCGGTGCAGCTAAAAAAGGGGAATATTGCCTAAACGGTTTTTAACCTCTTTTGGGCAAAACGGTCCGTTACAGCTTATTACTACATTTAGAATGGCCTACAATGTTCAAGGAAAACAAAATGATGATAATTCATATCAGGGCCGGACTGGGAGAAAAATTCGTCCCAGGCATTTTTTTAACACAGCGGCCCACTAAAAAGGGGGCGGGGCAGAGGAGGTGTGTTTTGTCATCACCAATGACAAACACGCCTCCTCTCAAAGTGAGCATGTTGGTTCAATGCTCTTCCAGGGCAGACTATGCGCAGAGCTCTGCTGAAGAGCTCTAGCATGAGAAAAAAGTCCTGTATTTGTTCTGCACAGTGCAAGCAAATTTAATAACATGCTTGCACTGTGTTTCCTTGCAACTTGTCTCTGGTGTCTCTATAAATGGATACCAGGAGACAAAAGGGCCAGGAAAGAGTATCGTGCATGTGTTTGGAGCCTGCTTGTGGTATTGCGTGTGTAGAGTGAGCTGGTCGTGGTGTGGTATTGTGTAATAAGGTCGGTTTTAGTCGTGTTGTGTTTGTGGTGTAATGTGATGCATATGTGGCTATGGGCTGTAGAGAATGTGTGTATTGGGGATATAGCAAGTGTGTGCATACAGGCTATAGTGTGTGTGTGTGTGTGTGTTTAGGGGTGTATTATGTGTTTGCTTACAAGGAATCTAGTGTGTGTATAGGGGATCCAGAGTGTGTATGTTAAGAATGTAGTGTGTGTGTGTATATATATATATATATATGTATATATATTTGGAAGTATTGTGTATGTGTGTGGTGCAGTGTGTTGGGGGGTTCTGTGTGTATGTGAGGGGTGCAATATGTGTGTGTGAGGGGTGCGGTGTGTGTGTGTGAGAGTGCCGTGTGTGTGTGATGTGTGTGAGAGTGCCGTGTGTGAGTGATGGGTGTGATGGGTGTGAGATTGCTGTGTGTGAGAGTGCTGTGAGAGAGTGCTTTGTTTGTGAAAGTGCTGTGTGTGATGGGTGTGAGAGTGCTGTGTGAGGGAGTGCTGTGTGTGATGGATGTGAGAGTGCTGTGTGTGTGAGAGTGCTCTGTGAGAGAGTTCTGTGAGTGTGAGAGTGATGTGTGTGAGAGTGCCGTGTGTGAGTGATGGGTGTGATGGGTGTGAGATTGCTGTGTGTGAGAGTGCTGTGAGAGAGTGCTTTGTTTGTGAAAGTGCTGTGTGTGATGGGTGTGAGAGTGCTGTGTGAGGGAGTGCTGTGTGTGATGGATGTGAGAGTGCTGTGTGTGTGAGAGTGCTCTGTGAGAGAGTTCTGTGAGTGTGAGAGTGATGGGTGTGAGAGTGTGATGGGTGTGAGAGTGCTGTGTGTGAGAGTGCTGTGAGAGAGTGCTGTGTGTGAGAGTGCTGTGTGTGATGGGTGTGAGAGTGCTGTGTGTGATGGGTGTGAGAGTGCTGTATGAGAGAGTGCTGTGTGTGATGGATGTGAGAGTGCTGTGTGTGAGAGAGTGCTGTGTGTGATGGATGTGAGAGTGCTGTGTGTGTGAGAGTGCTCTGTGAGAGAGTGCTGTGAGAGAGTGCTGTGAGTGTGAGAGTGATGGGTGTGAGAGTGCTGTGTGTCATGGGTGTGAGAGTGCTGTATAAATGTTATTGTGTGTGTGTAGGGGGGGTAAATAAACAAAAAACAGGCATTATGTCCCCCCTCTCCCTTCTTACCTTTAGCCTGGGAGGGGGGGGACCGGCATGCTGGGACTGGGAGGCAGTGTTCCCTGGTGGTCCTCGTGGGTGAGTGAACTCTAGCTCCGCCGGGTCCTCCTCTCCTGGCGGCTGTCTGTCTCCCTCCCTCCCCGCTGGCGGCCGCATTTGAGCCAGTGAGGGAGATCTTTGATCTCCCCACTGGCCCGTCGTGGCAAACGGCGGGGCCGGCGCTAGGAGAGTGCCGGCCCTGCATAGACCGGCAGGGGAGATCCTGGGACCTCCCCTGCCGGCCTCGGCCCACCGGGCATGATTCATATTCTGAAAGATGGTACGAGCAAGAAATTGGAGAAGTAACAAGATACCAGAATGGAAAGAAATTAAAGCCCATGCATTATTTCAATTATTTTTTTATTTTTTTTATATTTTATTGAGTTTTAAAGAGTTGGGTAAGGAGCACAGAAGAGAAAGGGAGGTGTGGTACATTAGGAAAATAGTACAATAATGCCATGTATGGTATCCCTCGTGTTCAACCCGTTAACAGACCGTTCCCAATCATTCCTCCCCCCTCTCAAGTGCCACCTCATAACAACTTTTCATCGACAAACGAAGAGTCCAGGCTTTGTTTCGTAATCATCATTTCCTAGATGTTCTTGCCTCTCTGTGCCCGTCCCCTCCTCTAACTATATGGGATGTGTAACTGGGGGAACTAGGTCAGGGTTAGGTGAGGTTGGGGGTAGGTGGGGAGGGGGGAAAAGTTGGTCTATCCTCCACTTATAAATAAGTGTTTAAAGCTCTGTATCTCTTGGACTCATCGGTTTAGGGCCTGTTTTCCTCCAGGTATCCCATCGGGCCCATGCTGCTCGCCAAGCCTCCCCCCTACATCTTAAACATCTTGCTTCTGTCTCATACTGTTGTGTGATGTCTATTGCCTCCAGACAATGCCCAAACTCAGGTGGGAGTTCTTTTAGCCACATCTTCCCTATTATCGTCAAAGCTGCCATAATGATATGGTACATGACATGTTGGATAGCCTTTGGAAGGCCTCCAGGTAATACCAATAGTAAATACGTCTCTGGACAATGTGGAAGTTGTGTACCTGTTACTGCTTTTATCGTGTTCGAGATATCGTTCCAAAACCTTGTTAGTCTTGGGCAAGACCACCATATATGGATCATAGATCCAGGTTCTGTCCGACATCTCCAGCACATGTTAGACCTCTCTTGGACCATGATATGTAGTTTTGTGGGAACCATGTACATCCTATATAACACTTTCCTACTTAGTTCTACATGGGATGCATTGAGAGTGAGGTTTTTATGTGCGTGAAATATATATGTCCATTGTTCGTCCGATAGGGTTTTGTGTAGGTCTTGTTCCCATGACACTAAGAACGCTGGTCTCTTTATGTTGTCATATTTTGTTAGAAGTCGGTAGAGAATCGACAGAAGCTTAGGGGGACATTTCGGGCCCTAACACGTTTTTTCCAGTTCAGCTAGCAAGGAATTTAGCTGTGTGGTGTCTCCGTGTGCACTCTTCCTTATCCAAGACTGCATCTGCATATGGGAATACTGTGCTGCCCCTGGGAGTTTATAGGTTTGGGCTAAGGAAGCAAAATCTAAAATCCGAGTCCCTGCTAAAATTTGGAATAGATATTTTACTTCATGCCTGTACCACAACCCACATTCAAAGCCAGGAATAAAGAATTGTACAGCTTGTATCGGCATAGCAGGGGAGATATAGGTATTGCTGCAGCATTTTGCAAGGGCTCTGTCCCACACCTGAACCATGGCTGTGGTCGTTGGACACATATTGCCGAATTTCGGTCTATGTGGCTTAGGGAGCCAAACCAGCGTGGATAAGGGTAGGTGCCTTATTTGTGCAGATTCGATGACGTTCCACTTCCGTGGGGTGTCATCGAAATAAGTGGTAATTAACGTGCTCATCACGGCCGCCGCGTAGTACCTCGCAATATTAGGTAGCCCCAACCCGCCTTCTCTATATGGTCTATATAAGGTTTTAGCTGCTATCCTTGGTTTCCTCCCTCCCCAGATAAATTGATTAATCACTTGTTGTGCTTCCTTAAAAAAAGTGTTTGGTAAACCGATCTGTAGGGTTCTAAAGAGGTATTGCCACCGTGGCAGGACCATCATTTTGACGGCGACTATTTTCCCCATCCATGATAGATACTTATGCCTCCAGTTGTGGAGCTGTTGCTTGATTGAGCAATGAAGTTGTAAATAGTTTGCCTTATATAATTGGTTAATTTGGGGGGTTAGTTTAACCCCCAAGAAGGTGAGGTGTGTTTGTCGCCAATTGTAAGGGTGTGCAGATTTCAATGCTAAGAGTTGGGAGTTGGTCATATTAAGGCCCATGGTTTGTGTCTTAGTTGTATTTAAGTTATAATAAGAACAATTGCTGAATTCTGTCAAGACCTGTTGCAGTTTGGGGAGTGAAGTTTCCGGTTGGGTCAATGTGAGCATTACATCGTCGGCAAAAAGGGTAATTTTGTGCTCCATCCCTCCTGCCAACACCCCATGGATATTTTGTGAATTTTGTATGCGTTGTGCCAGGGGCTCCAGCGCCAATATGTACAGCAGGGGGGATAATGGACAACCCTGCCTTGACCCATTGGAGATGGGGAAGGCCTTGGAGGTGAAGGCCCCATTGGATATTTTTGCAGTTGGAGTACTGTATAGCGCGGAGACTATCTGAATGAAGCATTCCGGGAAGGCCAGTTTCTTAAGTACAGAGTGTAGGTAGCCCCAGTGCAGTCTGTCAAACGCTTTTTCAGCATCCAATGACAGCACCACACTTGGGGCCCCTTTTCTCTGTAGATTGTGGAGAATATTGATCAGTTTCCTTGTCCCGTCCGAGCCCTGCCTTCCCCGCACGAACCTCACTTGATCCTCATTTATCAGCTTGGGTATGATTGACCCCAGCCTGTTGGCATAAATTTTGGCTAATATCTTTAAATCTGTATTTAGAAGCGAGATGGGGCGTAAGTTTTGGCCCCTATTGGGCGGTTTCCCAGGCTTTGGTAGGGTCGTGATATGTGCTTTCGGGATCATACCGGAAGTTCGTATATAATCATATAGTTTTTCCAGTTGGCGGGCTAACAAGTGTGAAAAGGTTTTATAGTAAAAATTGGTAAACCCATCTGGTCCGGGATATTTCCCTTTAGGAAGCGATTTAATTGTGTGTTCAATTTCTAATCTCGTGATGGGTCCTGTTAGTACCTCTTGGTCCGGGCTTGTGATCTGCTGAAGCTGGACTTCTCCTAAGAACTGATCTATTTCTGCTTGGGTCGGTTGGTGAGTCTGTGTATCTGTTTTTAAGTTGTAGAGGCCCTCATAGTAATCCGCTAGTGTATCATTAATCATCTGTGGGTCATACAGCCTATTTCCCATGTTATTGAGGAGAAATGGTGTCTTTGCACTTTGTTGTTGGTGCCGTAGTGACTGTGCCAACAGTTTCCCCGCTCTATTCCATTGGACATACATTGTTTGTTTTAGGTTATGTGCCCTAAGGGCTGTTGTTCGCAATTGTTTCTTATTTAATTCCTCACGAATGCCCTCAATATGTTGTTGTGTGGTCAACGTTGGGGTTTTAATTTGTTTAGAGGTCTCGTCCCTTAGAGATCTCAGTAAGTCTATATATTCTTGTTTGGAGGTTTTGTGAAGGTGAGATGCCTGACTAATCAAGAGGCCTCTGATTACTGCTTTATGCGCTTGCCATTGTGTGGTTACTGAGGTGTCTGGTGTGCTATTAAGTTCGAAGAAGGTAGCTATCCCCTCTTCCACTTTGGATTTCAGATCTCCATTTAGCAGGAGATTATCCTTCAACCGCCATGCAGCCGTCCCCCGTGATGGGAAGGTGTCCTCCAGTGTCAGATGCACTGGAGCATGGTCGGACCAGACTATATTTCCTATCTCACTATGCATTACCTTTGGCAATAGATCCCTCGAGATGAAGATAAAGTCTATACGGGTGTACGTTTTGTGGACTTGAGAATAGTAGGTAAATTTTCGGTTGTTCGGGTGTTGTGCATGCCACACGTCATACAAATGGTATTCTGACAGGAGTTGTAGCAAGA